>CM034148.1:404278725-404656070 GCA_019776745.2 Taxus chinensis
GTCATCTAGATACGTTAGCTAAGATACATTCATCACCAAAGGATGTGCTAATTGTAGAGCAAATTGTACCTGATGGATTGATAGAAAGGGGGAAGCAGTTAGAAATTTCAGTTTCCTTCCGCGTAGAGATCCTCAAGCTTATGCTGAAAAGGATGCAGTTGCTGGAAAATGAAATGGGAGAAGTGCTGGAGAGCATTCCAGACGAATTACCTGTTTCCCATGAGGAATTTATTCTGGTTGTGCAGAAAAAGATTGATGAAGCTGTCATACCTTTCACGATAGATTCAATTGGTAGACTCATAAAGCTTCAGGCAGATGTTGAGGGGTATGGGCCTGGTTTAGAGAAGGTAAAGGCTAACACTGCTGCTTTGTCCAGAGGGTTGCTGCAGTTTAGGACCGAGAGAGAGGCTATTGTTAAAACAAATGGGAAAATGTTGAATTACATGTTTGACAAGTATATTCAATATCAGAACAAAAAGAAAACATAAAGTGTTACAGCTGGTAGATCTTCTTCCTTCTCTTATTTCTTATGTATCCGGATGAAATTGTAAGATTAAAGTTATTGGTTTAAAAACCATTACTTTAAGTTATTCAAAAAGATAAGTGGCAGATGTGCACAATCTTGATTTAGTCTTCAAATACATGTCACTTAGAGAGAAATTCTAGGAGAAAGATTGCCAATTGTTTTCTTTTCAGCTTCCTCATGTTCTAGTTCAGTTGTAGTTTCCTATCTGTAATCTCCTCTTCACACACTATAAATGAAGAAATAACTTACGGGTTAAAGGATGAGAATTTGTAATCAACATTCTTGTGTTCCAGACTTTGAGCTGAAACCCTTGATATCTTTCTGAAAGCTAAGGAATAGAGAGGAGACAGATTTCCGGAGAACTTTGTGTCAACGGTGCATTTGTTTCTTATTTCTTTTAGATCTTTGCATAAAATTTGTGTTATCTTAGATCTAGATCTAAAACTTTCCTTTGCTTTGAATTATGCATTTCTAGATCTATTTGTTTCGTCTATGTGCATGTGACCAACTTTGTCAACTATTGGTTAGGTTGCACATCTTCTTTCTTTTCTGCTCGCATTCAATTATTTCCCTCTTCTGCATATATACATTTCTTACAGCTACTTACTTGCTGCAAAACTGCTTAACTATGGTGCATGAGCTGTGGTTAAAGTAAAACCAATAGATAGGTATTAGAAAATATAATTGACAAAATCTTACACGGGAGCCTCATTGGTAAATGAGGGAGATTTATCTTATGACTGCCTAGGTTTTCAGCTGTGCAAAAAACCTAGCCAACAGACTTTGTAAAGCTCTTCTTTGAACATGTGGTATTCCCTCTAATTTTGTCTGTAACCAAGTAGGAACCTTGGCCTTGAGACTGGTTGCTATTAGGTTCTACTGTTTTACCACCTTCTCGAGTAAGATCTGGTGCTTGTGCACGGTCTAGAACCCGCAAAGGGATGTGCCTAGAAAACTTGTTGGGTGAAGCAACTGTGTTGAGAGCATTACTCATTCTTGGCGATGGCTTATGTACACTTAGATTGTGTGCTAAGACCACACACGCCTACACCAAATCTTCTTATAAGAATTAAAACTATTTTGGCCTAGAAAGAACTAATGAGAATTCAGATAAGAGTTGACGCACATTTTGAAACTGGAACAGAAAATGAGTCTTCTCGAAATATGAGTTGTGGGCCTTAACAATGGTAATGGTGCTTTTGCAATCCGCAATATCTCTTGATTACGAGATGCAATGTATGTGAATGCAAAATAATTAGTTGTATGTTGTTTGGACAAATGTAAATTGTGAAACTTGGTGTGTATGTGAGACCTATACTTGTATTGGGTGACTATTGTAGCAGTAGTGAATGTGGTTATTAAAAAAAATTATTCCGGTATTTTTACTGTTGTATTTGGGTGTGAAAATTTTGGGGCATGACACGAGGTGCTAAGAACCGACCCCGACCCTTTGCCGGGTGCATCCTTTGAGTGCACCCCGACACTTTCTTGGTGCACCCCTTAAGGAATGCACTCCGGTGATTAATATGCTAATAGTCTGTAAAGATAAATTGTTATCAAGTGAAAAAACTAGGTGTATACAGATTTTGTTAGAGGGCTGTGATTTTATAATTGATTGTCCGTTTCCTAGTAGCTGATTTTTTCCCTTGAGTTTTCTTTCCATGGTAATAGAATTAGATATTGGAGATGGATGAAACATGCATTTCTTATGTTGAATGTTGTCCTTTAGTTGGCCTAAAAACAAGTCCTTGAGGTTCTCCTATAAAACTGTTGTCTAGATTTTCTACACAACTGAAAATCTAGGCAGTCATGAGATAAATCTCCCTCATTTATCGGTGAGGCTCTCGTGTAAGATTTTGTCAGTTATGTGTCTTAATATCTATTTGTTGGTATTACTTTAACTATGTAGCTCATGAACCATAGCTAGACAGTTTTGCAACAAACAGCTGTAAGAGAAAGGAAATATTTGTAGAAGAGGAAAATAATAGAAAACAAGAAAGGAGAGAGGATGTGCAACCCAATCAATAGTTCACAGAGTTGATCGCATGCACATAGACGAAACAAATAGACCTTAAAACACATAATTTGAAGCAAGGGAAAGTTTCAAATCTAGATCTAAGACAACACAGTTTATGCATAGATCTAAAAATAAATAAGAGATGAATGCACTGTTGACACAAAGTTCTTCGGAAATCTCTTCTTTATTCCTTTTCTTGCAAAAAGCTATCAGGGGTTTCAGCTCAAAGTTTGGAACACAAGAATGTTGATTACAAATTCCTATTCCTTAACCCATAGGTTCTTCCTCTATTTATAGTGTATAGAGGGCAATTACAAATAGGAAGCTTTAAATGAATTCCCACATGCAGAAGCTATGAAAAGGGAAACAACTGGCAATCTTCCTCCTGGAATTCCTCTTTGCATGACATGCATGATTTATAACTGAAAAATAGAACCTTCTATTTTGCATGTCTGCCACCTATTTCCAAGTAATTGACTTCTTCAAGTAACGACTTTTAAACCAATCACTTAAGTTTTATAATTTAATTGATTGTTCAATTACTTTGTCGGAGAAAATAAAAAAAAGAGGAAAAAAAAGAGAAGAAAACTGCAACCCTCCCAGTCTTGTTCTTGTTCAATATTTTGCATGCGGTTGACTCTTTTGCCTTTGATTCTCACCAAACTGGATCTAGAAGCTATGCATGACTGTGATTTGCCTCCAGGTATTGCCTTTGACTTGTCTTCCCTTCTATCCTTGAAGTTTTTGCAATTCTTCTCCAGTACATGCAAAGTAAATTCAATGGAGGCTTCAACTAGAAGATTGGGAGCACATGCACCAGATTTTTGAAGGAATTTTTCATGCATTGACTTCAACACGGGCTGTGTTGGAAACAAGAGGATGAATTTTTGCTGAAAGCCTTTGCAATTATGAGATTTGGATCTATTAATTAAATCAGTGATAGGTTCAGGGCCTATGCCTGTATCATTGACTTCAACAAATCTGGAAGCTATGCATGATTCTGCTGATCCTTCTCTTTCATCATGCTTTAACATGGTTGGAAAAATCTTTGTCTGAGCTCTTTTTCTTTTAATTATGTCAGAATCCCTTGCAATTGGATCCATTTGTGCAGATTTGGAAATTTCTTCAAATTCAGAAGATATATTCAATGTATCTGACATTGATTTGAGCACCTGTGATGAATACCTGCAATTTTATTCAGACAAAGATGGAGTCCATGGCACAAATACTTGATTTTTATCACCAAAATCTGCATATAAAGCTTGCTGCCCTAAAATTTGAGGTTTTGTTTGCATGCAAAGCAAACTAAAATATTATTTAATTCACCCGGGCACATATACCAAAATGCAGATGCTCAGAATGACCAAAATTAGGCTATTCCAACCCTAGGAGCCAAAATTGGAAGCTTCCCGGTAGTGGAAAATAAACTTTAATGCAAAATCTTCCTTTTGACGCCAAAACCTGTCTGGGCTGCAATCCTCATAAAAAAGAATTAATGCTTCTTTATTATGGTATCCCATGCTTATATAATCCTCAACATACTATTTTTAATAATTTCCCATCCTATTTCTAGTAATTTAATTAATAAACAATCATGTTTATTCATCTAATTTGGGTGCCCAATTATGCATGTTGCTGGTTGCTTTTTAAATAATTTATTTTATTTATTTTTAGCATGCATCCTTGACTTCTCCTTAGCTTTTTCATTTGCATTGACTTTCCTTCTATTTATGGCACCAAAATTGGGTGAATAAACTATTAATAAATATTATTAAATGCATTGTTATTCACCCAAGGTGGGTCACACTTTTTGGCAAGGGTAGTTGTTAAAAATAAGAAGTCAACTTGATGGGAATCTCCACCTTGCACTTTAGCTCCAAAAATCCCCTCTTCCACTTAAGTGATTTGACTTTCATCATGAGAATTTTACCCTTCATGGCAAGTAAGAAATTCATGCTGGTGTTTTAAATGATTTTTTTTTATAATAGGAATTTTTACCCTGCAAGGTAGGTAAGAAATTCCCCCCTGCCTGCTGCCCCTAATTTTCCCATCGCAACTTAAGTGACTTTGACTTCGACTTCATGGGAAAAAGTACCCTGCAAGGCAGGTAAGAAATTCTCCCCTGCTTACCGCCTCTAATTTTCCCATTGCAGCTTAAGTGACTTTGACTTCATGAAAAAAAGTACTCTGCAAGGCAGGTAAAAAATTCTTGCTTCCCTGCCGCCTCTAATTTTCCCATCGCAGCTTAAGTGACTTTGACTTCATGGGAAAAAGTACTCTGCAAGACAGCTAAGAAATTCCCGCCTGCCTGCCACTACCAAAAATCCCATTGCAACTTACACTCATTAATTCCAAAAAATGCGACTTGCTTGGGAGAGGCTTTTTGTGCATGACTTCATCTTTTTTGGTCATAAGTTTGCATTTTGAGGCTGATTCCTTCTGGTGCTGCGTCAGTAGATGATCTCTAGATGCTTCAGGCAATTAAATAGACTATACTGGACAAAGAACAGACCTAGGGGAATTTCACATAGAAACTGCGGAGAAAACCGGATAAAAACGCAAAAGAAATAAATAAAAGCGAAAAACGTTGCCAAAAGTTGCAGACAATGCCTTGAATTCATTCATGGTGAAAACCCTATTGAGATGAGTGAATACTGGCATGCAAAACTTCAACATGATTCAACTGGAGCACAATTTACTTCAAACCGGGCATCATTTATTCAATAAATAATTAAATAAAAATTTCCCGTAGACAAAACTTGGCGGAGGGATAAAATGAGTTTGGGCATCTGGGTATTTGTTGAAATTGGCTCATATGATTCACTGGGAATATCCTATTATAATATAGACATCTTCTGGCAATAAAACACAAAAAGACCCGTTATTTTAAAAGAACTTTTTTTAAAAAAATGGGTAGTCCTAGGTTTCAAGGTGAAATCTGGGGACACCAATAACATTATCCACTTGCAAAGATAATTACTGAAATTGCTGCAGAGTTCTTGATCGTCCCGGTCTGTCATAGCTCTGCCAACTGGCTGAAATGGTTATCCAACAGACTGCCCCCATAGTTTCAGATAGCTCCTTTATAAACATACCAAATGACACTACTATTCTTCTGTTTGTTTTGGCATAGAACCAGCGATACCAAATGAACTGATCCAGCTCCAAATACAAGAATGCCATTGTAACTTTTATTACATGGAACCTCATGAATCAAGAAAAGTGCTCTGTTTGGTTGATCTAGTTGTGAAGATACTTGTAAAAAATAAAAATTGAAAGATACTTAATATATTAAAAGACAACTGTACAAAAAAATGATGGGTAGCTTCAATCTTAGTATCAGATGCCATCAAACTTAGGCATATGGAGCTTCAGCATGAAGTGTCGAGTCCCAGTAGTAGTATCAGATGCCGAATGATGTGGGCTGGTACCTGAAATCCATTTTCAGGATTGATTGTGGATGGATATAGGATTGGCCATGTTGATGTTTGAGCTCTTGTTTGAGGATGCCTTATTGTTTAGTTTTCTCAACAATATGGTTGCCTGTTTCCAATGGAAAGTGCTTTATGCATTGGATTGCATGACCAGCGTCCTCTTGGTAGATTTTGATGGCACCTTTTGGTTGTTTCTTTCTTGGAGCACTTCATCGATCTTCGTCAGTCTTACCTTTGGAGTATCTTCGTCGAATGGGTTTCGGCTTCAACAGACACTCTTTTATTTCCATCATCATTCTTGGAGACTTAACTTTGATTATGCCAGTTTATTTCTTCACTACTGTGGAACTATTTTGTTTTAGTGGCAGATTTATTAAGGAGTACTTGTCTGGTCTTTTACTATCTTGCTTCTTGCTTGAAGCATTTAGTTGATCTTCAGCTCCTTCCTGTACAACTTCTCTCTCATATCACATTAAATTTTAACAGTTATTCATTGACATCATCTTTTGGGGACATGCTACCATAAAATAGTCAACATGGGGTATGTTGTGTAATGTCATGTTTCTGTTTTATCTCCCAGCCTAGCCAGCATGCCTTTTGGGTGAATGGAACCCCCTTGTGAGAATGAGATGCCATTATCACTTTACGTTATATATATGTAGTTTAAATTTTGTACTCCATGATTTTTAAATAAATGACCAAGCTCAGGGGTAAAACCAAACCTTGACAATCTGCCTACACCAGGATTACATTGAATCCTTTGTTTTGGAATATCAAAAAGTTTTATCTGTAAAAACCCCCGAACCTAAAAATTAAGGCATCTGTTTTAAGGTACTGAGGTCTCTGTTCTACCTTCTCTATTGGGCAATGAATTTGTGGAGGATTCACCATCCCTTAACAACATCCATTAGCCATTTGGCTGGTAAATATTGTTTTATCATTCTCTTCCTTGTAAGTGGTGGGGAAACTTGAGCAAGTCATCCCTAAAGATTTGTTAGCGTTCCCCTGCTACTACATCCGTGAATGAAGGTTGAAGTACTGTGGTGGAGGTCATGCCCTCTGCACTCCTGAACGCTGGATAAAAAATAAAAAATATGACTCATCTGGACTGATTGTATCTTTCTTCTTAGATTAGGAACAGAATGAAGGTGATATGAACTTCTTTGGTGCACAGGGTAATCATGGATTTCTTACTTAGGATATCCACATTTCAAAGTAGTTTTAAACAATCATATCATGCTAGTCAAATCAATCTCACTTGTTCATAAAGAACTTGAGAGGGTCATTGTGTGTAATCTAAATCTTCTAGAAATTATTACTATTAAATACCATACACATGAGATTTGATTTATTGTTTGATTCCCTGATTACTTCTAATTAATGCGCTGACAATCTAAGTGGCTACAATGGGAAGCCCTGGTAGTTTTAAGCCAGAACAACCTCCAAGTCAGGCTGACTCCCCTAGTTTAATGCTGTCTAAAATTTCTTGCAAGTGAAAAGGTATAAAAAATGATTAAACAAAAAATTGATAGGGTGATGTGCTAAAATAGTGTGATCTAATGTACACCCCAAGGAAAATGGAAACATAGAACAATTGTTCCAATAAATCTATAGCATTAATCATACATAACTGGATGCAAGAGCTAAGAAATTAAACATTGTTAAACAAATCAAACCATTCACACACAAGTCCAGATTAAGGGCTGAGAAATAGCCACAAAATCTCTATCAAGTGCATCAAAAGATACATAGTTGCATTTATCTCTGAAATTAACTAACATTAAAAACAAAGAAACAAAATCTAAGGTTAGCAGTTTTCTTAGAGGTGTGATCCTTTGCCACACAGCATTGAGAATGAATACTAGCCACAAGATCACCTTTATATGCTTCAAAGGGTCTGACCCCAGCATACTCTAATTTAAAGTCAATGCCTTATAATTACTTAATATTCCCCATTGTTGATCTTTTAGATCAATGGTGGGGGATTGTTTATAGAGGTGTCATGCTCCTTCCCATTTGTGTTTGCGATCATCCATCACCTGGTGGCAAATTCAGATGGTGATCATTAGAGATTTAAGTTCCCAACGCTTTCGTTTATTATTAGTCCCCTGGTGCTGTTGGATTAATTTATTGGCAGGAGGAAATTAACAAGGCTGACAACCTTCAATATTTCTGCAAGAAGCTCCTCCACATGGATCCAACCTCAGATCATGGCCATAGCTTCAAGCTGCTTATTAATTGGGTCTGCCAACCTGTGGATTGGAATTCCATGTAAATTGATGACGAAGGGACCTACTAGTAGCTGCAATTGGAAATAAAACAAGGGGGAGACCACCATTTTGAGCCTGCAAGGCTTCATTTTGCGATTATTAAGGCAAAGCTTTATATGAATTTTGCTGTTAAAGCACATGCTTTACAAGGTAGTGTTTTGAACACTACAGTTACCTATTTTATACAGCTGTTTGCATACAAACATATACCTTTGTATCAAGTGATGATAAAAGAAATTTATATTTTTGTTTTTCATTTTAAGATAAGTGCCAATGATCTTAAAGTGGTATTTGGTTTCTGCAGTCTTGCTTTTTGCATCAAAATCATTTCGTGGCAATTTCAAGAAAGCTGTCACAAAGTAGAGAGGAATTTCTTTCGATCACATGCCAGATGTTACTACCATTTAAATGAATATTTGATCAAGAGCCCAAGGAGGTTACCACCACGTTCTTCTACTGTTTCTACAAAAGTTAGCATGTTGAAATTGTGTTTTTTTGTTAGAAAGTGGTGGAAATTTGCTGGTGGGTTGCAACTGATACTCAGTTGTAATAATATTTTATCACTTCCTCATAAACATATTTGCCTCAAACCAGAGTATAAAAAGGCTTCTGGAGCCAATTTTATTCTGATGTTCTTGGGAGTGAAAAGTGTATGTTTAAGCAGCACCTCAACTTGTCAAGTGTCTTAGTATTATTTTATGATCATACACGTTCATCTTTCTATGAATTTCTTTTCCTCGTATAGCCTTGAGCATTTCTTTTGTGCTTTATAACTACATGATAATGTGAGTTCTGTTACAATTTTTTGCTCTTGATATTTTATATGCAAGACTTTGTCCTATTAATTTTTCATACACTAGCTTGGACTAAGGAGAAATAAGTGGTTTAGCAACATCCAAATAATGTTTTTTCCTTCACGTCAGATCCTTTCTTTGGGATTCACATTCTTTCAAGTCTTCTATGTCATCTAAAAATTTATAGCATAAAAAGCATTTTCATGTTAAAGTTCCCTTTTGCTGCATCAATGAAGATGAATTTAATGGCTGGACATAAACAAATGCCTAAGGCAGATAACTATGTAGATAATTGCTATATCCCAAATAATATTGATACTTATTTAAACAAAAAAGGCAAAGCAAGCTTTTGTTTAGCGTAATGAACCTCAAACATGTAACAAATATCCACCTTTCTAAAAATGTACGAGGAAAAAGATGAAGGACTACTAGATTTCATGATGCATTTGTGCATGCACGATATGTTACATCTACTACAAGAAAATCGAAAGAGGATGTTGAGGTACGATAGGAAAGGGGATTGGGGGAAGGTGGGTCATTGATTAAGAGGTCCTCAATAATTTTTTTGAGGTATATTATTTATTTGTAGGATTGGTTGTTGCATTTGAGCCATTTAGTTGTTGGCTAGAATTTGCATTTGAGCCAAGCATGAACATTTTGTCTAGTTTGGGTAAGGTTTATCTAGTTGGAAGGTTTGGCGAAGGTTTATGCTAGCAGAATTAGAGAGGAGGGCACTAGTTGTAGGGCCCACAATTGTAGTAGAGATAGGTTAGTATATGTGGAAAATAAGGGAGTGTTCATAGAGATTGTAGCATAGGTAGTACTTGTTTTGGTTGGAGGGGTATTATGCAAGAAATTCATTGTGAAAGTAACTCTTTGTGAAAGTTTTCTTTGTTGCAAATTGTTCGCTATGAATTTATAGATTTCAGGAGTGAGCACAGTCTTATTACTAGGGTTAGCTTCTTGGTCGCTATCATTTTTTGTTGGCAATTTTAATGATTCAATTGAGATCTTGTTGATTTTTCTTTGATCTGAGTAGTTTTACTACAAGATCTAGTATCACATTTATTGGTATTTAGAGGCGAGGTAGAATTTTTTTGTTGTGAGTAGATGCAGCCATATTGCATTCAAAGGTGTTAGACGGGGCTTGAGTAAAGCCGACCCATATGGTATTGTCTTGGGTTGAGTCTAAGCCAAGATGTTCCATTGTAGGTATGGGAGAATAAAACTTAGAGGATCTACAAGGATAAAGCTCGGAAGACAAGGAAAAACGATTTGAAAAATAAAGGACGCGTGAAGATTCCCCAACCAAGGAGAGGAGGAATGGTCTCCATCAAACAAGCCTCGAAATAGGTAAAAGGTAGAAAGTTTTCTTGATGCCACACTCAAAATGGTTGTAGTTATAAGCAACATGTTTGGTAATAAGAAAGGATATAATTAATAATACATAAGATGATAATAAGGAATGACAAGATAGCATGCAAGACAATATATCAAATAATTGAAGCTATATAAAAATGTATATCAAATAATTGAATGAACACCAAACATGCAATAGTCAGATTTGTAGAAATAAAAGGGATCAAGAAAAGGGATACTTATTTGGGGTCAACTTGTTGACACATTAATTTCCCCCCTTGGCTTGGACACTTCTAGATAGATGATTGTAGGTGAAGTCAAGAAGAATAGAAAAATCCTCGTAGACCATGTTTGGGATTCCAAATACTTGGTGTGTATTGTTGATTGAATCTCCTATTCTTGAATCTTGAAGATCTTTCTGTAACTTGACTTTCTTTGGTGAAGTTCCTTTGCTTTATTTCTCTAAGAAACCTTGGATTGGGATTTTGATTTGTGAACGCAGAGCATATGAGGAGTTGTTTAGAAAAGAATAAGAACAACTATCTTCATATGGTTGGGGATTCCTAGGCCATGATTTTGAATAGATGACATCACTGACCATGGTAGGTGAACTCAAATGCTGCTAAATCTTAAAATCGGGGTATTGTGCTTCATTGTCCATGTCAGGCGACTTTGGCTAGGAAACAATTTGCAAAAGGGTCCTATATGAAAGCTAAAGAGGGCCCAAGTAGACTATGTGGACATCACGTAGGTATTAGGAAGGTGTAAACAGGGTATTAAGTATGGTACTAAGGAGGAAGACTCTTGGGAATATGGACCTAGGAGACATATCTCAACGAGTAGGCTCAAAGTCGGCTCACCTCAATCCCGAATATGGGAGATTAATGTGTTGAGTCCTAGAGAAAATAAAATTTATTAAACCATGTTGGGAGTTTATACATGAATTTAGCTTGTTAACCTGTAATATCCCTTTTGGGCCCAAAACTGAAAATGTTGGAAATTAGGTCAAACCCCCAAATTAATCAAGCTTGATTTTTATGACAACAATTAAATAAGGACTAAACAATACTTTCAAACCCTAGAGAGAGAGAGAGAGAGAGAGATCCACCATAGAAACACTCAAAAATTATGAGAAGTTATTCCTTGGATTGCCCTTAATTTTAGAAGCCAAAAAATGTGATCAAATCATTAAACTCAGAATTCTGGAATTTATTATGGCATTGAAATAACTGAAACTTGTAAATTCAATCACTCTTAGAAAACAAGGAATCTCCACACATAAATACTCAAAATGACCATGGAAATACCAACAATCAAATGAGACCAATATCATAAATTTTCCAACCATGGAAACCTCTCAAAATTGATCCTGACCTCTCTAAATGAGTAGATAAAACTGCCTAATGCCTTTAAAAATCCGAATATGAAGTATTCTCCTCAAATCTACAGTAATCTTTACTCTTGATCAATGTTGAATGGTCTTCATCTTTCAACAAAACCACTAGAAGGGTTTTCATTCTTCTAGGAAGCCACACAAGAGAGTTTTCATCCTCAAGTGGAAGAACATGGAGCAACAAGCTCACAATACCCAAATAGGAAAATAGGCAAAATCTAGATCCTTGCAAATGAGGTCTTAACATCACTTTATATCCCTCCTTTGGCACCAAGGCTAGAAAAGACAAGGCCGACCCATAGGAGATATTCTAATTCTTCATTAAGCTTCTTATATTTTTCTTTAACCCAGCCAACCTGCATTAAGAGGGAAAACACTAAAAAAAAACTTAAAAATTAGAAAAACGAAAACAAATGAAAGCTCAATTTTCTTCTCCAACTCCTCTACTTCTTTGCCATGGAGAAGGAATGGCAAGAAGTCTAAATTCTGATTCTTAAGTGGGAAAAAGGTACATTACAGTCCTCCCTTCCCAAGATTGTTTTTCCTTGAGCAATTGCAAGCGCTCACCCCAAAAGCCAATGTATCCAAGTAGAAGAACATGCTATAATACTTCCACAAATGAGCTCTCGTGCCTTTCAAATGAGAGAGTTGATGTAAAAACAATATTTTGCAATGGTTGCCCCAATCTGCCCATGAAGACCAACTAGTGTAATACCCAACATTGACAACAAGTTCGAAAAGTAATCATGAATTTGACAAGAAAAATCAATTCCCAGCTTGACCCATGTATCAATAATGTTCCTCAAATTGTAAGAGAGATCTTTAACCATGAACGTGAAAACAATTAAATAATATAAGGGGCTGTGGTAATTGGTGAGAACAACCTTAGTGGTGTAATGCCAATTTTTTTTGCAAACTAAAAGAATGTTTAACTTTCATTTTTTTTTGATAAAGTAGACACAACAAAAGAAATACAGTTTTGATGCAACATGCATGATCACACTTTGCATATTTATACACAACAAGGCTTTCAAATATAACCTGTAACTAAAAGAAAACTCATGTTTTCAAATGTTGATATTTCAAGATTCTAGCAACAATGAAGATAACAACTCTCCTAGTAACAACCAATGTTTACAAGAAGCAATAATTACAATAAGGGTTATTTACAAGAGTGTATAGACTTGACAAGTCACATTCATTTACAAAGTGATGGCAATGCCCACAAAAGAAGAGAATGACCAAGATGGCAAGAGGCTTCAACTATCTCCAACTTGAGCTCCAACTCCAATACTCCTACAAGAAACCAACTCCAAGAGAAAACATGGCTTGTTTACCACCCAACCAATAGGCATCATCACATGCCTTTCCATGGTTGGAAGTCATGCTAGCCTCCCCCAAGCCCATGGGAGAGAGGAACTAGCTTCCACAATGTGCACAAGTAATAATGGGGTTTAAACACACAACAAGAGAAAACATAAGACCATTCAACTACTTAGACCTACTATACAATGAAAACCACACATGAGGAGAACAATGTCAACCTCACAAGGGGGAAGAGAGGAAGAAGGATGCCCAAATCAAGGTGTCCAACCATAGGAGCACCAATAAATACACATATATAAAAACTCCTTATACCTCCTAATCATACATCCTCCTTATTCCTCCTTAAGCTATAGAAATCCTTCTTGGGAGGATTTTCAAACCCACATGGGTTTCCTCACCAAGAATGGGGAAAGGATCAAGCCATATGAGTCTTTCTCCCACCTCAAACCATATGAGGGGATGAGAAGGGACCTTCATGGCTTGACCTACAACCATGAGGTTTGAGAGGGAAATCCCTCTCTTCCCCTACATTCTCCAAAAACCATCATTCCAAATAATGGTGGAGAGAAAACAAAGAAAATAATAAGAACAAGCAAACAACCACATTCACCATACAAATTCACAACACATCATTTCACACACTATTTTATTGCTCAAACATAGTTTACAAGATAAGTAAAACTAAAAGAAAAAGGGTGAGAACCCTACCTCTATAATGCTTTCCAAGACTCTAAGCTTTTCCTCTTTGTCCAAGCTCCCTTCCAAGCTCCCAAAATTTTCCAAGTGCTCCAAAAAAAAATGAACCAAGAAGCCCCATTCTTCCCACATGAGAAAGAATAAAAAGAGGAGCCCAAAAGTTTCCTCACCAATGGGAAAGTGACAAGTGTCACCCCCTCTCCTCTCAAGAGTCAAAGATTTCAAAAATAAAATAAGTAAGAGTAACCTCTCCTTTTATCTTTTTTCACCCAAAATACTAAAAACTAAAATAAAACAAAGTGGAGCAACTTTTAACACTTTCACACAATCCAACCATCTTACATGGATGGTGACTAAAGAGGGCTAAATGGGAGGGAAACTCCCTCCAAACCTTGGAAATAGGTCCCCCTACCTATTAGGTAGGTTCCAAGGGCCCATTTTCATGCTAAGGGAACCCCCAAACTCAAAAGGGGTCCCTAAAATTACCCAAAATAACCCAATTTCGGGTTTGGCATGCTTGGGCACAAGGGTAGAGGGTGTGGGGTTCACCTAAGGTTCACATGTGGTCCCCAATCCCTTCTACCAACACACACACACTTCCCAAAACCAGCACTTAACTTAAGATCATTAACCCCTAAGCTAGTTTACTTAATAAAACACACCCTAAACATAATTAATTTTACAAGACATAATTACATTACAAATTGAGGGGTTCACCCATGGTGTCCAATTAAATACATCTAATCTAAGGCCTCAAACAATTTAGCATGGTTAGGACTTAGCCCGTGGGCCGCTTGTGCACAATTGCGTAGTTGCCCTGAAACCCATGCTCTTCTATACCTGTCACCTGCACACTCATTGCACACATTAACCGCACTTGTCCAATATAATAAACATCATCTATACATCACAATCTCAATCAAACTTATAATGTCCGAACATAATTTACAATTGATAGTGCAATGCATACAATTCCACATAGTTTGCCATGAATCATCCACAATTAAAATTGCAACGACATATACTTAGGTTAGCATGAAAATCACCATCATTAAATCCAAAACACTATATCATCAATCAAATTAACCACAAGAGACTAACATCGAACCGATAAGTCTATCCTATAACCCTGTTAGTGTCATCACATCATACGAAATATATCAGTATATGAATCTAATCCAATTGGCGCTACGCGCCCAAAATGCCATAATGTCCATGAGGATAAAATATTATAGTAAAATGTCCAAAGTCTATCAGAGTCTCAATCAAAACATGTCTAGAAGTAAAGGAACCAACAGATAACTGGAGCTATAAAAATGTGGGCACTACAAGTGGCTGCAAATGAGCACATGGTAGCTTTGAACCAGCTCCTTCCTACCTTATCTTCATGAGATTTTGAGGTCCTTGGGCATGAATCCTCAAGTTAAGAGCCACATGAACATGCATTTTCTGTACTAACCAAAGGTGCAAAGAGGCTATCCCGAAAAATTCAGATATACATGCCAAAACTTCTTTCATTTCAAAACAACAATCAACTATCATGCCCAATTGGAAGTCCATGATGTAATGGTACCACAAATTAGATGTATTCAAACAATTACCTTGCTGAAGGAGAACATTTTCTTGCCCAAAAGTGAATGCTTGGAACACCAAAAAGAGTATTCCGAGCTGTGTACTTACCTCTGTCCATAACCCCCACAATTTGTCCAACTCATAACTGAAAATGTGCATCCCATCATTCATTGAAGTGACGACAACTGAACATTCATCACGAGTGATTAGAATAGTCTTGAAAAACTAAAAATTACCATCTCTAATGGCTGCCATGAACATGCTTATTCTACCCTCAATGCATGCTGGAACATTTTCCCAAACTTCTCCAATGATTTGTTGGGTCTTTAGAACCCAAACCATCACCCCAAGCGACAAAACATTATGCATTTGTGGCACTTCTATATCTTGCAAATGGGTTGTCCTATGATACTCTGAAATGTACACCATACTATTTTCCGTTCTTCCACAATAATAAGCTTTAACACACAAATGAGGGAGCAACAAACAAGTGGCTCAAATTTGATGAATCGAAAATATTACCTTGTTATAGAAGACCCTTTGATTGCCCCAAGTGGAGTGTTTGGAACACCAAAACTTGATTTCCAGGCTGCATACCAATTGTTGTACCTAACCTCTTTAATTTGCTCAATCTATGTCTGAAAATATGCATATCACTCCCAAATGAAGTGACCATAGCTGAGAGTACTTCAATGGTGACCCATAATACCTTGAAAAACTGAAAATTATCTTACATTATGGCTGTCTTCTTGTGTCAATCAGCAAGTATGATGAAATAAAGTCTGGAAATGATGTTCTCCATATTACGAAAACTTGTAACAGCAAGGTAATAGTCCCAAAAGTCAAGTCTTGCATCATTTGCAATCAAACCTTCCTTGCTAGGAGTTGCAAGATTGAACCTTGATTGCTCAAATCTCAACATGGAACATACAAATTCAGTTTCCACCCTTGTTATGAAGCTTTCATTAGGTTTGTGAGCAAGGCTTGGAACATGAACATACCTTATGTTACAAACCATATCCATCTCTCTATCATGCGTTTCATATCGACCACAAATTGACATGTTGTAAACAATGAATTGGAAAGACTTTCATTCCTTAAGCTGATCTCAAAATATTTGTCTTTCTTTGTCACAACAACATCACCCAAACGCGACATGAAATCCTTACCAACAATTTTCCCATAATGACACGAGTATGGCAGCGATATAAAAGGAGATAAAACATTAACATACCTTGAGTTATTCCCCACATGTCTACCTTCCCATGCCAGATGAGGAGTGATCGAAACATCCTCCTTTTTCCCAAACTTTTGACTCATAATTTCTGAGTTGAAATCAGCCTTCTTCTCCTTAGATTCAATGAATGAAGCCTTTTCCGCCTTGACCTCAACCATATTTTGATGGTGATCACAAAGGGCATCTTCGTAGCTCTTAACGTGCTCATGGACACCATAAATTTGCCTCTCATTGACTGTTGTTCTGAACAAACCAACAAGCTTATGGTCATCATGTTTCATTGGAGAAGGGTTTGCAACCAACCCTTCCTCTTCCCCAACATGCTCAACACCCCTTGCGTCATTTCTAGATTCATCATATGTCAAAACATTTTCATTATCAACCACAGAATGAACAATATTTACCTTATGAAATTGATTCTTTAGAATGGGTGCAAGTGTCATGGCTCCATCTCTTATCATCATATAAGAATTGCTTGAGCTATTCAATTCACCCTCTTGTTCCTCAAACTTCTCTTCATCCTTCCGCTCATGCTCCCAAGTTCCCTTATTATTTTTCACCATGCAACCATTAGGATTCAAGGAAAATTTATTGACAATTAAAATTTCTTTACCTTCCTCTTCTTGTGCCTCCTTAGGGCTGTAAGAAAAATCAACGAAGGGTTCACGTTTGGCCATGGTGGTGGGTGCTTCTAAGGCTCCCAAGGGTTGTTCCCTTTAAATAACCAGCTGTTGCAATAATTCTTCCTCCGTCTTCTCCTTAGGGAAATAGGTATTAATATCCGTGCATGGCGAACTTGGGGTTTTGGTCCCCTCTTCAACAAACTTCGTGCTTTCTTCATGTTGCTTGTGTGGCATGTGATGTCTAGGCTTGGGCCTAGGTCTTCCTTGATTCACTCCAATGAATTCAGTGAGTGAAATAGCCTCACGAATTTCCCTTAGTAAGGCCATATACTCCTCATAATTTGCAGTGATGTTCCGCCCACCCATGGGCATTGTTTCTTCCTCTGGAATAACCTCTTCCCTATGAATGAAAGTGGGCTTTATAACCGATCCTTGGGCTGATCCCATTGATTGTCGTGTACTGTTAGCCCTAGTCGAGCTACCATCACCACTTTGAACCCTAGGTTCAATGATCTTTTGGATGGATAGGGCTAGAAAATCCATTGTGTCTACAAGTCTCTCTTGATCGGAAATTAATTTATCAACTTTAGCTTCTTGAGAGTCATGATCGGCCATGTTACCTTCCTGCCTTGGCTGGTCTTCCTTATTTGCCTTTTTTTCTTTGGTAATGGATGAAACCCTCGTTCTCTTCTTCCATTAAACCCTCTTTGAAGATCCGAGCTCTGATACCACTGTAATATCCATTTTGGGGACAATGAAAATGTTGGAAATTAGCTCAAACCCCCAAAATAAGAAAGTCAAATTTTTATGACAGCAATTAGAAAAAACACTCTCAAACCCTAGTGACTAGGAGAGAGAAAGAAATCCACTCTAGAAACACTCAAAAATTATGAGAAGTTATTTCTTAGATTGCCCTTGATTTTAGAACCCAAAAAATGTGATCAAATCATTAAACTCAGAATCCTAGAATTTATTATGGCACAAAATAGCTTAAACTTGTAAATTCAAGAACTCTTAGAAAACAAAAAATCTCCACACATGACTACTCAAAATGATCATAAAAATACCAACAATCAAATGGGACCAATATCATAATTTTCCAGCCATGGAAACCCTCTCGAAATTGATCCGGACATCTCGAAATGAGTAGATAAAGTTGTCCAATGCCGATAAAAATTTGAATATGAAGTATTCTCCTCAAATCTGCAATAATCTTTACCATCAATCAATGTTGAAGGGTTTTCGGCCTCCAACAAAACCACTAAAAGGATTTTCGTCCTTCTAGGAAGCCACACAAGAGGGTTTTTCGTCTTCAAGTGGAAGAACATGGAGCAACAAGCTCATAATGCCCAAATAGAAAAATGTGCCAAATCTAGATCCTTGTTAACATCACTTTATATCCCTCATTTGGCGCCAAGGCTAGAAAAGACTAGGCTGACCCATAGGTTATGTTCTAATTCTCCATTAAGTTTCTTTTATTTGTCTTTAACCCAACTGACTTGCATTAAGATGGAAAACACTAAAAAGAAATCATAAAAATTAGAAAAACAAAAGCAAATGAAAGCTCAATGTTCTTCTCCAACTCCTCTATTTCTTTGCCATGGAGAAGGAATGGCAAGAAGTCCAAATTCTGATTCTTCAGTGGGAAAAAGTGACATTACATAACCATAGATAGAGAATTGCTAGTCGTATTGAGCCTAAAATATGATTGTGGAGTGACTCTTGTATATTCAGAGATGGCATCAACAAATGATGTACTTCATGATTCTACTACCACCGATACAAAAAAATCCAATCCAACACCACAACTTCATTCTTCTACCACTCATCCATAATAACTAGATCCTAAACCATTGTTTGAATCTACTTTTAACTGACAAAAATCAATAACGTATACCATTCAGAGGGAAGCCGTATCGACATCCTCATTATGAAGCTTTTAGGAATTCTCACTCTCCATTTAAGGATTGTCATTTGTATAGCCAAACATGATATTGGTTTAACATATGTTATGCTCATTTTTGGATATGAACAAGTGTAAATAACACAATATTTGATTGATATCTATTGTCAGGATTGATTGTGGATGAATAGAGGATTGGCCATGTTGACGTTTGAGCTCTTGTTTGAGGATGTCTTATTGTTTAGTTTTCTAAATAGCAGGGTCCCTTGTTTCTAATGGCCGATGATTTATGCATTGGATTACATGATCAAACTCATCTTGGTAGATTTTGACGACACCTTTTGGTTGTTTCTTTTTTGGAACACTTTGTCAATATTTGTTTGGCTTGCCTTTGGCGCATCTTCGTCAAATGGCTACCAACTTCCATAGACACTCTTTTAATGCCATCATCAATTTTGGAGATATAACTTTGGTTATGCTAGTTGATTTCTTCACTATTGTGGAACTATCTTCTTTTAGTGGCAGCTTTATTAAATATGGCTTATCTGGTCTTTTACGATCGAGTTGATGAAGTATTTGTGTTCATACCTAGCATCTTGCACATTGTTTGAAGCATTTGGTTATTCTTCATCTCTTTCCTTCTCAAATTCACAATCAAATCACATAAAACTTCAACAATTATTCATTGACATCTTCTTTTGGGGACTTGCTATCATACAAAGTCAGCAAGGAGTATGTTGTGTAATGTTACATTTTTTTGTCCCAACCTAACCAACCATCCTTTTGAGCGTTTGGAACCTCCTTATGAGAAGAAGGTGACATTTTCACACATGTGTGCATGCACATGCGCATGCACACAGACGCGCACACATACTCAAACTCACACTCACATTCACACAGATGGACACACACATGCACACGCACACACACACACACACACACACACACACACACACACACACACACATGCACGCGCGCACGCACACACACACACACACACTCTTTCTAAATTTTGTACACCATGATTTTGGATAAGTGACCCAGCTAAAGACACACACACACACACACACTCGTTGACACACACACTTACTATAAATTTTGTACACAATAATTTTGAATAAATGACCGAACTCAGGAGTAAAACTAAGCCTTTCCAATCTGATTCAATCCTTTGTTTTGGAATATCATAAAGTTCTATATTTGTGTGATAATTCCTTCATTATGGAGCTCGATGGAATTTTTTTCTCTCCTTTTAAGGATCGTCATTCCTATAGCTAAACATGATACTCATGTAACATCTATTATGCTCATTTTGGATATGAACAAGTGTAAATATCAAAATATTAGACTAATGTTCATTGTCAGGACTAATTGTGGATGGATAGTGGATTGGCCATGTTGACATTTGAGGTATTGTTTGAGGATGTCTTATTGTTTAGTTTTCTCAATAGTACGGTTGTTTATTTCCAATGGCAGATGATTTATGCATTGGATTGTATGACCAACCTTCTCTTGGTAGATTTGGATGGGATCTTTTGGTTATTTCTTTCTTGGAGCACTTTGTCAATTTTCGTCAATATTTCCATTGGAGCATCTTTGTCGAATGGATGTCATCTTCAAGAGGCACTCTTTTATTGTCATCACCATTCTTAGAGATTTTGCTTTGGATATGCCTGTCGATTTCTTCATTATTATGAAAATATCTTGTTTTAGTGGCAGCTCTTCTAATGAGGACTTGTGTGGTATTTTTATTTATTTTGAATATATGCTTCATATATCAACAAAAAACAATATTGATAACAAAGAGTTGTACAAAAGAATAGAGAAGTATATAGTGACATGTACAACAAAGATTACAATTTTTTCCTTAAAACAAAAAAGGACAACAATGAAGTTTGAGTCATCCCTAGGTTCAAGCTTCTTGGCTTCCTATATCAATAGAAATCATTTTGCTAGCAATTGTAAGCAAACTTCTCCTTTCCAAGTGTGACAAAAATAATCCAAAGTACATACCTCATTCCTGAAGACATAGTTACATCTAAGTTTCTAAATGATAAATAAAGGAAAAACCCGCACACAATTCCAAATACTCCTAAAAGAACCGCAAATGAAAGTATTGGAATCACATAACAGAGTTGCTCGTCAATGCAGATTCCCCTAAACTATGGCTGTCAGTTTGTCCTGAACAAACTTCCAACATAATCGCACAAAAAGGAAGTCCTACAAGAGGTGTTCAACTATTTCTAACTTAGAACAAAAGGGGCATCGACCATCAAAAAGACCACTCTTGGATAAATGAGCCTTTTTGGGAAGCCCTTGATAGATTACAAACCAGGAAAAAACCGGAATCAGTCTACAAATCCACAAGGCTTTGCATCATGGACAATCCATCTAGCATTGAGAGCAGGAGCAAGTGTATATTTCTGATGCAAAATATGATAAAGACGTTGGCTGTCATATCATGATATGGGATGCCCATGGATCCATCTCCAACCTTTCATCTCCAAAAATAACTCAAACAGATCCTCGTGAAGAATAACATTATGAATTCATTTTATTGAAGACCGATCAACAAGAGATGAGAAGACTTGCGTGCTAAAGATCTCCAATCTTTCTAGTTACAGGAGGTGACATTCCACAAGTTGCTCCATAAAAAAATCCCTTTCATATTGAGTATGTCTGCATGAAATTGAGGGATATTGGCTATACAAATATCATGTAGCTTCCAAGTCCCTTTTGGCCAAATCCCACCTAGTTTGACTTCCGGATACTCTCTAGGTGAGGAAACTAGCAATTTTTCTCCAAGCAACCCAGATACTCTTGAGAACGAACAAACCTTCAATCTGAAAATTATGAGGATCAAAATCAATATCACATAGCCCAAAAGATCCTCTGATCTTACCCAAATGTCGAGCAAAGAGTAATCTGTCTCATGAGAATCTGCAATGAAGAAGATCCCTCCAAGCATCAAATCACCCATTTGGCTGCAAGAATACACCCTTTAGCAGCAATATCAATTAACCCCAAACTGCCTTCCTCCTTAGGTAAGGTACAAACAACCCATGAAAACATAGGAAGAGCCCCAATGCCCCCATATTTGGACCACAAATATGATCTCAAAATATGTTCAAGAGAAATAAAATGAGTCTTGGAAGGGAGAGAACAAAAAACATAATAGATATGAGATGCTTGAAGTATTCTGCCCGACATTGTCACTTCGCCTGTCTTTGTTCTACTAAAGAAGAATCTTATTTTAATGATGTCGAAGAACCCAGTCCCACATGTTAACCGGGGAGAGATCCAATCCAAAAGGGATGCGTAGGTATCTAACAATAACCCACATGTAGGAAAAAGTCCACTTAGTGGGAATCCAAGGAGGTGGGTTATCCCAACCAATCAACCAAAATTCAGATATAGGATGATTGACTATAGCCCCGAAAGCTATGCAAAAGTATCTAAGAAATCTCTAGCTCCTACAATTGAATCTTGGGTTGCTTGGATAGAGAGAAGAGATTCTTCTGCAAAGTGATTTTTAAGCATATTAGAGATGTTAGGTAAAGAAATACCTCTAACTCTTTCTTGAACGCAAGCAATTTCCAATAAATATCCCAAAGCATCAACTTTAAACACATAAAGATAAGGTGCAAGAGGGAAATCTTGTCTTCTAGAGCATTGAAGCACAATACAAAGGGAGAGGACATTGTTGATACAAAACAAAGGAGGCATAAGAGAATAGAGTGCTCACCATCTTCACACATTTCGATCTAAATCCAAGGCATATTAGTATTTCAATGATGAAAGTTTTATCAAAATCTATGTTGAGGAAGAGAATATGATGTTTCATCTCTCTTGCCCAATCCATTGCTTCCTAGGCAGATAAGACTATGTCGAATGTGAAATGCCCTTGAACAAAACCTATTTGTTCGCAAAAGTGTAACACGCGCACACACACATGCACAAGCACACACACACACACACGCACACACACACACACACACAAGCACACGCATGCGCACACATGCACACACACACGCACACGCACCCGCATGCACCCGCATGCACACACACACACACAGAGGCCCATAGCCAATCTCTACAAAAATAGAGAGATTGCCAGAATAACACCTCCACTTCCCTAAGGGTAATTCGATGACAAAAAGTGACCATTCTAGCAATAATTCATTCAGTCTCTTAGCTCAAAACCAACTTATTTAACTTCTTGAAGGAAAACCACATTTGTCCTAACTCTCTCCAGTAGACCTCGAACAACTATTATTGACTTGGGATAGTGATCCCTCTAACATTCCAAGAAAGAATAGAGAGCTTCATTCAAGGAATAGAGGGTTGCCCAATGTGTTGAACCTATCGCTTCTCATCAAGGCAAAAACATTATTTTTTGGAAAAAAAGTTATAGCCTTCTTGAATGATTTATTTTGGTGTGCTGCGGAACTCTCAAATAATTGATAATGAGCTTTCGGGGCTATAGTCAATCATCATATATCGGGAACTCTAACTAGAGCGGATACTGAGCTTGTCCTTTGTCATATAGATTGAAGTCAGCTCGCCGTGATTGGACATAAGCAAGAGAACCTGTAATATTCCATTTGCCATACTAAAAAACATGTCAGGAAACCATATTTGAGTTGAACCATAGACAAACATATTTCAATCCTAACCCCAGTAATATTTTAGAGAGATTCCTTTCACTTCCTAGTTAAGAATACACCATTTAGTGAAAGACTCTTCATCAGGTATTCGGCGAAGAAAGTATATGATGACTCCTCGATGCTCATAATTTTGTCTTCCCTAAGTATATTCTTTGCTAGTGGTCAACTAAAAGCTAAATTCCTCAGTTTCAGCCAGTGAAAAGTCTCGACTAACCTTATTACATTTTTCAATATTAGAGTTGTGTAGAGGTGAAACTCCTATTCTAGCAGATTTTGATGGTTTTTCTTCAGAAGTATCATTGATAAGTGAACAATTGGATGCAAAGATAAACTCTCTATTAAGTGCTTCAAAAGATACACGGTTGCATTTAGCTTTGAAATGAACTAACATTGAAAACAAAGAAACAAAAGCTAAGGTTAGAATTCACGATGGAGAAATTATTATTAAATCCTAAAATTTCTAAAGCAAAAGATCTATTATACAGTTTCTAAAGCTCAATATATACATCCTAACTGATGTTGGTGAGATATAAGAGTGCCACATGCACAAATCACCAACTCACACCTTTACAAAAAGGGATAGACATGTTGACTATAAGACCAATCTTATCTTCTCAAGGTTAATGACGATCTCCAACTTTCTTTGACATATGAGATGGCCTCCTTTGCAATTGCCTACATGATCTACTCTCCAACATCGCTTGCTAAATGGGTAAGGAAGATATTCCGACCAAAGCCTTCATATTTTGGGTAGTAAATGCCAAAAGATAATCATTTGGGCCATTTTCCCATTGCTTTGTTTCTTGCATCATACCTGAAAAGTGGATTGACGACCTTCAACCATTAGGATCTCATGCAAACAGAGATTATAGATACCTAAGTGTTAGTGTTTTTCGTTATCCATATACTTGTATGTAATTAAGATGCACTCTAGATATTCATTGTAATATAATATGTGGATAATGTAGTAGTTGGTGACTCATGCACATGCTATTTATAGATAAGAGTATCAATCTGTAATCAAGATATTGACTTGATCGACTTATGTTATTAATAGTATAACACACGCTTGTTCTGTAAGCTAACTACTCTTCAAATCCCAACACTAGGCTCCTCTTCTCTTTATAAGAACATAGAGAGCTAGTGTTTAAGGTAATTATAGTGGATGGGAGTTATTGTTATATTGGTGAATTTATGCTTGAGTTTTTAATAAAAGAGGTAGTCATGCTACATGTGATATAAATGTGTTATGTATTTATTTTAAGTGTTCATTGATGTATAGTATATGCGTCTATGTCTTATGGTTGTTTACAATGATGCTAGGGAATACCTAGCCACTTTAAAATCGTATCAAAACAATAAAAGTATCACCTCATACATCATGTAGGTATAAGAATAAGATATGTACTTGTCAACTTTTTCTACATATTCAAATCTATTGCGATTTCTCTTTTTTCTGCAAGTTTCCATCCATATTTAGTGGCCTGCTGCACATAACTAATCTTATGCTTTGTCCTTGCCCTTCATGGCATCTAGGTTGATTATAATTTCATGAATGAAGCAGGGCCTAAGAATTGAATCTGAGTTTTCTTTAGAAATACCCTAGCTTAGATATGTGTTCTACTAGTTGTAAAACCCACCAGTTGTTCTAGGAAAAACAATATTCAATTTTATATGATTCGTGGTGTGAGGGGTATTGCCCAACAATTAGGACATTAGACAACACTGTATGCAGATTTTAGCTTCCACATGCTTTATAGTATATATGAAATGTTTAGTTTATTTTTTTCCAATAGTATCAGACACTTGATTTTGTGGTGCATTGGTAAAGCATTTACCCCTAAGAAGTTACTCTTTGTGCACCTCAGAGATGGGATGTTGCGGCTTCGGGATTATTCTGAGATTTTCTTCTAACTACTATCTGCAAGGAAACGGTCTTGTAGAGTCAACTGACAAGAACTCGTTGCATGTTATCAAGACCTTTGATAAAAATCCAAGAGACTGACATAATTATCTCAAATATGCCCTTTGGTTAGAAAAACCCTTAACTTAGTTTGCGCTAAGCACGACACCTTACCATCTTGTTTATGGCCTAGATCTTGTCTTTCCAGTGAACTTAAGAATCCCTGGGCTCAAATTCATGCAAGAATACTAAGAGGAAGATGACAAAGTAGAGGCTTGACTTATCAAACTCATGAAATTAGAGGTAAAATGCGATGCAACCCTTTCTCACTTTAGTAGGCACCAAGATGTCGTCAAATGTTGGTTTGACGAGAAAACTAAGTTTAAAGCCTTCAAAATATTTGACTTGGTGTTACTTTGGGACAAGGCACACAAGAAAAAGGGGAAACATAACAAATTTGACAAGATTTGGCATGACCCCTTTCAAATTGCAGAAATTCTAGGTGAGAATACCTTTTGGTTCAGGAGTCTCAACAACGAGGAGGTTCCATTACCAGTTAATGGGTGCTTCCTCAAACCAAAATTTTATGCATGAGCCACCTTCTTACACGACACCTTAATATGTAAGGCTTTGGATAAGCCCGTGCCTTGTAAATAACATTCCCCTCTTTCGTAGATTAGTTTTCCTTTTTGTTTGTGCTTTGTTGTAGTTTGATTTAGTGGTTGTTAATAAACTTGTGTGCCCTTGCACATGCCTTAGTTTAGTTTTGTACTCTCTCAGCAAGCTCTTTCTCACGTTGTCACTGCAAATGTTCCTATTTACTTAGTCAATTGCAGATGTTTGCTGTGTTGAGTTAAGCTGTGGTTGATAATGCTATGTTCTAACAAGTTTGCATTTTGAGGAAATTTGGTAAGCCGCGCAAATTTTTTTGGTAAGTTGATTGTTTTGTGTTTTCAAGTTGAAAGCTCAATCTCTATTTTAAAGTTGTCATACAAATTTAGAAAGATTGAGGTGCTCCAAAAGAGTCATGCACTAACATTCACATTAATGTTGCCTTTCAGTAATATGCGAAGGCAAGGACTCATGGGTGCATTGTCTATTCTGCCCCATCCTTTCACTTGGTCACATTGGCTCCCAACCCACATGCAATCTTTGCGCGCATATTAAAAGAAATGAAGAAAGAAATCAATCAAAGTTTAAAGTGTTTCAAAAGATTTTTTTTCTTAAGGGCGTTTTTGGTAATCTCCACCGGGGCTTTAGATGCTTGATTGACAGTGGAGTAAGGCCATGATCGGAACCGAAGGTATCTTTTTTGAGGTTATAGACACTCGATTGACAACAAAGAAATGCCTCAACCTTCCCTTCGATCTATTCCTGTTGTTTTAAAAATCATAAAATACAAATATAATAATCCCACACGAACATTTGTGCGCACCATGAGAATTTCTTGTGCCAAGAGAAAATATCTAAGACAAAGTAAGTAAATCCGTGCACACACACCAAACTCGTTAAAGTGTTCTCAATTAAGTACGTTGCATTGCAAAGTTAAAGTATTACATTACACTCTTGTTTTGATGACACAATCTTCGAGTGTGCTTGTCTATTTTGTTGGAGGCAAACCAAAAATAATCAGTTCGATAGAATGCTCTAGAGCATTCTCTAGCAAAGTCGCCATTTGTTGTGTCCACAATATGCCCCTAAATTCACAAAGGAAATCATGGAACCTCTTGACTCTTCCAAGGTTTCAAGCATTCCATGCCTTAGTCATTTTTGTGTTGGGCCCTTTCTATGACTATTTTCTCTTGCGCCCTTTGAAAATATGTCTATCCTCTATTGGATGAAACGTTCCTAATACTCACAGGCAATCCTCATACACACCTATTCACCTTTGCGCAAAATATTTCTTGCGTAGACTCTTCGTGCAATACCTTCACTAATTTTCCACATGCCCTTGAATCCTTCATGTTTAGTCTGAGTCATTATGTGGCCCCTTCACGTTCAAAACTAGCTTCACGCAATCTTTGTGTAGCCGCAACTCAAGTCTTGCAAACTCCTTAATGCTCAACGACACTCTCATTCAACCTAGGTCGTGCAAAACCTGGTGAACTTTCCACACACTCCTAACACTTAGTCAATTTAGCGACCACATTAAACATACTATTACTAGTGCCAATTCACTCCGCATGTCCATAATCAAAATACTATGTGGCAACATTGAGAAAGAATTGTGTGCACCCCTTTGCACACACCAGGTAAGTATTTCTCCCGCTACCTAAATTATTGCGCACAATACTAATTTTCCTCCTCGATTGTTGTGTATTCAGGAAGAAGGCATGTGTGCACGATGAAAATTGAAAGGAGAATACACAATATCTATTGCACATGGAATCCAAAAGCCTTTCGCTAAGAAAGTCACTATTGTGTAAAACTTCACACGCACCAGAGAAGAAGCAAAACACATATTTCAATGCATGAACCTTCCACACACACCATTGCACGCCACAAATCAGAGATTCACAAAATGACAAAATGTGAGGTTAGCTTGGAGAAAAATCAGATCGCCCACAAATCACGGTGCCATAGCCAGTCAATTTGCTAGAAGATCTTAGTTTAGTGCATGTACACGCCATGTTAGAGGTAGCTGGCTTCCTTAAATGAAGAATTTGAATAATGCGACCAGGAGCACCATACTGCCTTGGAAACTGCAAAATCTTAAGCGTACCATATATAGGCTTGTTCTCAAGCCTCACACCATTTAATGAAGATCTTCCTTCCCACAAAGGATGTTTTTCGACAAGACACGCCTTCTAGATGGCCAACTTGGCATTCAATGTAATCTGACTATGCATCTACCATGCAATATTAAATTGTTAAATGCAAGCTATGGAGAACCTACTGCCATTAATGCTTGTAAGAATTGTTCATCAGGGCTTTTCCCTATAAATACCTAGATCGAACTCATTATAAAGGTCCTTGAATCTGGAATAGAAAAGCTTCTGAGAGTTTTATTTGCACTTACTTTTTCTCACTTGGCTATCCATGTTCTTGGTCTATGTTAGCTTATGAGTTTATCTTGTTTGAGTTTGAATAGGCGTTAAGATTTACATTGTTGATATAATGTAAGATCTTTATTTAGTGGCTAGAAGAGAAGAGAACGCATCTTGCACGTCCAACGATGTTGCACGATGCCCTTGGTGTTCTAAGCCCTTTCCCTCAAACACTCACACTTGTTCGTGTCTTGATTGAGTGCATATTGGTCTGAGCGAGGATATGGTTTTCACGATCCTTGGCATTTGAAATGAGTTGAAGCGGACAATAAAAAATTGCCACTTATTCTCGTTCTGCCCTACCCTACTTTCTTTTGCACTTTTTTTTATCAACTATGGTAGTATTAGGACTAAAGCTTGTACCCTACAATGATTGCGCAATGTATGTTTATGTCACAAGTGATACTCATAGTTGAATATTAGTTTTATTGGTTTTTGCACAATCATTGAGCTATGAATGGATGATAATTGGTTGTTTTATTTGTAGAAGCCCAAACCAACTTTTTTATGATCTTTTCTCTAAGCCACTAGTTTCTTGGACTGGCAAGAAATGACAATGAACTAACAAATGCCCTTAAAATCATAAACAACCAATCTCGCTTGTCTTTAGCTATTCCCTAGCACATATCATTAGGCCACCAAGATCTGGTGAGAGAGGAAAGAAACCTTAGAGAAGAAACTCTTGCACCCGTGCTAAACTACCTATTGTGCCTTCCCCTAAGTGTGCCTTCTTTTCAAAAGAGGTAGAGCCTTGCCCGTTTGTGCGAGACTTTGTCTAGGTTTCCCATTCTTTCATGCTCCTTGACTACCTTTCGACAACATCAACGTTGTTGGCACTGTGGGAGGGGAATCAAAGTGCAACACTCGTGGAGATCAACATTTCTAGTACTAGGAGGGCTCTTTGCCAAATCATAAGTCATTAACCTAGAAATTAGAAGAATAATCACAAGATACAAGTTTGTTGAAGGATACATTGAACTTTTAATCCTTCTAAGCCATAGGAAGTGCAAACCGAATAGAGGGAAATCTATCCCGAGGTAAATTCATACCGCAACTAGTTCGCCTCATGCAACCTCACACTTTGTTGCTCCCTTAATTTTCCCACAAGTTCGAAATATGGCAGCTTGTTTAGAAGATACCGGTAGCCCACTTGCCGTTCATGGTGGATACCATGATTTATCCAAAAATCCACAAAATTATGTGAAAATTATGTTCATGGTGAAGCCTGCACCATAGAAGAACACATTAGTGCCTACAAGGATGTACTGGAGAGGATGCAAATCCTTCATCAGGATACTGCTTGTAGGTGCTTTCCCTTTTTGTTGGTTGGACGTCCTTACAATTGTTTTCTAAGCCTTCCACTGGGATCCATCACCTCGTGGGCAAACCTTGAGACGACCTTTCTTAGCCATTTTGCTACTCCATCGACCTGACCATCCTGTATCATTAATTTGTCATTGCGTGCAGAGAACCTAATGAGCTTATCAGTCACTTCAACAAGCACTTTCAAAGCCTTTACAGGTGCTTGAAAGCCCCTTACAATCAAACCGAAGCATTGGCTATCCAAGTCTATCTCCAAGAGTTTGACCCCCTCACGTCTATGTTTTTGCATAAAACTTCCCTTGCCTTGACAACTTTAGCCCTTCTTTACAGAGAGGTGCTCAAGATTGAGCTTGAAATGATGCCTCAAGGTCTTGGCTGTGATGGATCCTTGCCTTCCTTAGGTCAGCCCGCTGTGTAAAACCAAACCAAACTCATCAATCACGCACTTGCACACAACCAAACGTTGCTTAATCAAATTCCTGATGCGTAGATGCCAATGTATGTTCAGTTTCCCACTCATTTGACATCCATCCCTTCTCCCATGAATCTTCCACTCAACCAATTTGCGCAATAGTCAACTAATCAACCCTTAACGTTGGTCGCACCAAATCACTATGTTGCAGTGGTCACTAACCAAATTACCTCTACCTCTGCGCAACATTCCATTAACAACTTTGAGCATTCTTACCCTGATGTGCAATAATTTCAAAAACAACTTCTTGTGCACCCCTCATATTCAACTTTAAACATGGAAACCGAGAAATGGCATTAGATCATTCAAAAACTGTTTAATGATGTTATAAACTTGCAAAGACAAGGCACCCAATTGAATCAAACCCATCCTTCAACTAGCTACCCCACACGAAACGTTAGCTTCCAACACAATAAAGGAAATGGAACATGAAACCAAATAATGGGGGCATACCAAGTCCTCTTGATCAAAGTGCGCATAAAGCTAGTAGTTCTGGCCACTGCTCCAACTTTTTCAACTTGGCAGATTTGGCCTTAGATTTATGGCGCAGATTCCACGAAACACGAGATCACTCTGAAGTGGACTACCCAGACTTCTGCGCAACCTTTAACATCTTCCAAGAAGAAATTGACGGCCTCAAGATAGTTCTCGCGCCTGAAGATAGTCCGCAAAACATTGAGAATGACCCCGGGACTACGTTAGTCTTGGAAACATATGAGTTCCAGGGGGAAGAGATAATGAACTCGAGGAAAATCAAGAGGAATTTCACACTTACCAACATTACCAAAGGGATAACAACTACCTCCCCTACAGTAAATCTCGTGAGCCTTTGGTAACCTATACTCCTCCCAACTCTTCTCAAGTGTCTCTTGACGTGCGCACGTCCAACAACCTTTCATCTCCTGAAGGTCCAAAAGATGTGTGCCCCGCAAAAGATCATCCTAATCCTACACACCCTGCCGAACACAACCATCCTGAGTTTAATATTATGGAAGACCTTTCCAAAACCAAGGCCAATATCTCTATGTTGAACTTCTCCACATCGACCAAAGAGGCATCTTGTTCAAGTCCCTATGTGCCTCATCTGACAAACCTGCAAGTGAAACAATTGACGCACATGTTGCTTTGTATAAAGAACAGATAAAGTCTCCTCCTTTCTTGCTGACAGTCATAATTTTTGGTAAAAACTTAGACCATTGTTTGGTTTTTTCAGGTGCTTCTAAAAATTTCATGTCATTCTCCATTTGCGAGCAGTTGGGTTTATCTCCCACAAAGTCAAGTTGTAGAGTGGTTTAGTTGGACAAGACGAAAGTGAATGTGGTCGAAAAACGTTCCACATCCATATGCAACTTGCAACGGATCCTTGAGTCCAACAATTCATTGATATTCAAGTGGTGGACATCCACGAGGCATATGCCATTCTCCTAAGTAGAGATTGGTTGCGCACTCTTAATGGTTGTATGGCGATCGAATTTTCACATATGTGGTTGCCATGGCGTGACATTGCAAATTAGATTAGGATTGACCGAGAGCCTCAAATGCAGTTCATGATCACAAAGTATAATAAGGTCAACGAGATCTTATTTACCAAGCGTGAGGTCGGAGTTTATGTTACAGAGAAAAAGACACCGCAGAAAGCAGAAGTGTTATTCCTAGAGTGCATAGATCCTTGTGCACAATTGTGTTATGTGGAGATGGTAAATGAAGAAGTGTGCAACTCTACACAATTTCCAAGGAAGAGACCGCAGGCACAGAAATAGTAAGCTGTGAAGTAATTACGAAAGTGGGTGTGGGTATTGTAAAGGGAGAAAGGTGTGCTGAGGTTATAGATTAAAGAGAAATGCGTACAATAGAGAATCAAGCCATGAAGCCCTCTTGTTCATGTTGGAGGAAGATTGCCTTGCATTTAGAGAGATGAAAGAGATTGATTTTCTCACATTGCTCAATTGGCGTCGTGTGCATTCTAATCCCCATCCCAAGTATTCATGTGCCACCTTTTTGTCCATCCTCCAATGCACAATAGAAGAGTCTCAGTGTGTGAACCATTGCGCAAAAAGTTAAGACACAAATGTTGATAGACAGGAAGCTTGCGCAATCAAAAAATGCACAATTGATGATACCATACCTAACAACTCGCCATTACTTGAGGTTTCCATTGCACCTCAAATTGGAGAAGAATGTCTCGTGCGACATATCTCTAATTCGACAGATGATTTTCTGAGTGCGAGGCATAATGAACATGATATATAAAAAAATTTCTTTCGAGGCATCCCTCTCTATAACATAAAAGTCGTTGCAGAGAGCCCGAAGCAAGAATAAATATTTCGTTGCACAATTATCAAGGAAGAGCACCATGTAGCTTCTAAGCCGCAAAATTCAAGGATGAAAGATCATATTTTGATGGGTCTAAGTCACGACAAGGATCAGACGCAGGTGTTGAGTTGTGATCAACCCCAAAGGAAAAAGGTATTGTGCAATGCAACATTGAGACTCGAGTTCATGTGTACAAATAACGCGACGAAATATGAAGCGCTTGTACACGACTTGCAATTTTCTCTACAGAAAGGTGCGAAGTGCTTAATGACGTTTGGGGATTCGCAATTGATCGCCAAGAATATCAGAAGCCAGTACACTTTCCATGACAAGTTCCTATCCAGGTACGAAATTCGCGTATGGGACCTCATTGGAGATTTGATGCATTTGACATCTGTTCCATACGACGCAATGAAAATAGTGTTGCAGACGTGCTAGTTTGAGCGGCCAACACTTTGGAACCAATACATTATACATGTGATCAATTCCTGCATCTGCATCGACCGTGGAGGATTTGCAATTGTGGTGTCATTGTTTTATTTTCATTGCATCGAACCTTGCATATCACAGGCTGCAAAAACCACACCTCACATCCGGTCTACCTATCGCTTGGAATTTTAGCATTGGCAATGAGGAGCTCAATATTTGCATCGAGACCCCACTCGGCCTAGCTCCCTGGTACATTGAAACCCATCTCGGATCTCGGTACTCGACGTTGCATTAACACAACTATTTAATTGAGCCATCCCTATGTAGCTCAACATTGACAACGTTCTAATCTTCCAAGGCTGATTTCATTGGATTCTTCCTTGAGCTTCACGAATGCATTAGATCGGTTGCATTTGGCTTCACTTGACTCGACCCTCCAATCCCGAGTTCCTCACATTGATTCACAACTCATTTCATTGACACAGACCTCGAGCTTCCTCCACATAGCGATCACCCTACGTCTTGACACTTCAGATCCGGTTTAGGGATCTCCCTATGCGCGTAACCGCCCATGGTTTTAATCTTCAAAACCGTGTCTTTTCTCCATAACAAGTGCTATTAGTTTTTAGTTTTTTATAGTCGTGGTATTAGTTGATTAGATATTTTTCACAAGTCATCAAAATATTATTGTTGTTAAAGAGTCATAGTCAATATTTCATATTATTTGTATCTTTTGTCATGTTTAAAGTATTATGTATTGTTTTAGGTTTGTAGTTCTGCTGGTCACAATGTTATTGTTGTAAGAGTCAATTAGTCTTTGTGTAAGTCATTTCTGTAAAAGTAATTTTTTTGAGTCAAACTTTGTAAGGCCACAATTTGGTTGAAACTGACGTTCACCAAGTCAGTTAAAATTGGGAGGGATATGGAAATATCAATCTCCGTTAAAAAGTTCGAAGGAACAAATTTCCACACATGGTAATTATCTCTGGGATGTTGTTGACGACATCGATACCCGAACGACTGGTGGTGACGACCTCAACAATTGGAAGATCAAGGACAAAAAGACTTTAGCCATCATTGGCTTATGACTTTCTAAACCATATTTACATCATATTGACTTAAACAAATATTCTAAATAGATTTGGGACACATTGAACACACTCTTTGGTTCACAAACTGGTAATGCAAAGATAATGATAAAGCAAAAATTGTTCGGGTTAACAAAGGATAGAGGATATATAGTTTCTCACATCAACAAGTTCCACTCTCTTATAACACAACTGACATGAATAAATGAAGCAATTAAAAACAATGATGCAAATGCAATACTATTAAACAACATGCCCAACAATATGCCAAACGTAGTGTTCGCTTTAAGCGTGTTGAATCCAAATTTGGAAAATATCATATCTACATTGTTTAAAGAGGGAAACAAGAACAAAGATTCAAACTTAGATACAGAAAAATTGTGTCTACAGTGGCTAAGCATGCACTTCTTTTCAAAAATCTAAACATGTAAAGACTAAAAGTACATGTTTTTATTGTAAAAAGCAAGGGCATGTGCTTTTGAATTGTAAACAATAAGCACGGATCTCCTTGATGGAAAGTTGAAAAACATGGCAATGGAAATTGAAGAAACCGACAAAGAGGAAGATTATGAGAAAGACTTAGACAATCAGAGTGATGAAGATTTTTTATTAGATGTATGAGTGTCATAATTGCCCACCATATTCACACTAAGGGGGGGAATGTTAGGAATAAAGTATTTAGTTTGAATATTATATATGGTGATAAATATGTGTGGGTGAGTAAGTTGTTATATTGGGTTGATTAGTTATACATGAATAGTGGTGGTTAAAACCACTCACATATTTAGGGAGATTGGTTTGTGGCTTTTCCTATTTTTTAGGAGAGAGAAATGCTTATATATGTATGCTGGATCCAAACAATATACAACTTTTTTTATTAAATTGATAACATTTGAAGCTTTGTATTCATCGTAGCCCTAGAAAGGCTATTTGATGTGGATCACTACGAAAAGAAAGAAAAAATTGCCCTCCTCCCGGGAGTGCACAATATCAATATTTGAACTTGGGAGACGACATTGATCCAAAAATGTACTCATCAGAGAATTATTGCACTCCGCAAGAGAGAGGAAACTTTGTGCACACCCTCAAGTGATAACAAGATGCTATTGCATAGAGCTACAATGTCTTGTGAACATTTGATCCCTCCATCCTAACTCATACCATCGCGTTAAAGCCCGACGTGAATCCATCCTGCCAGAGGTAGAGACCTATTAATCCCTTGCACGAGCCACTCATATTGAAGTAAGTGCAGAAGTTGCTAAATGCGCATATCACCTTTCCAATCTATCACTCTACTTGGGTCGCCAACCTTGTTCATGTCCGCAAAAAGAGTCGAGAAATATGCTTGTGTGGATTTCCAAAATCTGAAGAAGGCATTTGAAAAGGATGATTAACCATTTTCGTCCCTAGATGAGGTGTTGCAAATTGTGAATGATGTACAAATGATGTCTTTCCTTAATGGCTACTCAGGATACAACAGGTCATTGTGTGCAAAGAAGATAGGATCAAAAATACCTTCACCACCAAGTGGGGGACATTTGTGTATCGAAGGATGTCATTTGGTCTAATAAATGCTAGTGCAACCGTTTAGCACGCCATGGACAAATTTCAAAGATTTGATTGGCAAATGTATCATTGTCTATGTGGATGATCTCAAAGTCTTCTTCAAAGAGTGTGTGAACCACGTCAAAGGTTTGTGCATAGTTCTCCAACGATGTCGTGAGCATGTCATATCCCTAAATCCAAAGAAGTGCATATTCAAGGTCATCGCGTTAAAAACACAATCACTTAGAGGGGGGGCGAATCAGTGTCCTTATAAACTTTTACAACTTTTACTTTAATTGTCTTTACACATACATCAAACCATCATCATATGAGCAATGCCAACTTAGTTAAGCAAACCATCAAAGTAACTTATCAACCATTTACATGAGCATGCAACAATAGAGAACACATGAATACATCATTTAGGTGGGAAACCCTCAAGGGGAAGAAAACCCACTGAACTTTTCTTATACATAACACAATTCAATATTTAGTGAAACACTAACTCCAAAAGGAGCACCGACCCCTAATTTATTTAGCACCAACTAGACATTAACAAACACCCACTTGCAAGGAGGCTACAACCCACTGCTTTAGTGAAGCACCAACTCTACAAGGAAGACTCAGCCACTTATGAATGTTTTCCACCTTCGTCTTGTTGTTATTTCAACGAATGATGAACTTTTTTACTCTTCCGTTCTTTGTCTGCTCTCTATCTCTAATTTAACAATCATATCACCATGCTCACAAGCTTCTAGCACACACTCTGATCCTCAAACATTAAATGAAGTTCTTACACCCACTCATATGCTCTTGAACATACTCATAACTGCTTATCTTGCTTACTCACTCATCAAATTTGTCCACTAGGTCATAAACATGTAGTAACTAATCTTCATCACATGTAAAATGTTCTTCATGAACTCATTACACTCCTTATATGGTCTACAAGACCTTATTCTGTTCTAATATACAACCCTTATCTCGTTATTTCTCCATCACCTCTGCTTAGCTCAAATAGGCCTAGTTAGCCTTGCTTGTATACATGTCTCTTGATCAAGAACACCCAGGTCGGCCATGATAGATGATGAAACACCATAATAAAATCTGAAATACAAGAAATAATCTTCAATCTAAGCTCCATTTGGTCTGCTATAGCTCAATTAAGCTCATACTCCATTAGGTCTCAAGAAGACCTACTACATTAGCTCTACTAGCTCGATGCAACCTGACTTGCTTGAGCAACCAAGAACATATCCTAAGCTCAAGAACCTTTCAAACACATTTTCCATGACCTCTTCTTACCTTCTCCATGCTTGGAAAGCTCTGCACCATCATTTCATGCGATGAAACCACCTTGAGAACAAGACTGTCCTACTAGGTCTTTAAAAACCAGTTTTCAGGAATGAAGCTTCTTCCACCTTAAACAACTCAACCAAGAAAAATGAAACCTATAGATAGATTCTACATGATCTCAACAACACCCTCGAATGCATTAGATGCCTCAATTAGGAGTATAAAGGATCAAGAACAACTCTTCACCAAGAACACCAAAAACTGTCCTGAAACCAGTCATGCAAATTTGACTTGGTAAGCACACTAAATGATCGAATCATGTCTAGAAATGATCATAAGAATCAAGTATGGGTCTCCAAAACCCTCAAACATCCATTTGGTCACCTTGTCCACTGTAAAATTTGATTGCTACAACAAAATCTTCATAAAACAGACATGTACCTTCACTTTTTCTCACTCATTTGACAAACCAAAACCACTTGGAGATAGTTGGGAGAGTCCTCTACATGCTCCAATCATCAAACTAGTAAAACCAATCCATTATGGGCTTGTTTGAACCATATCTCTCCTATCGACTTCAAGTTAGGGTTTTAGAGTTGTTTTGGTGTTAATGATTGTTCATAAAGATTTGGACATTAAACCCAAAACTAATGCCAAAAAATCTTAGCTAGGACACATACCAATTTCTCCCAAAGAGCTTAGGTTCTCGTGTAAAAGCTTCATGTGCCAATGAGCATCTCAAAGTACACCTTGAGTTGGGATTCTCCATTTTCAAGAACTCAGTAGGACTAAAAATGTAATATCTTGCAAAATACTTTAAGTTATGACCTAAACATTTACCCACACATCTAAAACATTAGTAAACACACTTCTCATGCTCACATTTGCATACTGGTACGTATAATGATCCACCTACCTCCATAGGCCATGCTCTCTTCTCTTTGTTTGGTCTTCATGCTAGAAATTGGCCTTAATACCTCTGTTCATGCACTCTAAACCACATTCTCATGCTCAAATAACCTCTACATACATGTATCCAGTCATTTCACCAAGCTACCACACTCATAGCTTCTCACAAGATCTTTTTGTCTTCACATTGTCTTCAAATTCTCTCTCTCTCTCTCTGTACTAAAAATGACCTTACAAACAGTTGACATCAACCGTGCATCATTTGACATCAATGGAAAATCACAATTGACTCTCCACATCATCCCTTAACATCACAAGACACATACTCTTCTTTGACATCAAGAACGCATACCATACAACACTTCAACAATCTCCTATTGCAACTTTGACATTAATGACAACAACATGACTACCTTGACATCAATGACAACTCTTCAACACAACAAAGGTAAACTATTGGGGCACATCATTTTCAAGAAGGGAATATCTATTGATCCTGAAAGGGTAGAAGTTATACTGAATATTCCCTTCCCCAACAGTTGGAAAGAGTTGAAATCTTTCTTTTGAAAGATCAACTTTGTGAAATTTTTTATCTTAGGCTTTGCTGAGATAGTCGGGCCACTGAACGTAATGTTAAAGGAAGATGCTAAGTTTGAATGGTAAGGAGAAGCATGAGCCACATTTATAGAAATCAAATAAGCAATCACCATGGCTCATGTTCTATGCATCCTAGACTACGTGCACCCCTTTTTCATTTACACCTTTACTTTCGAGAACTCTTGTGCAACTATCCTGCCTCAAAAGAAAGAAAGATTAAAGAGTGAGAGACCCATTGCATTCACGAGTTTACCTTTGTGCAACGTCAAACTTTGTTATTTTTCCATTAACAAATAATCCTTCACACTCTTCCAAGTCATGAAGATGTTTAGAAATTACATACTGCACAGTCAAGTTACCGCCATTATGTCTCAACCCATAGTCAAGACTATGTTAATGCAGAATGAGTTGGGCGAGTGTTGTGGAAAATGGATGAATATCCTCCAAGAGTTCGACTTAGAAATCCATCTGAGGAAGATAGTAAGAGGCATGGGCTTGATTCAGACAATGACATATGTTGATTCAAAGCTAGTTTACTGGAAACACACAGTCAAATCTCTCACGCTTGATGAAAGGTACCAAGGGATAGCTTATTATTTTCTTCATCTAAGATTTCTTACGCACTTGAACCGAACACAACGTAGAGCATTGAACTTGAAATGAAACAACTTAATGATAAAATCATATGTACTTTAGAAAAGAAACCATGAAGGAATCTACTCGTGATGCCTATTTAAAGAAGAAGCTTCCACAGTATTACGTGATTTCTATGAGAAACACGACACTGGTCATGGGTCAGGAAATTATACCGCGTACCATATTTTAAGACTGGGCTATTATTGACCTTATTTATTCAAATATGTGCATGCACATGTAAGGAGTTTCCACATTTTCCAGACTATTGCAACAAGAGAGCGCAACCCCACCATGCCATTATAACTTGTTATTGAGGTGCGCCCCTTTTCAAAATGGGCATTGGACTTTGTTGGTATTATCAATGATAATTCCTCGATTGACCACAAGTTCATCCTCACTTTGAAAAACTATTGCACGCATTAGACAAAGGCACAACCATTCAAGAATAGTACAAATATGATCATCGTCAAGCTTGTAGAGGACCACATCATCACTAGGTTTGGTATTCTAGCTGCACTGGTATGTGATAATGTCCTCGCTTTGTCTTTCATACAATTCCTTGAATATGTATATGATCATAATTTTTTATGAGATTTTCTTTTAACTACTATCTGCAAGGAAACGATCTTGTAGAGTCAAGTAACAAGAACTTGTTGGATGTTATTAAGATCTTGGATAAAAATATGAGAGACTAATATAAGTAGCTCAAATATTCCCTCTGGTAAGACAAAAGCCAAATCGAGTCTGCGCTAGGAACAACACCTTACTATCTCATCTATGGCACGAACTTGTCTTTCCAATGAACTTAAGAATCCCCACACTCAAATTCATGTAAGAATACTTAGGGGAAAATGACAAAGTAGAGGCTTGACTCATCAACCTCATGTAATTAGATGAAAAATGTGATGCAACCCTTTATAACTTTAGTAGGCACCAAGAGGTTGTCGAACGCTGGTTTGACAAGAAAACTAAGTTTAAAAGCCTTCAAAATATTAGACTTGGTGTTACTTTGAGATAAGGCACATGAGAAGAAGGGGAAACATAACAAATTCAAAAAGCTTTGGCTTGGTCCCTTTCAAATTGCGGAAATTCTAGGTGAGAATGCCTCATGGCTCATGGATCTTAATGGTGAGGAGATTCCATTACCAGTTTACGGGTGCTTCCTCAAACTTTACTTTTATTCCCGAGCCACCTTCCTACATGGCACGTTAGTACATAAGGCTTTGGATAAGCCTGTGTCTTGTATATAACATTTCCTGCTTTCGTAGATTACATTTCCTTTTTGTTTGTGCTTTGTTACTGTAGGTTGCTTTGGTGGGTGATAAACTTGTGCACTGTTGTGCATGCCTTTGTTTAGAGTTGTCCTCTCTTAACAAACTCTTTCTGATGCTATCACTTCAAATTTTCCTATTTACTTTGTCAATTGTAGATGTTTTTTGTGTTGTGTTGAAGTGTGGTTGAAAATGCTTTGTTCTAAAAAGTGTGCATTTTCAGGAAATTAGCTGCGCAACAAAATTTGGTAAGTTCCTTGATTGTTTCGTGTTTCCAAGTTTAGAAATATTGAGGCGCTCCAAAAGAGTCACGCAGTATTATTCACATTAATGTCACCTTTCAGCAATATGTGAACCCAAGGAGTCATGGGCGTGTCGTCTATTCTGCCCCATCCTTTGACCTAGCTACATTGGTTCCCAACGCATGTGCACATTAAAAGAAATGAAGAAATCAATCAAAGTTTAAAGTGTTTCAAAAGATTTCTTTTCTTAAGGGTGTTTCTTATATTCTCCATCGGGGCTATAGATGATCGACCAATCATAGAGCAAGGCCATGATCGGAACCAAAGGTATCTCTATCGGGGCTATAGATACTTGGTTAGCAACAAAGAAATGCCTTAGCCTTCCCTTTCATCCAATCCTGTTTTAAAAAATCGTAAAATACATAACTATAATAATCTCGCGCAAACGTTGGTGCTTGCCATGAGAAATCCTTGTGCAAAGAAAAAAAAATTCTAAGACAAGGTAAATAACTCTATTGACACACACCAGACTCCTTAAATTGTTCTCAATTAAGCATGTCATATTGCAAAGTCAAAGTGTTAGATTCTACTCTTGTTTTGATAACACAAAATCTTCGAGTATGCTTATCTGTTTTGTTGTAGGTGAACCAAAAATATTGAGTTCAAAAGAATGATTTGGAGCTTTCTCCAGCAAAGTTGTCATTTGTTGTTGTGTCCACAACATGACCCTAATTTCACAAGTGAAATCATGGAACCTCTCGACCCTCACGAGATAGTCCGAAATTACACACCCCACTTTGCTAAATCTTGCACACAATCCCATTGTTCAAGCATTCCATGCCTTAGTCAATTTTGCATTGGGTCCTTTCTATGCCCATTTTCTCCCGCGCCCTTTACAAATATGTTTATCCTCAATTGTGTGAAATGTTCCTAATACTCCCGTGCAATACTTGTACACATCCATTCTCTTAATGCTCGTGGTAATCTTTAGCGTGCTGAAAATTTCATGGCATCAACCTATGGTAAGCAATTTTATCATATTCTCAGCAAGGATTTGCTACATCACCTTCATGTTATGTCTCTGCAATATTTTAGTCGTCATAAGAAATATTCTAACAACTTTGTGAGGATGAAGGGTACCAAATGGGAAGAGGGTTCTACTTTATCCCTAAGAAGGGAACGTTTTGTAGGTAGCCCTAGACATGATCATCATATTCCAATTTTTTTGATTCATCCTATGTCACTGCCATATTTCTATCATGGAGGGCAACATGATCAATTTGACAAGAGGAAGAACATATTAAGGGACAAAGGGTACATAGATTCTTCCTTGTAAATTCTATTTTGCTTGTATATAGAAGTTTAGGATCTGGGAGATCTTTTGAGGAGTGTTTTTACAAAATTGAGGATTGTTGTTACCTACATCCTTATGGCAGCCATAAGGGAATTGGTTACCACAAGGAAAGGAAAAGGCATTTCTCACCCATGGTGAAGGATGCAATGTTAACATCAGGTGTAAGATGGTTTCCAACTACCACCATTCCAATTTTGCATCGGAAAATACAATACTTCAGCCATGGTAGGATACTCTTTCTGAATTCATATCTTGGATGGATAGTTCTCTCCTTGGACAGTTGTAGGTTGACATTTATGATGAAGTTATTTGGCTTGAACATGATGTGTGAAAGGGATTTCAAGTATTGCAGTTGTTGTACCTTTCTTATGTTATTAATATCGAAGGTTTTTGAGTTGGGAATGTTGCTAACAAATACATATCACCACAAGTTGACTAATATGAGGAATTCCAAAGTCATATATGGTTGTTACACTCATTTGCCAACTCTCATAGGATCTGATCCAAGCCAATTGTTGAAGATAATTTAGTGGGGCAGTTGGGAGGCAACATTTGGAATCCAAAATCAACAAGGTAACTACATTCATAAAGAGGTGAGTATAAGTTTTGGTATGAATTTTTCACACCTTATGTTGGAATTCAAGAAGGAAATACTTCATGGTAGAGTGGATGGAGTTCCAAACATGGCTACCATGAAGGAGGAAGAGGTATATTCTCATAACACTTAATTCCTAGAGTCAAGCATGTGACTTGAGTTAAGGGCCAATATGTCAGCTGATTTCAACTGTAGACCTGTTGCTCTTAATTTTTCAGCTTATGTAAGACAATTTTCAGTCCCTACATTACTCATGAAATTGCCTTTTTCCATAAGATTTCAGTTTGGTAGTTGTCATGCCATGGTTATAGGGATGAACTTGCAAAAATAAGATTTGGGACTACCATTAACAGTCATGAACAACTGTGAACTTGCTTTTTAGTAGGATACTTCAATGATCATAGAAGTAGCCTATAATACCCACACTTTGATTATATTTTAGACCTATTAAGGTTAAACAAGGTAGGAAAAGAGTTCGATGTTTATAGAAAATCAACCAACAATTCCATTACACCTAGTGGGAAAAATTTGATCATACTTGGCGAAGCTCATGACATATTAGTGCTAAATGGACTCTCTTGCTTTCTTGGTTCAGGTGACTCTACTTGATATCCTTATCCTAGTAGAGCTAGTGTAGTAGACTATGTTTTGTCCAATACATTTTTATGACCAATAATAACTCATTTTGCCTTATTAAAAAGGGGGTATTTCATTAAGCTAATTTGATTCATATTGATAGTGATCTTACTTGTTCTTACTCAAATAAGAGAAGTGTAAAGCCTCTTTTATTTTTGGTCTGGATTATCTGGCTAATGGATTTTCAAAAGAATTCATTTTTTTCATTTGAATCACCCCTAATAATATCCTAATATTTTTTATTTCTTGAACTATCAATTTGATGTTCATTCCAAAAAGCAAAAGTTTTATTTTTTTGTAGAATACCTTTTCTTAAGTGGATGTTCTTCCCCCCTTTACAAACCACACACCAGTTTCATTCAAGGTCGTACTTCCTAGCCTGATATATACTAATATTTCCTATTATAGCCACCATTCTCCACCTCATATTTATTTTGACTATACTTTTGATGAATCTTACACTGGAAATTTGAAAGCTAACCTCATATATAAAAATTCTATTCATAACTAAGCTGAAAGAAGAGCTTCACATTCCAAACTTTTTATAGAGTTTGTTACTTTACCCCAATTTACTCATCTATATCGTGGAATAGGATTGCAAATAATCATTTATTGATCTTTATCTCGAGATCTCATTTAAAAAAAAATGAAAGATATTATTATCTTAGGAGACTTCAATGCTCATCCAAGTAACCTACAATACTCACACTTTAATTCTAGTTTAGATCCATTAAGGTTTTAAGAGGTAGGAGAAGAGTTAGATATTATAAACAATTTGTTGACCATTCCATTACACCTAATGGGAGGCATTTGATCATATTTGGTGAATCTCATGAAATGTTAGTGGTGAATGGACTCGCTTGCTTTGCTAGCTCATGTGACTTTACTTGTTATCCTTATCCTTTCTGAGCTAGTGTGTAGATAGTGTTTTCATCATGAATCTTTATAGCCTTTAATCTCTCATTTTTGAGCGAATTCCCTTCCACCACTTACAAACTATTATCACAAATTTACCCCTGAGTTAATTTGGATAACTCATTAAAAATGGAATTAGCCATTTTTTAACACGTCAGGAACATTTAAACATCCATCAAATTGCACTGCCCAAAAGCACTGACTATTGGCATTCAAAAACCCACGAGAGACTTAGCCAATTTATTGGCGGGTTCTATCAAAAGCCGACATACGTTCATTTGGAAATCAAATTCAATGCCAAACATCATTCAGCAGGGGCCATGTGGCAGGATTCTAGAAGTCTTAGAAGCAGATCCATTCCGCAAACCTCATGTCCGCAGAATAAACCGAAGTTCATAATTTGTCGGGTTTGACCAAGTCAGTGAGGTCAAAAGAGGACAAGTGGTGCATTTCTTATAAAGCTAAAAGTTTCTAAGTCCAAGCAAGTAAGAAGTTGTGACGCAAAAGCAAATCTAACAAGCTCGAAGCTATGTGGAGCCATTTCATTTTCTCACCTTTCGCATTCTGACAATGCAAAGGTTGGGTGTAGTCTGACAGAATCAGACAACCTGAGGGGTGTGGAGCTTCCCCATCGGCCTATGTTTCGTAGTGGGTAGAAGGAGTTCAAAGAAAAAACTAGCAACGTGAAGTGTATGGAGCTTCCTCATTGGCTCACACTTTGCAATTGTTAGATGAGAGTATTAAGAGTTTAACATTGTGCAGGGGTGTGGAATGATTTCGTTGGCTGAAGCTTTGCATTATGACAGTGGGGTAATTAAAAGGAGTGACATGAGAAGAAATGTGGAGCCTGCTCATTGGCTCGCATTTCTAATGATGGCAGACATAGGAAAAGTACATTCTGACATTGTGAGGGAAGTGTGATGTGATCTTATTAGCCGTTATTTCTTAATACGGTAAACCTGTTCGCCAAGTAAAAGGAAAAGAAAAAGAAAAGTAAAGGGAAGCAAAGGCCTGATCCCTAAGCCAATGAGGGACATGTTGGCAAAGCCCAATCCCCGAGCTAATCAAAAGTTGCCACGTGTCAAGTTCATGTGTACCCCGACATGAAAAATTTCAAGTGGCCATATATTTCGATCCAGAGCTCCAAATCAAACAAAATTTGTATAATTGGAAAGGTATCCTCAACCCCTTCAATTTGATGCAATCATATTTGAGTTTTGATGGCGGGTTGTGGATAAAAATGGAAAAACACGACATGTGAGGGAAACAAGAATAGTTTTGAGCATGCAAATGATCAAATCAGACGGATCAACCATCAAATTGATGAGGTATGGCTTCATTCCCTTCTACACAATGGAATAGACATTGTAATGACCTTGCAGAGTGCTCATGTGCTTTGTAGGAGACTTCAATGTAGATTGTTGGTGGTCACAAGTTCAAAAAGTTGTGCCTCTTCTCTTTTCCCTCTTCTCTATGTTCTCTCTCTTGCTCTGAGCTATATATTGTAAAATCTTTCATTATTGAAAGGGAGATGTTTGAAAACTATTAAGGAACTATGTCAAAATTGTTCCTGAACAACAGTGAGCCGTCAAACCTTCATTTTGGGCTTGACAACGTGTTCTTGTGCCTTCCTTTGCAATTGTAATGGTCTATACATACTTTTATTGCAATAAAGCTTGTTTTGTGACACAGTGTTTTCTCAACTTTGACTCATGTTTATCTAGAACCTTGCCTCTCTTTTACTTGATGTAGTGTGTTGTGCATGTATCTCTCCTTGTGCAAGTTCATTTTGTTGTGTTTCATGGAGAAGGATATGGTGAATGAAGCTTTGGATCTGTGTCACATCTATCTGGCCTCTCCCTTCTCTATTTCCCTTCTCCCTTTTCTCTCACTAGAGTATTTCCATCCTTTTTCTAGTGCTATCATTGCCTTTTAGCTTAGGATTTCCCTTCCATGCATCTTTCAAACCCTTCTCTCTCTCCCTGGTCCCTTGGAATTGTTAGTTTAGGATTAGTTAGTTGCATTTCCTTCTTTATGAGTAGTGTTAGTATTAGATTTAAGTAGAGGAACTAGCCTTCTCTGGAGGTCTATCTCAAGTAGCAAGTCCCAAAACTTGAGAGATAGTCCCATGTTAGCAAAAGAGTAGGGATATGTAATAAAACAAATCCTAGGGTGCTACATTTTTTGTGATAACAGTTTTGGCATGCCTGGTGGGACCAACATTGAAAGTTATATTTTTCATAGGTGTGTATCCTTGTCACCTTGGTATCTTCATTTCAACAAGGTTTGATGTGCTCTTGGTGAGATCATAATCCTTTGAAGTGAATTTTATCAATTCATATATACCAACTCCACTGATCTAAGTTACCCATTAGGCATTTCCAAGCACATCTGGTGACTCCACTGGTCCTTCCATCCATTTTTCCCTTTTTTCCTTCCATTCATTTCCATTTTCTTCATTCATGAAGTTTTACAATCATGACTTCATTTCCTTTTAGGAACTATCATTTGTAGTAGCAGAACTAGTTCCCTCCATCCCCATATTTTAAAAATCCTCCTCCAAATCAGTTCTATAATCCCTATCAGGAAGAATCTACATATAACCCAACCCCTACTAACCCATATGGTTATTATTTTAACCAAAATGTTTTCAAGAACAAGGTTATGCATGATGATGGTGGAAACTTTATGAAGATGCTGATTTCCAAAGGAAGATTCAAAAAATGGAGTGAACATGGTGTCCAACCAAGGCTACAAATGTGTAATGAAGGAACAAAATTGGTTTTAGGTCAACCTTATCCATGGTTTGACCCTATGCCAAACTGGTTTAGTCCTTAGATCATAAGCTAAACTTTAGGATTGAGATGATGCTCAAACTGGCAAAATGGGCCAAATTATTAGAGGCTCATGAATTTAGTGTTAGGAAATCCCGTCAATGGGACAATCCTACACTACCATCTTACAACCCTCCCATTCCTCCTTCCCAACCTACACCATCTCAGCCTGAGTTTCATATATCTATCTTTCTAGCTTCCCCCATTGAGAATTCCCCTTATACATCTTCCTTTCTATCCCACTTCAATTCTATTGCCTCTTCTCTTCCATTTACCCTCCTCCACAAGAAGAAATAATACCTTCTCTTCCACCTCAACCATTAAAAAATCATGTTATAACCCAACCCACCCCTCCTCTTGCATTCCTAAACCCATTTTGGGAAGAAAAAAATTAGAAAATCAGTCAAGGAGGGCATCAAGTTGAAGAACCCAGCAAAGAAGAACTGTGCAAAAAATTTGAAGGATTGGGCTTCAAAATTTAAAGTCCAATCAGATGCCACAACTGGTTAAGACCTTCAACAGAGGTTGGACTGAAGAAAACAAGGTGGAGGTTGATTTTTTAGAAAACACAAGACTAAGAAGATGACCAACAATCTCTATGTTTGAATGTAGTGTGCATGTTGGCACCATATTCACAGAGGTTGTTGATTCATCCCATCTTGCAAAATCAGAAGAGGAGGAGAACATATTCAAGTGAAGAGGAGCACAAGGAGGATGAGAAAATGGAGTGTCCCCATAGAGCTTGATAGTGAAGATGTCTTATTAGAACTTGGAAGATTGCATTTTTAATGAAGAATCCATTCAACTCACTACTTTTGTGATCCACCATCATAGAGGAAACATCAAGGAAGATCTTGTTAAATCTCTCCTTCATGAAGAGCAATAAATTCAAGAGTTTGATCCTTCCTTCAAACTTTTCAGAACTTGATGTAGGAGAAAAGAGCAATGAGACAATTTCATGAAGATCAACCATCAAGAGGGAGTTTTTAGGGAAGAAGAGTTGTTTGTAGAAAGGAGAATAAGAGTCCAAATCAGCTTGTCAAAAAGTCTCATTCATGGAGGAAAGTTTGAAGATAGAATCCAGGTTTCATGGGAGCTTGAACTTTAAAAGAATGGTCAAACTCCAAAGTTAAATTCAACCCAATGGCAAAATCAGAAATCCCTTGCCCAATCAAGTATTTGGCTAGTTTAGAGCCAAAGAAGGAGTTACAACCTGTCATGCTCACTTCAGAGCATGAGGATGATCATTAATGTACCAAAGGTCATACTTCAACACCTCCAACCAAATGAAAGAAAAACTAAAGGAGGTATATTTTGTTTTTAGCTGATACTTTGAAGAAACAAGACTAGTGTGCAAAGGCATTTTTCACTTCCCACCATGTGATTTTATTGCCAAACAGATCACATGGCCACATTTTGTGAGGAAAGGACGTTATTTCTCACAACATTGTTGCAGGTTTTGTTTATCTTCCTTTACCTTTGGTTAGAGTAGTGTATGTAGGTTTGATTATTACAAAAGAAGTGCTTATGCACACTCTGCATGTTTCCCCTTGGAACATGTATGATTTTCATGTTTGTATATAGGTCTTTTGCTATTTTTGTATAGTTCAGTTTGTCCAGAGCACTATGCCATGGACAAAATCAGATATTGGGGACTTTTAGAAATTCTTTCATTCCTCAAGATATCAGTTTATTTCACGTAGATCCCCATATCTCTTCCTTGGTGAGAATTCACTTTTAGTATGGTGAAGTTTTAATTCAAAACTTTCAAGTAATCCACTTCAAGAGAAAACCAAGGTAGCACCACATATCATCAGGTTTTAGGCAGAGTATCTAGATCATGCTAAGTTCATAATGGCAATTCAGGGGTAAGAACTATTTTCAAAGTTCATACGACTTGATCATTTTTTAAAGTTTTTGGGCTTGAATCCATGCCCAATGGATTACATAAATGCTATTGGTAAAATTTATTATGTAAATTACCCCTAGAGGTCGCCAAACTATTATCCCAAATTTACCCCCTGGGTTAATTTGGATAACTCATTAAAAATGGACTTAGCCATTTTTAATATGTTTGAGATATTTAAAGGGCCGTTAAATTGCACTGCCCAAAAGCACTCGACCGTTGGCATTCAAAAACCTACGAGATACTTAGCTAATTCATAGGAGGGTTCTATCAAAAAGATAAACGTTCATTTGGCTGTCAAATTCAATGCCAAACATTAGTCATTGCGAGGGGTTACGTGGCAGATATTTGGCAGTCTTTTCATAGGCATTTCAATTCCGTAGAATTCAATTCCATCGAAGTTAAATAAGTTCATAATTTTTTCGGGTCTGAGGCAGAGCAAAAATTCAGTGAGGTCAATAGGATACGTGGAAACACTTCTTATGAAGCCAAAAGTTTCTAAGTCTGCCCAAGATAGAAGTTATGATGCGAAGTGAAAATTCATGACAAGGCTTGACAACACAATCCTGAAGCTACGTGGAGCTGTTTCATTGACCCTCTTTGAGTTCTAAAAAATGCGAATGGGCTAAGGTAGGTTTAACAAAGTCTTACAACTTAAAGAGCGTGGAGCTTTCCTATATGCTCTATGTTTCGCAATGAGTCAGAACTTCAAAGGGCTATCAAATGAAGTGCATGGAGTTTTCTCATTGGCTCAAGTTTCACAGGTTGGACAGATGAGCTAATCAAGAGTTTGACACAATGCAGGAGTGTGGAATGTTTCTCATTGGTCACAAGCTTCGCATTCAGTTAGGATATCAAAATTTGATATGTGAAGAAATGTGGAGCCTTCTCATTGGCTCACATTTCTAATGATGGTAGACATAGGCAAAGGATAGTCTGACACTGTGAGGGAAGTGTGGTGTGATCTTATTAGCCCATATTTCTTAATATTTCAGACCCACTAAAGCAAACACAAAGAGGGAAAAGTAAAGGAAGAAAAAGGCCCGACCCCTCGAGCCAATGGAGGGACCGAACACATGGAAAAAGGAAAAGCAATGCACACGTAGGCAAAAGGCCTGATCCCAAGCTAATCAAAGGTCTGCCACGTGTCACATTCCTGTGCTTCTCGACATGAAAAATTTCAAATAGCCATATCTTTCGATCCAGAGCTCCAAATCATGAAAAAAATTATATTGTTGGAAAGGTCTCCTCGAGCCCTTCAATTTGGCATGCAATCAAAATCAGGAGTTTTGATGGAATTTGGTGGGTAAAAAATGAAAAACATGAAATTTGAAGGAAATAAGAGCAATTCTGAGCACGTAAACAATCAAATTAGATGGATCAACCACCAAATTGATGAAGCATGGATTGCTTTCCTTCTGCTATAAGTAAAAGACATAGGGAATGCATCTGACAGAGTTAGATGTTGTTGCAGGAGAAAATGCAGATATTCATTTATGAAGTTCAAAAATAAAATCCGATCTGTTTTCCCTCTTCTCTCTCTCTCTCTCTTTCTATGAGCTATATATTGTAAAATCTTTCATTATTGAAAGGAGGATGTTCCAAAATTGCAAAGGAACTATGTCAAAATGGTTCCTGAACAACTGTGAGTCATTGAACCTTCATTTTGGGCTTGGCAATGTGTTCTTGTGCCTTCCTTTGTAACTGTAATGGATTGTGCATACTTTATTGCAATAAATCTTGTTTTGTGGTGTTTTCTCAACCCTAGACTCGTTTTATTTGCAACCTTGCCTCTCTTTTACTTGATTGGCATGTGTTGTGCATGTATTTCTCCTTTGCAAGTTCCATTTTGTTCAGTGTTTCATGGAGAAGGAGATGGTGAATGAATTCTTGGGTCTATGTCACATTATTTCTGGCCTCTCCCTTCTCTCACTTTTCTTTCCCTTTTAGAGAGTAATCAACACTTTTCTGGTGCATATGCACCTCCTTTTACATTAGGATTTCCATTTCACTGCATCTTTATAATCCTCTCTCTCTCTCCCTAGTCCTTTGCAAAGGTTAATCTAGGATTAGTTAGCTATATTTCCTTCCTTAGGACTAGTGTTAACCATTAGATTAGGTAGAGGAAGTCAGCCTTCTCCATAGGTCCATCTCAACAAGCAGATCTTAGGGTGCTATTTTTTTGTGATAACACAAACCACACATTGATATCATTCAAGGTCATACTTCCTAGCCATATATATGCTATTATTTCCTGTCTTACCCATCACTCTTCGACTTGTACTTATTTCGATCATATTTTTGATGAATCTTACATTGACCATATGAAAGTTACCCTCATAGATGTAAATTCTATTAATAATGTTTTAGTAAACAAGTCACCTTTCTCCTTTTAAACTTATCTAGGCTAGTCTAGCTTACTTAATCCTCTCTTTTACGAAGTACATCTTTAGGAGGGATGCTAGTCTAATTTCCATACACTTGCATGATTTTAAGATGCATTTGTAGTATTGGGTGGATATTTCACCCATTGATACATACATATCTACATCTATTAATGAATTTTTTCATTAATAATCTTTTATAAGACTTGGTTTGCAACTACTTTCCAAACCATTTCTCTAACATCTTAGTTTTTTTTAATAAAATCATAGAATTAGTGTGTTGGGTAGTAATTGAGGAATAGAGGTTCAATGTAATATTACGGTAGTTATTCTAGCTTGACATATTTGTGTTTATTTTATTTTAATGTCTCATAGGTATGCACATGCAATCATGGGTGATAGTCTTTAAGTTATTGCAATAATCTTAGAACTTGCCCAAAATTTCTAATATGAAGTGAAACTCTAAGGGGTTGTCAAAAAAAAACTATCACAATAATTTTGTTTATTCAAATGCACATCTAGAAAAATGGTTTCCTCCTCTATTGGCCTCTTTTGATCTATCAGACATGGGTGCCCTTTTGTGCATGCTCTTTTAATCTTAGACATCGATTCTCTTGGATATCTTATTGCTCAATGTGTTGATCACGACCACATCTGGGGAATTTTTTTGCCAGATCATTCAACTCAACTGATTAATGGCCACTTTGTTGATGATTCCTTTCTTACCTTTGCAAAATCTGAGCAAAATTTGGTTATTGTTTTTTAAAGCCTTAATATCTTTTGTCTTTCTTCAGGATCTAACATTCATATGACTAAAACGTTGGGCTATCGACAAATATGTCAGCCTATACCCAGCTAGTTGAAAGCTTACCCCTAGAAGTGGATTCGACATGGAGAACAATTTAAATTTTTGGGCATACCTTTTGCCTTTGATAGTGATTATGCTACTTATGGAAGTATGTTATTGAAAATGGTTAACATAAAATCTCTCGGTGGTCTTTTAAATTCCTTTCATTGGCAGATAAATTTTAGGTGTGTACCAAGATTCTTGCGGCCACTCATGTTTACTATTATGCTTGGTGCCCATCTCGGGTTTCCTTTGCCAAGCTTCCCACGCTGCTTTGGGATTACCTTTGGTCTAAAATTTATGGTTCAATTAGATTCCATTGGGTGGCCTAGGAAATTTGTTGTCTACCCCGCGATCAAGGTGGCATGGTTATTATTGATGCTTATAGGAAAAACTTGGATTTATGTTCTAAATGGGAAGTGAGATGTCTTTCGAGCATTCAAGCTTGGAAAATTCTGATTCAACATTACATTGCTTCGTGTGCACCTTACGGTAAAAAATGTTGGAATAATATTGGGTTGCATACCTTAATTATCACCAAGGCTTATGTCCATATTTTTGGCAGTTTCGTCGCCAAAAACATATGGAAAGCCTTTGAAGTAGTGAAACCTCTACTGCATTGGATTGGCGATGGTTTTCGCATCGGGATCTATTTCAATTCCCTGAATATCTGGTGGCCTCCCATTATCACGGAAGATAATATTCTACTTGCGGAATCTCCACGCATCAAAGCTATCTGTTTATCTCACAAGGGGATTCACACCATTCAGGATTTGGTTTCCCACAGAGACTAGAGTTCCTGGCCCAAGCTCGAGATAAAATTCAATCTTGCCAATTTGTACGTTTCATCTATCTACAAAATACAAGATTTGATGTTAGATGTCATGCTCCATAAATTGGGACTTAATCCTTCGGATGCATGGTAACGTGATTGGTGGTGGAATCATGATATTGCATTTCTTCGCTACAATGCCGACACCATATACAAGCTATTGAGTCCTATCTCACCTATCATTGCTAAGCCCAATGCCCGCTGGGGCATGTAATCTACCCAGTCTATTTGGCTTTATCAAATTTACTGTTTTTGGAACCCCTTGTTTGAGCCTAAAGTTAACCATTTTCTTTGGTGCCTTATCTATTAGGGCCTTCATGTTGGCGAGCATCTTAGTCACATCAGAATTCCCAATCTGAAATTCCCTTTCTGCTCTTGACCTGAATCTTATAGGTATTTGTTATGGTCTTGTTCCCGAGCGCTATTCGTTTCATCCCAAATTCATATGTTATTTCAACCCTACTACCCTGAATTATTTCATTAGTGTATGGCTTTGTTTGGAGATTTTAGTCCTTGGCCTACTTATATTGATATTGTGTGGCATTTGTTTAGATCTTGTATTCTTTTTCATATTTGGAATTTGGAAAGATTGTAATACTTTGATATTCTAGAATGATCAAATTGTTGCTTTATTCTCCACTAGTGATAAAGTGGCTATTTTGTCTATTGTGCGCATACAAATTCAATCTCAAGTCGAAAATATTGCCCTGGAAATTTATCATTTGCAAGAATTTCTCGCACACTAGAGGAGTGCTCTTCGCACAATGATTTGGGTCCCTCCTAACCCTTAAATGTCACTACCTCGGCCATTTCCACCTCGGTGACCACCTCCACAAGGATCGTGTCGCAAAAACCACTCTTGCAGTCAACGTTCCGCCTCTCCTTGGGGTCCCCCTTCAACTCTTTCTTCTTTTGGGCCGAGCTGGAGTCCTCTGTGGGGGAAAGTTGTGGCAGGATCTTCATGTTGGGCCTCTCTTCTGCTTGGAGTTCAAATGTTTGCTGGCTCTCCGCCCCCTGATTAGGGAATTATGGTGCCTTTGCAAATGCAGATGTCAAATCATGATGACTGTAAGGTGAATTCCCCTTTGGCTGAGTCATCGAGTGGAGATTTCATCCCCCCTTAGAATGATCCTCCACCTCCCGGAGTGGCGACATGTGCTTAGTGCTCTCTAGTTTTTTGTAATTCTCTTGTTTTCCGTCATGGCTTTCTTTGTTTTCTCTTTGGGCGTGTTTTGGTGCCTATGTGGCTTTTTTTTTTTAACCGTGAGTATTCTAGTTGTCCCTGCTCTTGTAACTCTCATATTTTTTTGGTTAATATATTGGGCAGTTCTAATAGTAAAATATAATACTTATGAAAGGTAAGAAAATACTTTAAAATTTGCATGCTTCTATTTTTATTGTTTTTCTATTTTTCATTTTTTTTTTTTTTGTGTTTTCATTATTTTTTATATTTCTTTTCTAACAAAAAAATACAAAAATGATATTTATTTAAAAAAAAACCAAATGTACAAAAAAATGAGCAAAAAAACTATAACTAGCCTATTGTCAAACCTCCATTAAATGAGCACCATAGATCCATTCTTGACGGAACAAATGTCAAAACTAACTTTGTCGAACATTCCACATGCAATGATATAGCTAAAAATTCTTCATAAAGTTAGGTCTTTTAGATAAAATCACAAAACTTAAAGAGGAGACGATTTTTAAAAATGAAAATTATCTACACAATGAAGTGAAGTTTACGAAATCTTTGATATCCTATTAAAGCTCTATGTGATTATACAAAAAATATAAGAGGCTAGGGATAAGGTTTGGAGAGTAGTTTCTTGCAAAGTAAGTTTTCGAAATGACTATTAATATTATAAGCGAATTAAGTTAGTAACTTGATTGATACTTTTGTCTATTAATAGACATGAATAAGTGTACACTAATGGTTGAATAATCTACATATTATATTACAAACAATATTACAAGCGCATCTTAAAATCAATACAATAGTGTATGAAAATTAAATACACTTACACCCCCCCTTAAAATGTACTCTGTAAAGGAGGATAAAATAAGCTATACTAACTTAAGTAGTATTAAAATAAGAAAGTTGACGTGTGCACCAACACCCCTCTTAAGAGAAACGTAGAGAAAGTGAGTGAAGTAAAACATCATTTATGGGTCCAGACAACTAGGCCATGTTAGGTATCCATGTACAATAATTACAAACAACATATTGCATAAAATAACAACTATAGACTATAAATTGTACAACCTCACCACCATGAAGCAATATAAATGTACATGTAAATGATGACTAGAAGTCGCACATAATTGCACAATAATATCAAATATGATAGTCATAAGTGCATAGAAATGACCATGACATCAAAAATCAAAGGCAAAAAGGAATAGAAATACCCACTGGATCACAACTCATAAGCACAAAGTGATTAACAAAACTTTATTAAATGCAGAAATCAAATACACTAGAAAAATTATTGTACATGATGTAAAATAAAAATTTGGAACTATACCAATGATTTCCTCTCAGAAAAATATGCAATTGAAAAAAAAAATCATGAGATAATGTTTATGTATGTGAAAGTTATCACAAATTTAAGCATGAATTGTCTAGGTGGTGTTTGAACAAAAACTAAAACACCAACCAAAATATGAAAAATCCATGTACACCACTATGAAACTCTTGAAGACTTAGGTACTTTGAAAAAAATTACTAAAAATACCACTGTATAACCAAGATATGGCATGGTGAAGTCAAGTGTGCACGAAATAGATCACAAACTTATGTGTCCATCTACAAAAAATTGTCTGAAAATCCATTTAATGGGCATTGTAAATCTATTTTTGATGAACATGAGTCAAAATTGCCTATCTCGAATGTTCTAGATGTAAGGGAATAGTTAAAAACTCTCCATCAAGCTCAAAAAGTGGCGAACCAATCAGGTCCCTTTGATGCAACTTTGACATAAAACTCACAAATTTAATAACCTAGAATTTTTAGCCCAAAATTAGTAATTTTTTTTAATAGCATTTAGACATTCCTCTGCATTTACAAATCAGATTAGTAGCTACAACTAGTTAATGCAGCAAGTCAAATTAATTTAGTAATGAGTTGACATTCCTCTGCATAATTAAATCAGGTAACTAGTTGAAACTAGTTTATGCAACATGTCTTAGTAATTTAATTCATCCTATAACACAGTGATAAACCGTGTGCAGTTGTAAGGGTTAAATATCTTTGATCTCCGCGATCACCCTTAACATTCATTTGAATGTTCGTATATAGCCTTGCTGGTTTTATTGCACTACAGTAGTGAAAACTTGTGATTGATCCTCTAGTGTCTACCTAGAGTCCACTTAGTAAACTTCATCATGTATCCTACACTTCGAGATTGAGAAATTATGGTGATTAGACAATGTACCAAACAAGCACATTAGTTTGGCCAACGTTTCTTAGTTGTACTATGTACGTCTTATATAGACAAGTGCACAATGCGTCTAAACTAGTCTTCCCATCATCTCATCAGAGTTATCTGGATTTATTAAACTTAAGTAGATGAACCTATTAAGACTCACTTATTCATATAGAGTTCATCTACGCAAGCTCAATGAACCCCCAATGCCCGTTATTTGTTACCTACGGGAGGTCAATCCGTTGCTTAATATGCTTCCACATTAAGCAATCAATGGGCTACTCATAGGTGGCCTACAATGTGCATTATCCATGATGTTCCTATACAAATTCTTAACCTTCAAGTTAGGCCAACTAATTAACGACATACGGATTTCACATTTATTTGCTTCAGATATACAAGAAGTTCATAAAATGATTATCACATCGCTGCCCCATTCATACGTCCTCAACATTTTGATAGAAAAATTTGTATTAAAATTTTAGTCAAGATTCCCATTAGGTCCTACTAGTATTAAATAGTTAGAACATAGCTTATCTAAATTTTGTACCCACTACTCGAGGTGATATTTACATTATTAGGACTGCACTCATATCTTTAATTTGTTTAAAGCTAGGAAGTACCTGCTTAAGGTGACTTGTTTAAAACTAGGAGTATGATGACTTCTTGTATAAGATCTTATGTATTATAAGTAATAACTAACTTTTCAGGATAAGTTTATCATAGTACTCTTTAAATTTCCTTAAACTAAGATTGACTAGGCTGGTATCCTTTAAGGACTAGTTACTTATCACTTTCTGATTGATCTAATAATTCACCAAGGAAAATTTTTAAGCCATTAAAGTTGATAATAATAACGAGATTAGTATCATTTTAGGATTTGTTTCCTAACACTTTGTGGATCAATCCAATATACCTATAATACATATTTTTGTCCCCTCAATGTTATTACTAACATTGAATCATTCATTTAAACTCTTGAATACATTGTTACATTTTATTCCCTTATTGTATATACACGTTTATCCTCTCTTTTGACCCAACATGCCTTTAGGACCAGATTTCATTCCTCTTTAGATGTTTGGCATTGTACTAAACATTTAAATATTGACTATATAGTTATCAAGTATTTATCTCATAACGAAATTAAAGATTGGGCCAAGTTACTACCCATTTTAGACTTACATCTTGTAAAGATAAGACTATGATCACACATTTTTACTCCCTTTCAATTCATTTTCTATATGCACTAGCTAATTATTATTTTTGCCCATAACTAACTCTATACGGAAGTAGATAGTCACATAACTTCGAGTATAACTTTAATAACCTATCCCTTACACAATTTATTCATAGTGTTGTATAATATGAGGAACCTTAAATCCTTTTCAAAGTTGAGACTAGCTTCAAGTATATTGTCCTTCATATTATAGTTTTGTATCTCCATTTACATTCCTTTCATTTACCCATATTAACTCTTCACAACATTAGAGAGCCAACTAGATATGAGATGCATCTTTAATAACATAATTGTTCATATTAAAGCATAAGATTCTTAAACATGAGATCATTAAATTTATCAAAACTATCATTTTATTTTCCAAAACCATAATACGACAAAGTATTTATACTTAAACAAATCAGCCATCATATTTATATATTACAAGTCTCGTCCATCAAGGACCATTACAAAGTACAACTTTCTCAAGGCAGTATTTAATCATAAGTACAAGTACAATATGATCCAAGATCCGTAACATAAATCATCCATCCGAACATTGATCTTGACATGACGGAGAAGAATGCCCACTCAATGTTATTGACCTGCGACACTGTTTTGTTTAAGGGTGTCAGTTCAAAGAAATGAAAAAAAGTTCATCTACTTGCTTAACTAAGTTTTTGACAGATAAGAAGATTAGTCATTTTGACTTAGTTGCTATAACATTGCAAAAGTAATGCTTCCATAATAGTTAGGGAGATAAAATCTTCCAGCAATCCCATAGCTGGCGATGGAAGAGGCATGAAGAATATATGTGAAGTGTTCTCGAAGGACCACTTCTCATACAATCCTCTCGCTTCTTCAATTGCTAGCCATGCGATGGATGGAGGATTCATGATCCCGAACTGTGTTGGATCCACTATCTTCACACACATAAAATCAATCCAAACAACAAATTTAAAACTATAAAATTTAAGGAAATTAAATCTGTTTTGCTTCGAACATAATTGCAGATTAATTCTCTTGCCATAAAAGTCAACCATATATTTTTAATCCATCAAATGACTAAGTATAGAATTCTGAATTTTTTTTTCTAGAGTTTCCTCTTGTATTTTCCACTTTAAAAATTTTCCAGCAATCAAAATAAACTATATTGAATCAAAGAACGAAATAATTGCTTTAAAAGAAAAGATATGAATCAAATGATCCAACCATCCGAGTTAAAACCCGGGAAAAATTAAAATAAATGAAATGAACTAATGATAGAAATGTTCTTACCCAACTGATCATTTCAACGTTTATATACCTTTATGTATATTTTAAAAAAACTTTTTCAAATGCCCCACAAAAGGGGTTTCAAACATATTAAGCTGAAACACGAGCTACATTATCCATTTCTTCTATTTTCATACAAAGGTTAGTTCACATATCTATTCTTACAACACAGGAAAACAAGTATTACAATCGAATTCAAGTTCACGCAATAAGACCAACTAATCAGTGTTCACTAAATCAACATCCTAGCAAAAGTAATAATATTTTATTATGAAAGAGGAAAAGATTGAACACCTGGATAATAGAGTCCATTACCAATTTTAGCTTAAACAACAAAAGGATCTTAAACAGTCAAAGCTATAACACTCAAGTGATAATCTTCCCATTTAAACAAGTTGTTAAGGCAAGAAGGAGAGTCCATACAAATTATTTCCCACATCACTGTCATGAGTTTCTGATCAAACGAACACATGGGCAGTCATGCATTTTTGAGGTATGGATTTAAATAAGAAAACCCCCAGCCATTTTCTAGGTTATATCCACCCAACAACCATACTACCTCCAAGCATGCAAACAAATTCATAGAACCCAAAAACATCATTAAATGATTTGTCCAAACCCTAGCCGTAGTTTTTCACAACACCCATTTAGAAATCAGAGAATAAAATCGATTTCATGCAAGGAAATTAAAGAAAACAAGGTAATCATGATGAAGCATTAAAATTTGTTTATTCCTTTTTACACAAAACATCCCCGTCCACGTTTTCTCAAAACCCTAAAGAAAGAAGTAAGGAAAATTGATTTAATTGTAGACCATAGGCATGACAGTTTAGGAGAAAACAAGACATAGGCATGGTAGTTCAAGAGAAAACAAGATACCATATATATATATATATATATATATATTCAACCATATACTCATCTGGAAATTAACTTTATGAACAACCATACATTTTTTTTTAAAGAATACATTTTCATTCACAAATTCAAAGCATATATTCAGATACCCATCTCAACCATTAAACTTCATGTCAAAAATGCTAACAAAAACCACAAAATCAATTTGAACATATACATAATATAACCCAAACTAGAAAAATGATTTTTGCTACAAGATCACAAGCTAAAGAAACCAAATTTGAAGTATTTTCTACTTTTCTCAATCAATAAACAAATCCAGGAAAAAATAAATAACACAATCTCTTTAAAATTCAAAAACTCAGAGAAGCAAGGTGAAAAACCCTTCCCTGAAATAATTTGCCCACAATTTTTCTTTCCTTGGCTGCTCTCTATCAAACCCCTTAATGAAATCAACTCCTCCAGTGCAAAAATTCCAGCTTAGCCCACAACAAAACTCACATTTGCATTCCCTGGAATATATATACATTTCTCCATGGAAAATTGATTTTCTTCATGCGGAAAATTTCGCTAAAGTTCGTCCATGAGTGGAGTTAACTGCAATGACAAAATGAATGCAAAAACACCACTAAACCTGCTTTCCCCCTTCCTCTCCATACATCCCCATAAACCCTATCGCCCAACCTTCTCATTTTGACAAGTGAACGGTTTGGAAATACTTTATGCCATCATAGGAGGGGGGGAAATCTTTAAATTCAAACAAAATAAGCAAACAAATAATTCACATTCTCCCTTTCAACGTGAATGTCCACTTTTGTGGATTAAACAAAATCATTAAACTTTATCATTGTCATATTATGGCATTTTTTTACCTTTTCCAATTTGACTTCAAACAACAATAATTCCCTTTGAAAATTACTTGTAATCATGGTGTTTCATCACTAATTTTTAATTTATGAAATCAAATAATAATACATCAACCATTATTTTCAACTCAATCGGTGTGGCATTATGCCCCCAATATTTTAATAACATTAATATTAAAATATGCCCAAATATTAATGTTACCAAGTCATTAAACAAAACTTATAAGCCTTACAAATTTTGTTTTTCTAAATTATGCCAACTTAAAATGATTTCCGTAATTGAAATATATTTTTAAGAATGACTCAATTCCATCCATGCCTCGTAAACGAATATAATGCGCAAGTCGACTTAGGTGTGACATCGCCCTTAGTCTGTATGGGTGCCAAGGCAGCTTCATGTTGTGTGGCAACCATATCGATTAAGGATGGTGTCGTCGTAACCAAATTTACGCCAGCCACAAAAATCAGACCCAGATAAACAAAGTACCACATTATAAAATAAAACTGCATTTATTATTATTAATAATAACGATATTAATTATTCGAAAGAACATACATTTTCCCATTATTCATATTTATCTAAATAATTAAATGTCGACTAAAAGGGTTATTTAGCAGGATGTTACAAAAAAATTGAAGAGCAGATGGTTTTTCATTAGGAGATGATATTTAAAGATGAAAAACCATCCATGCAACAAAGTGAAGCTTGGGAAAGTTCTTATATGGTGCTAGAAATTTTCTATAGGTTCAGATATTGTTGCAATAACCTCAAGACTACTACCCACATTTGCATGTGCATATCTAAACATAAGAGCAATATAAACACAAATATGTGACCAAGTATATTAATTATTGTAATATTAAGTACAAATGTGAGGGAGAGCCAATAGCCCTCCTCATAGAAATATTACAATGAACCTCTATTCCACAATGATTACCCAACACACTAGCTCTATGCTCTTTTAAAGAAAATCTAAGAGGATAGGGATAAGGTTTAGAGAGTAGTTGCTTGTAAAACTGTAAAACAAGTCTTAAAATAGACTATTAATAGTAAAAGTCAATCAATTCAATAACTCGATTGATACTCTTCTCTATTAGTAGATTGGGATAAGTGTGGTTCAATGAGTGAATTGTCTACATATTAAATTACAAATAATATTACAAGTGCATCTAAAAATCATTCAACAAGGTATGGAAATTAAATTCACTAATACAACTTAATTGAAAGAGCTAGATTTCTCTCTAGAATAATTTGTAATGCAACACTTGAAGTCTTCCCTCATCCTATTTACAATTACCCCATGAATCCTTCACTTGGGTATTGCTACTAATAACTATAGATCTCTCCATATGATTACAACATACATTACTCATCTGCATCTCCGAATGAAGAATTCAATTCAAAAACTCTTTCTTTGTAATCGAGGAAATAAGAAGAGGCTATATTTGAGTAATAAAATAAAAGATACACTCAACATGCTTAAGTTCAATGTTAAATCGTTTTGGGAAACCTTCAAAGGAAATCCTTTTATGTCATATCAGGCAAGGGTACTTGGTACATTTATGCATATTTTTTTCAAAACATTCCTAACCAAACCCTAATTTAAATGGGAATTAGATTACATGATCAATGTATCTTCATAGATTATATGGTTGCAGGTTATTTTTCAAACTAAATACATGTAAATCAACTGACATAGAGCACTTAAGAGTATAATTTCTTCCTCATATTGTAATTTTCGTAGCAACATGTATTGTAGATCTCTTTAATATAATGGATTCTCATTGATTCTTTCCTGCATAGATGTCACATATCATTTGTCCCATATTTAAGGTGGGGAACCAACATGATTTAAATAGCTATAAAACTGTCATGGTTGGCCACATCTTGAGTAAGCTATTTGCTATAATGTTGGATACTTTGGTTTCCAAACTTGCAGAGTCCAAGAGACTCCGACAAAAAGGGAAAACGGGTTTTAGATGAAATCAACATACACTAGATCATATATTGATGCTTAGAGTTGTAATTAAAGAAGCAAGAACACACAAACATAAGGTTTACTATTGTTTTCTGATTACATTTGACAATATTCCTAGAAAAATTATAATACAATATCTTCAAGATATGTAGATTTCATAAATCTTGGTTGCTCTTGTGATGACACTTTATAAGAAGGTGGTTGTACAGGTCTAAAGTGTTATTCATTTTATAGAAGATATCGACAGCAATATCTATGTTAATAGGGTTGTCCATCATTTCCTACTTTTTTTGGCTTCTAAAAAAATGAACTAGAGTATATCATTGCAAGATCAAGGAAAATAAGTGACAATTATATTCTCTATGATATAATCATCACTCCTTTATTATTTACAAATGGCATTATTATCATACATCACATATGATTGCAAGCCTACAAAGACATCGTGACATTCTAAGTTCATTTTGTGATAGCTCATGGGTTATAAGTGAAATTGAGTAAACTAAAATTCATGCTTTTTAACACTACTAAGCAAAAATCACAAGAAAGTAATACCATTTACAAAGGTAACTTGGTTGAAGTTTTTTTCTCTTACACTTACCTAAGTGTGCCTTTTACCGGACCTCCCTTCAACTTGTTCCCTGTTGCAGAAGAGAAATTATGAAAAGGGTATGTTGCAGTTAGTACACTTGAGAGATAATGTTATCAACTTTAGTTTTAGGATGTCAAAGTAAAATTTTATCTTCCAAAATTTAATATCATATGGCTATGAGATTTAGGGACTTGCATTTTGTAGTGTCATTTGGGATCATGTTGATAGAGTTCTTATTTCTATGATATCCAAAAACTTGTGCGTGTAATTGTCAAATGCACATGAAAATATTTTTGTTGAACATCCATCCCCTTGATATTTAGGATGTTTTCCATTTAGCAACATTTCTTCATAGATTAAGATATGTGGTACAGAAAATAATTAGGCATAATAGGTATTCATTTATGACTCTTCCATCATCTATGAAGCTATGTGAAAATAATAATAAAAACACTTGGATGCTCAATATATATTTGTTACATGGAATTGGTATTAATATTAATCCCCTACCTCATAATACCTTTTCTATTAATACTCCCCAAATGTTGAAAAGATATATTCATAGAGGCATCAAATATGGTATAGACATATCTGTAGACAATAAGATTTGGTAACTTTTCATTTTGTAATGCCAAATTTGACTATGCTCCCTTGTTAGGATAAATGCTCACATTCAAAATACAATCATTCCATCTCTCTAGCTCTCCTATGAATGGCTTATCCTTAGAATTTGTTATGTCATCAATTCAAATAATACTATCAAATCAAAGAAGTAAACAACATTTGTACTTCATGTCACAACTTCCTATTTTACTTTTCATCTTTCCTATTCAACTTGACTATACAAAGGGGTTGGGATGTGAGGTTTGCTCTTAGTTAATCTTTAGGGTCTCACCTCTTTTCTTTCTTTGACTTTTTTTTATGTTAACTTGTTTATTAGGTCACTTCACCTTCCTAGGGTTAGCCTGATCAAAATATTTAACCTATGAAAGGCTATATAATCTAGTCAATGTTACTTTATAACTCACCTAACACTCTTATAAGATCCTATTAAGAATATCATTCCAAAAGAACTCAAGGGTTTCCTAAATCTACCCAAATCACTTGCACATCAATTAGAATAGTCCCTATTATAGGTATGAAGTACTCAACCAAGTCAAATAATTTAACTTCCTCCATTTCCAACCATGCAAAGATCAGAGAGCCATGTCTTAACAAGAGAAAATTCACTCGAAGCATTTTTTAAGGATTTCAAGGAACAAAGAGCTATGTCACATAGTTGATGCACACAACATCACACTACTATTGCACTAGGTACAGTCTATACTATACAATTAGCTCATGATCTTGGTGTCAAGAGACACAAGGGATCCCCTAGGGGTTGGTTTGTTTACACTCACACTTGCACAAGAACCTTGGAGAACTACATGAGGCTTGATCCCGCAACAAGGGCATCCGGTGCAACACTTGGATTGGTTTAGCAGTTGGGGTATGACCAACAACAGTAGTCCAACCTCACCACACATATGTTTTCTCCTTTTTTGGCTAATGCTCCAATGAAGATAATACAACAAAGGAAATTTTCAATAAAGTGAAGCATATAGGAAGTTTTAGGCCCAAACTATTGTTGGCAAAATATTTTGTCGAGGAAAAAATATGGGCTTCGGCGGGACTAGGTCCCTCAACTGCTAAATTGGGGTGGATCCCATTTATTAAAAACTAGAAATTATAGACACTAATTTTAATCTTGGGGGTGGTCAAAGAATAGAAAACATGAAGAAACACCCTTTTTGTAACTGAAACAACATATTAGAGAGTGTAGAGTTTGCAAGTTAGAAAGGAGAAAAGTACATGGAAAGAATGGGAAATTTAGGAGGTATTTATGCTAAAGGGAGTAATGTAGAATCCATTAAACAATAGTTCATAAAAATATTCCAACTCAATGAAAAGAAACAAGAAAACATATGAAATCAAATAAGGAACATGAAACAATAACATGAATTGACACAAAGTTCAACCAATGATTCTCATTTCATTTAGTAGGTACAAAGCCTTTGTTTCATTACAAAAATTGCCATCTGGTCGGCTGAGTATCAAGAGAGAGAATGCAGGAAAATATTTATGCAATAAATAGAAGAATATAAAATATTAGGGATATCAAAATCTAATCCTTTGGAATGAAGAAGTTATTTCAATATATAGTCTCTTTACGTGACTTTTCTTATTCCCATGCGACTTTTCATATTCCGGATTTAAAATAATATATTTTTCCTTATTTTAAGAAAAAGTACTTTTACAATGGAGGAGTATAAAGTCGCTTACGTGAATAAGAGGAAATTAGAAAAAGTGTACCCCTCACAAAGAAATAGAAACTCTAAGTGACTCAATTCACTTTTACAAAAGTTAGAGAAATAAATAAGAGAGGGGATGCAATCAACTAATGGTGATCTATGATGGAATAATGCTAGTTATTTATCGTGGAGAAAAATCTTGTAATTGAATAGATGTTTCCTTGATCATAACATCTCCTTTCTTGGACTCAGACACAATGCTCCACATATTATCTGAAATGATCATCTTTAGTCACACCTAAAAAATTCTCTTTCAAATTTTCACCTCTATTAACAACGGTGAATATCTTAGACTACACAAATCAAATCCTATCCGAAACATAATCTCTCGCCTCATGTTCAAGTGCTAATGAAAGATCATAAATGATTTTTCTTTAAAGGTATTCATTCTCCATTGTATTGTTTAAAGCCACCCATATGAGAAATTATCTCCCACATGAGTAAATATATGTCTTGAAAACACCAAGATATCTGCACCCGTATCACACATGCCCCAAAGTCAGCAAGAATACTTTCACAATGAGATATATTTTATTTGATAGTATGAAGAACCTCTTAGAATTCTCAATGGCATGGTCAATGCACTTATTAAATATAACAATCCTCTTAATGAGAATGCCTTCTCTTTGTGAGATGAAAGCAAACATTGATTGAGTGATATTTCTCTTTTGTGGAATGAGAGGACTTGTTATATATTCTCAATGGAGAATGAGAATAAAGGTATCTAGTCATGAAATTCTTCAATTGATCCGATTAGATGTTTCACATTCAACAATCCCCCTTGCGCTCTTTTCTTCAAGTTAAGATAATCATGAGATCATGATATTCAAAGCTAGAGACTTAGAGAGTCCTGTAACTAGAGAATTTAAATCTCATTGTTGTAGGAATTTTAGACAGAATTTCCAAGAATTGACTTGAAACTTGAGAGAGTTTGCAAAGATTGTTTTTCTCCCACTTCAGATGTTTTAAATGGTCTTCAATTGTGTTTTAGATGAAACATGAATGTGGTCACCACAAATGAAATAATTGGTCAAACTAAACAAGAATGGATTCAAATGAAAAATAAAAGGGAAATGAAGATATGCTCCAAATTTGACAGAGATTTACCATCAGAATCAATGGGAAAATGCGAAAGAGTTTTAGCTAACTAGGGAAAAAATAGCTTTTTAAGATGAAAGTTTCTTTTGTGGACCAAAAATAAATAAGTCCATGGCAGAATGCAAAGTTTGGATCATATTAAAGGAATATTTGAGAGGATCATCTAGTCGAAATTTGGTGGAGTTTCGATCAAATATCATCAAGAATGAGAACAAAAATGTGTTTTGGTAACCTAGGGCACAAAGCTGGTTTTCATGGAGTTTGAGGAGAAAAATGTCTTCCCTTTGCAAATGGAGGTTCTAAAATGATTTTGAGAGGTATTAAGTGATTTTAACTCACTTTTCAGAGGGATAAGAAATTTACAAGCATGCCTTTCTACGCCTTTAATCATATATCTTACATTAGACGTGTATGTCTAAATTGTGGCTATTATAACTTCTTATCATGTTGTATCTTTTCCATATATGTTATAATATTATTGGTGGGTCTGCCTTGGTGATGGAAATAACATAGGAATAATATATATATATATATATATATATATATAATGTTGTAGATGATGATCATATTGAACACTTGAGTCTTATTGTACAGTTTGGAGGTTGCCCCATTGAAGTGGATAAGTTATTCTACTTGCATATTGTGATCATTTCTCTACATTTTGGTGTTCTTTGTTGTTTTATTGTTGCTGATATTCAAATATATCTATGTAATTTCATTACAAGCTATATCAGAGTTTGATCTCAACCAGAACTGCGTCAAAAACCTAATTTTGAAGGTTTGAATTTATCTCAAAAATGAGAGAAAATTTTTCTACAATTTTGTTTGGTTTTGCAAAATCAGTCAAGTAAGGTCCTCCCTAAATTTTAATCTTTTTTGAATTTTTTTGCAAAAGTTACACACATTTTAGGTTTTTTCATAAATTCACTCTATACATTGCAAATTGTGGATTTTTTCCAATTTCTTTACATTTTTAGAATGAGGATAAAAATTTAGTTTGAGTTTGTTCTTTAAGTTTTTTCATAATTGGCCTACTTCCTCTCAAAACCCCAAACCGTAAATTCTACTATTATGGTGCATCATGACAGAGCCTTCCATAAGAAGCAAAAAGTATCATGTCACTCCGGCTAAAACTCCATAAAAGGATGAGTTAAAAGTTGAGGAGTTAGAGTTACAAGGGGTAACTACGGTATCCTTAGTGTTAGGGTTTACCTCGGTGGATCATAGGGTAAGCCAACTTGAGTATGATTTTTGAATCCTACAATCTGAAATGGACAATTAGGGAGATGAAGAAAATATCAATCAATGATTGGATGGTATCATGCAATAACTCAGTACAAATCTAAAGGTTCTTCATCATCTTCCAAATCAACCATGTTAGCAAAATAATTTGTCACAAGGGAAAATTAGTGATTTTTCACCAACACTCTAGGACTAGGTCTGTCCTCTTGGGAATGGGGAGGTTCCCATTTATTGAATATGGGGAAAAGTAAAATTTGTGGTGGCCTTTAGGCTGGGGATCACACATGAATACTTCATTGAATATGTGGCAAATTGATTTTATATGATACAAGGGAGGAATTTACTTGGAGAGAGGTGAAGGGGAGATAAAAATATATAGAGAGAGGGTTAGGTAGTGAATAAACACTTGCAAACTTTACTAACATTAATCGGAGTAGGTCTACATCCGATTGGAATAAAATAACCATGTAAGTAGTAACAAGATTAATAAATCAAAGACAAAGTTCAATTGATTTATTCCTCAAAGATACAAAGATCTTTCTTAGTTATTCAAGATTACAATGCTTGCAAAGTTGAAAGTAGGAAGTAGATGAACATAGATAATAAAAATAGATAAAACAACGTCTTTCTTATAGTTATAGAAAAATAACCATTAACCCCTTTGGACTATAGAGCCACCCAAATATATAGCTTTACAATTTGTCTCTTCATCTCCCCCCACATGACTTTTCACATCCCTATCACTTGTGACCTTTCATATTCCTATATGAATAAAAATAAGCCCTTTTCTTATCAATGAAAGAGAACTTTACGATGTCAAATCGAAAGTCCACTTAAGTGAGTATGAAAAAAATGTTAAAAAATACATTCTTGATGAAGAATTAGAACATAGAGAGAGGAAAGAAAAGAGAGAGGGAAGAAGAGAGAAGAAGACAATGATTACTATGGGGACGAAGAAGCTTTTGATGATGAAGATCCAACCCTTGGAGAACTATGAGGAAATGCTCCTAGAATTAACTCCTTGCCTTTCACTTCCTTACTGAAATGAGATGCCGTGAGTACCAATTTCTATGCTTATTTAATTTAATTAGATTTAAATCTATATTATAGAGCAACTATTGTGGTAAATAATGTATGAATGTTAAAATACAGTAATGAAACAAGAAAACAAGTGTGTACAATATAAAACCCTAAACAGAAATGAGAGATAGGAAGACTTAGTTGGTTTCAAAGTAGATTGGAGGTGATCTAGGCAAGTAAGTTCTTGACATGCTGGACACAACATCGCATTTTCTCACTGTAAATTATGGAACTCATGAATAATGTAAGATAGGGGCGCCCATGGGAAACAGAGGCGTCTAGGCATTGATGACTGTGCAAAATCTCAAGAACTAATTTCTTTTGTATTGTAAGGGATTTGCTATTTATTCTTGTTTGTCGTTTGATATTCACTATGATGCAGGGGCATCATTCAATGAAGCATCAAAGTATTGAATTCTCCCTCCTTGTCATGTTTATAAGCTATTAAAGTGTCTATGAGGTCATAATGAGGCCAAGGAGTCATTTAGAGTTAGTGCTAGGGAATTTGAATTTTCCTTCATACCATGTTTTTCTCCAAAAATGAGATTTAAATCTCAAAGCATGTAAAAGGACCATATATGGTTTATCAAGAATATTAGAAGGAAATTTCAATGTAGGTAAGGGTGAAAATAAAAAGATATCTAGGTATGTGTCAAAAGTCCTAGGAAAGAGTCAAGTCATAAAGATGTCAAAAATGATGGAATAAAGCTCTTTTTAGCTAAGTATGGATATATGCACTTAAGAAAGTTAGGGTTGGTATGAGAGGGAAGAAAAAAACTAGGAGTTAAATCTTGAACGAGAGGTAGTTATAAGTCATATATTCCTTCGAGGAAAGGAAGAAAAGTGGGAGACTCCTCAAGATGCAGAGGAGGTTGGACGCAATTTTGTAAGAAAATTCAGTAACATAGTTGTATAATTTTGTTTCTTGAAGAATTTTATGATTTCACCTTGAAAAGCCTTGAATTTTGTGAATAGGAATTGGTGTTACTTCTTCTAGAGCATGTATAGATTAGCCTAAGGTCTTTAGGAGGATGGACAATGATTTGAAGCTTGAAATTTAGCAAGGAAGTCAGAGTTTTGGTTGCAAGTCACTGTAAGAATGTATTTGCAAATAGTTTTTGGTTGTATAGGTTGAAATTTCATAGTTTGACATCTTTCCTTACTAATTTCACATGTCATGGTAATTGTGGAATAACCAAATGGTTGAGAAAAGACATAAGTTGGAGTTTTTCCTTGCATGTTTGGAATTCCTTCGGAAAATAGCACTGTAACAGTACACACACAGTTTTGAGTAAGTCTTGAATTTTGAAATGTTATTGAAACAAGAGATGCATGTTATTTTGGGATCAATGATTAAGATATTGGGGTGAAAGTTACTTAGGGATTGAAAGGTATTAAGTGCGCAAGAACCTTTTGAGTAGAAACCGAGTCTTGACTTGTAAAACAAATGTCTAAATGCAGGGAATAAGTGATAAGGGGTTTTGTGTAGTGCATGGGTTTGTTAAATCCCCAATATCAACATAATCAAGTAGATAAACCCCCAAAAAATTTTAAGTAACAATTTAAATCTTTGATAATAATATTTTTCTCGTTTTATAAGCTCATTTAGTCTCTTGGGCTTGTATACAGACCCAATAGGGTTTGGTAAGTATTTGTGTGGCAAAAATCCTTAACTAAGGAATCTAACTCTAAAATTGGAAACCATGGTGATGGAGTTCTTGAACCATTGCAAGAAGAATCTTTAAATTTCATTTGTGGAATTTTATTATTTTCTTACTAGTTCCTTCAGGGGCACAATGCACAGTTAGAGAGACCTAGTTGTGGAAGGTTTTTAACAAAGAAAATATAATATATCCTTTGAGATGAAGCTTGAAAGTTTTAGGTAAGGTGAAAAGGCTTAATGGGTTCCTAGAAACACCTATATAACATCTTGATACCTCTTATAAATGAATATTTGGATGACAATTACTTAAGGAAGACCTAGTGAGGCTTCTAGGAGCAAGATTGCAAAAGTGTGATAAAAGGAGTTATAAGAGGAATTGGAGTCTAAGTTTTTGTGTAGACGTTAGAGGTCATATAAGAAGGATGATACAATTCAAAACTCCTTCTAGGTAGTCTCAAAAGTTATTCTCCACTGATGTTCCAAACACATTGTCTCAAGGTCACTAGATGGACTATATTGCCATGAAGAAGAGAAGTTGAGTGGTTTAGGCTTGTGAGTCAAGTTTGTGTTGGGTATTGGTTTATTTCAAGTGTGTGTATAGATTAAAATGAGTTGAAGGGACTGCATTAGACTAAAGAAGAAAAAGTTGTATATTTTGATCTAAGGACTGAGGAACAAGGAAAGAGCAATTTGAAGGCTAGAGTAAGAAAGTGAAAGATTGTACTTTTGCTTATTTTTCCATCAATTTTGTGGGTGATCTAGTATTGTTTGAAGTACATTTTGACAGGGAAACAAATAGAAGAGGATATTGAAACTTTAGAATCTAAAAGAACCTATCTTGGATAAAGGGCTACTATAGGAGACTGAAGAAGAAGTTGGTAAAGGAAATTCTAAGGGAAGTTTTTTTGGAATTGTGAATACCATAGATATTGAAATGGCTCAAAATATAGGGTATGAGGTAAAAAACATGGAGCATTATGAGTGGTGAAACTAATTTAGGTGAGTTAATCCAAATTTCGCATTTAAAACTAATTTGGGCATTGCTAAAATATCCTCATATTGTAGAAAAGGTGTGTAGTTGATATTGAAACTTTTGAAGTGGTTGAATGAATGACAGAATGTGTTTCTTGACTACGTCATTTTGCTATCAAATTGAGGCTCTAGTTGATATTGCTTATTGAAATTTGAAAATTGATATTTACTATAGCTAATAAGTGAAGTTGTGAATGTGTGAATACAATGACAAATACGACAATAAGTGAAGTGAAAAGAGGCTAAGAAGAGAGTGAGAAGACGCCAATAGACCAAGTGTTGATCCTAGGTGAGGTGTAGAGGGTGAGAAAGTGAGTGAGAAGAAGAAAATAAAAGAGATGGATAAAGAAGAGTTGTTGATAGAGTTGGTCAAGATGATTAATCACGGGAAAAGAGAACAAGAAGAGAGAGAGAGAAGAAAATGAAAGAAGAAAAGATGAAGAAAAGAGAGGTATGGTTTCAAAAGGAGGTTACAAAGTTGAAGAAAGATATAAAGTAGTTAGTGGTACTCTTCAAAGAAAGAGAGCAAAACCAAGGAACCATGTATGAGTTTGTCTTGAAAAAGAAAGCAAGATGGCCAATTAGAGAGCTTGTACAAAAGAGAAAGAGAATGCAGATGAAAGTGTAGTTGAGAGCAGTAGAAAGAAGACTCAAGCAATATGAAAGAGAAGAAAAGAGGAAGAAGCTAAGAAAGAAGACAAAAGAAGTAAAAAAAGGAAGTCATTCTTAAAGGAAGCAAGCATATAAAAGATGAAGAAGAGGTAAAATGGATAATTTTATCCTCCATAGGACAACAAAAACTTGAAAATGAAGAGTGGATGAGGGAAGAAGCTAAGAATGAGAGAAATAAGGAAGAAATGGAAGGGGTGAAGTAGTTTGTAGGCGATTTTGAAGTCTTTGAAATGGATGGAGATGAAGAAAATTCAAAGTAAAAATTTGTTTATGAGGATAAAGAGTAGTTAGAAAGGGAAATGAAAGATCTTGAAGAAGCTTTGTATGGTGAAAGAAGGGAGTGTGATGAGAAATAGGTTGAGATAGTGATTCAAGATGCAAAAATTGAAGAAGAAATGCAAATGAACCATGAAGAGGAAGAAGACAAAGATGAAGGGATGCAAGAAGTAATGAATAAGACCAAATGGTCTCCAAATTTTTCATCTAATCTTGTATTTGACTATGTTTGTGGAGATTTGTTAGACAAAGAAAGGAATAATATTGAAGATAAGATGAATATGAAAGAGGAAAACAAAGAAAAAAGTAAGCAAGGAATACAAGTGAAGGTGAATGCATGAACAAAGAGCAAAGTGTGGGACCCAAGTGGTCTTAAAGAAAGAGAGGTCAATGTGAGTAAAGGAGGAGGAAGAACAAGAAAAAAGTGAAGAAGACTCAGTTGTGCAAATGCAAGAACACTTTTCTCCACCTTGGGAGTATGATGAAGGGGCATCATTCAATGAAGCATCAAAGTATTGAATTCTCCCTCCTTGTCATGTTTATAAGATATTAAAGTGTCTATGAGGTCATAATGAGGAAAATGATCCATTTAGAGTTAGTGAGGGTCTAGGGAATTTGAATTTTCCTCCATACCATATTTCCCTCCGAAAATGAGATTTGAATCTCAAAGCATGTAAAAGGACCATATATGGTTTATCAAGAAGATTAGAAGGAAATTTCAATGTATGTAAGGGTGAAAATAAATAGATCTCTAGGTATGTTTCAAAATTCCTAGGAAAGGGTTAAGTCATAAAGATGTAAAAAATGATGGAATAAAGCTCTTTTTAGCTAAGCATGGATATATGAATTTAAGAAAGTTAGTTAAAGTTGGTATAAAAGGGAAGAAAAAAAAGGAGTTAAATATTTAATGAGAGGTAGTTACAAGTCATACATTCCTTCGAGGAAAGGAAGAAAAGTGGGAGACTCCTCGAGATGTAGAGGAGGTTTGAAGCAATTTTGTAAGCAAATTCAACAATATAGTTGTATAATTCCGTTTCTTGAAGAATATTTTTATTTCATCTTGAAAAGCCTTGAATTTTTTGAATAGAAGTTGGTGTTACTTTTTCTAGAGCATGTATAGATTAGCTTAAGAGCTTCAGGAGGATGGATAATGATTTGAAGCTTGAAATTTAGCAGGGAAGTCTGCTTTTTGGTTGCAAGTCACTGTAAGACTGTATTTGCAAAGAATTTTTGGTTGTATACGTTGAAATTTTATGGTTTGACATCTTTCCTTACTTATTTCACTTGATCATGGTAATTGTGGAATAACCAAATGGTTGAGAAAAGAAATAATTTGGATTATTTCCTTGTATGTTTGGAATTCCTTTGGAAAATAGCACTATAACAGTGCACACACAATTTTGAGTAAGTCTTGAACCTTGTAATGTTATTGAAACAAGAGATGCATGTTATTTTGGGATCAATGATTAAGATATCAGGGTGAAAATTATGTAGGGAGTGAAATGTATTAAGTGTGTAAGAAACTTTTGAGTAGAAATTGAGTCTTGGACTATAAAACAGAAGTTTACAGGCAGGGAATAAGCGATAAGGGGTTTTGTGTAGTGCATGGGTTTGTTGAAGCCCCACTATCAACATAATCAAGTAGATAAACCCCCAAAAAAGTTTTAGTAACAATTTAAATCTTTGATAATAAGAATTTTCTCATTTTATAAGCTCATTTAGCTTCTCAGGCTTGTATACAAACCCAATAGGGTTTGGTAAGTATTTGTGTGGCAGAAACCCTTAACTAAGGAATCTAACTCTGAAATTGCAAAGAAACCATGGTGATGGAGTTCTTAAACTGTTGTAATAATAATCTTTAAATTTCACGGGTGGAATTTTATTATTTTCTTGTGAGTTCCTTCAGGGGCACAATGCACAGTTAGAGAGACCTAGTTGTGAAATGTGTTTAACAAAGAAACTATAATATATCCTTTGAGATGAAGGTGAAAAGCCTCAATGGGTGCCTAGAAACACCTATATAGAATCTCAATACCTCTAATAAACGAAGATTTGGTTGATAGTTACTTGAGGAAGACCTTAGTGAGGCTTTTAGGAGAAAGATTGCAAAAGTGTGATAAAAGGAGTTACAAGAGGAATCAAAGTCTAAGTTGGTGTGTACACATTAGAGGTCATGTAAGAAGGCTAATGAAATTTACAACTCCTCGGTAGTCTCATAAGTTATTCTCCACTGATGTTCCAAACACATTGTCTTAAGGTCACTAGATGGACTATATTACCATGAAGAAAAGAAGTCGAGTGGTTTAGGCTTGTGAGTCAAGTTTGTGGTGGGTATAGGCCTGTTTCAAGTCTGTGTATAGAGTAAAAGGAGGTGAGGGTATTTTAGTAGACTAAAGAAGGAAAAGTTGTATATTTTGATCTAAGGACTAAGGAACAAGGAAAGGGCAATTTGAAGGCTAGATTAAGAAAGTGAAAGATTGTTCTTTTGATTATTTTTCTGTCAATTTTGTGGGTGATCTAGTATTGTTTGAAGTAAATTTTGACATGGAAACAAATAGAAGAGGAATTTTAAACCTTAAAAGCTAAAGGAACCTATCTTGGATGAAGGGCTACTATAAGACAGTGAAGAAGAAGATGGTCAAAGAAATCTTAAGGGAAGTTTTTCTGGAATTGTGAATACCATAGATGTTGAAATGACTCAAAAGGTAGGGTATGAGGTAAACAAAACAGAGCATGGTGAGTGGTGAAGCTAATTTAGGTGAACAAATCCAAAATTTGCATTTAAAACCAATTTGGGCATTGCTAAAATATCTTCATACTGTAGAAAAGGTGTGTAGTTGATATTAAGACTTTCGAAGTGGTTGAATGAATTACATAATTTGTTTCTTGTATACATCATGCCACTTGATCGCTGAGGATACATGTGACCTACAAAACAAAATAACTACCTACACATGTCTGCAAACCACATCAAATCTAATAAAAAATATGTAGTTAGTGGATTCAAATTGACTCCGTCAGTCACCCAAAGAGTGAACTTACTGTCGAGCGCTACACTACATCTCAAACTCCATGTAGTTCTTGTGTGTGTGTAGAATTGATTCCTTAGAACGCCCTTGTGAAAGTTGCATGATGATATTGGGCTAGATATAGAATATCAAAGATGTATAGAATGTGTGGATGGAATGGAATAAACTTCCCCTCCTATGCAGTGTATGCAGAACTGATACAACCCTTGTCCTTTGTATGAGTGTTAGATGAATGCCTTTGGAGTGCTTTAGTGCCTTTGGATGCAAGATTAGGTGATTATAGTAATTCTTAGTGCTTGTTCCTTATGTTTGAGAAGTAAATAAGTATATATATATGATTCCCTTGTTTGAATTTTGGAATTGACAATTGGAAGGCCAACCCATAAGTGAAAAATACGTGCAAAAGATAAAAGAGACCTAATATGAGCGAGTAAAGGTAAGAAAAGGTCAGGAACATCCAGAATGGAAAGAAGCACTTGGGAATTGGTGTCCTAACTATGCGTCAATGTTTGAGGCCATAAAAAATAAATCAGTCAAGTTCCGTCAAGGATGTAGGGTGTGCAAGACCAAAGAGAAACCAAGAAACAAAGAAAAAAGGATAAAGATAGTTTTCAAATCACTAGTTTTTTTGCTTAGGAATCATATATACATTAGTATTCTTTTGGACCTGTAAATGTACCCAAGTGCGTGATTTTGTGTCTACATTTTTTCCTACTTTATGTTTTTGAATGAATACTCGATAACATAAAGTAGATAAGAGATGTTTACCTTATGATCCTGTAGAAGAGAGTGTTGGTGATAAAGTGCTGAGTGGACAATTGAAGCATGACGTGACTGCAAAGTGAAGCATGAAGACTAGGAAAGGGAAGTGGACCCTAGGGGTAAATGTGTTGTTGTAGCTTGTGTTTGCTGGCTTTTATAAGGACAGACACACAAAAGAAGAGAGAGTCAGTGGTCAAAGTTCTATATATGATAGATCTGAGAAACATGTATACAAGTATGTAAAGAGTGTAAAAGTGTGTAAAAAGGAAAGTGTGCACCTAATATGTAAGAGAGTAAAAGATAGAAAAATTGTCATGTTGCTTGGAGATTACTGATTTGAATGTTGAAGGGGAGGTTTTTGTGCAATCTCACGCTAAGAGTGATTTTTTTGGGCGATCTCACGCTAATTGCAATATTTTTGGGTGATCTCACGCCAAGTGTTAGTTTTTCTAGTGATCTCACACCAAAGAGAAAATTTTGGGTAGAGAGGTTCCGCATGAGAATAATTTCCACCTTGTAAATAAGGCATGAGATCACCAAATTTTGGATTGAAGGTGTGTTTAGAGGTTTAATAAGTGTTTATGATTCATTTATGGGTGTCAATTGGATGTTAGGCATTTTAAATTCAAATGATTCATTTTCCCTCCAAAAGCCAAATTCAAAATACGAAGAATATTTTTGGGTTGTTAGTAGGTTTTAGACTATTCCTTGGGATCTTTCATGGAGTTCCAAGCTTGTAAAGGACCTTTAGGGAGCTAGGAATCATAATGTAGGTTAGAAGGTAAAGAGATAGCTCTTTAGCAAGAACCTTATGTTAAGACTAAGAGTGCTCATAACACCATAAGTCTAAACTCCCTCCCTTTATTTGAATGAAACAAATCCAAGAAGGTTTATGTGGCATGATGTAACTATTTTACATTATCATTCGAATGATTAATGAAAGGATAAGAAAGATTTCAAGAAGGAAGAACAACTTTTCTGGTGTATACACTTTATATGGTTTAACTAGTTCTTGCATGACAGTGAAAAGGATCCTTGTATATTTCTTATTGAATCTTAAATGCATGCATGTGATTTCCATGGATTTACAAATGGTAATATGTTTAAAAATTATGTGCTTACATTGATTTTTATGAGAATGCACAATATTGTATGTGGAATCAAGTTTGAACTTGTTGTATAACCTTGTTTCGAATCTATATAGATATATGAACAGTATAAGTTCAAAATTTGAAAGGTGAATGGATTAGGGAAGTGGAAAGTTGGATTTAGAAAAGGAGGACATAGTAAAGGGTTGGAGGCACCTTAACCATAAGCCAAGACTAAGATTTTGAGGAGTTACTTCTTAAAACAAGACTGTGTAGTTATAGATCAGTGAATCCAAGAGTTAAGGGAAAAAGTTGAATCAATGAAATTGTAGTTATAAAACCTTAGAATGAGTTTATTCAGGTAATTACACCACTAAGAACATATAAAAGTTGACACAGTATTAAAGAAATTGTATTTTGCATTATCACCCCCTTAAGAATTGAGAGTACTCTGTACTAGAAGGCAGAGAAGGTGATTCTTTAATTGTTTTCATAGTTTTGATGAATAGAGAGCCTTGGTGCTAAGGTAATATATTACACAATATATGCCCAGGCCTGATGAAGGTGATTTGAAGACATGAAAGGGAAGGTAGTGCAAAAGGTGATTAAATTTGTGTTCGTGGGACTGTAGAAACCCTCATGAGGGTTTAACTAAGGTCAAGCATTTGAAACCTTTATAGTGTTTATCAAGATTTTAAAATTCATTGGAGGTATTATAAGGGAAGTGTCAAGAAGGATTTGAAGGGTATTTAGGATATAATAAGTCTCCAAAAGATTAATAACTCACTCAATTTTCCAAACGATATAATTGTGACAGGGTTTATAACTAGGGTTTCGGTTTGGACAAAAATGCTCTAAGAAAACTTCTAGAGATCGAATTCAGCCCTGAAACTTGGCACTATGCAAGAAGAAGGTGTCCAAAAGGAGATATAAGTAGAATTTTTAAGTTTCATTTGTTAAAAACTAAGATAATTGTGACAGTCTATGCTCTAGGATTGTAATCACAGTGAAAGGGATAAGGGAAGTAGATTGTCTCCAAAGGAAGTATACTATAGACCTTGAGACCCACCTTGAAACTTTGGGGGAAGAGAGTAACTATTATTGGGTGTCCAAAAATGTGAAATTTATATCATGAAGGTTCCTATAAATGAAGTTATGAGAAAAACTTAACTGTCCCAGCCCTAGTTAGGAGCTAGTAAGCTACCAGGAAGGAAGGTGGATTTCCAAGAGGAGCTTAAGGGATAAAATGATGAAATTTAAGAAATATATTGAGTTTGATAAAGGGTCTAGGAAAAGGATGAAATATTGTTGTGGGTGGCCATGATTTTATCTTTCCATGACTATTCCAAATCAACTTGCCTTAATGGCATTTAAGAGCTAATTAAACATGGTTTGGCAAAGTTGATGTATTTTGGATTTTGGAATCATTTCTTGTGATTGATTTAAGCTTATTGAGAGTGTGTGAATAGGGAACATGAATGGAGATGTTGTAAGAGGTTGAAGGATAGAAATTACATGTCTTGGGCTAGATGTTAGTCAATATGGAATAAGCCCAAATTGGGTAAATTATAGAAGTGTCTTTTTCCTTTGAGATTGAATCATATTGACGATTGTGTGACCTTGAATGCAGGGTTGAGATGCATAATAGAGTGGTGAGAGATTTATTGAAGTGATTGTTGATTAGTTTTTACAAGTTGTAGCCTTTATAGGCTTGAAATGATCCTCTAAAGTAGTGTATAGTGAAGGTTTGTGGTTAGAATCATACTGATCATGTTGGATGGAATGGATTTATGATTAGTGTTGCATCATTTTTGGTATTTGAGCGGTAAAAGAGATTGAAAATTTTGGAAAGAGCATTGATACAATGTAGACTAAGAGCAATAAATATATGTATAAGAAAATGAGCGAAGAGAAAAGTGTAAAACCAGTCATGGATCATGGGTATAGGATGCCACCATGGAGGAAGAAATCAGTGATAGAGAAAGAAGAGGACAGGTCAAGACAAGTGTATGAGAGAATTAGAGAATAAGAACAATAGGGAAGAATAACAAGGATGATGGAAACAAGGAAAACATGTAAAGAAAGAGAGTTGAAGGCTATTAAGCCTCATGAATCAGAATTGACAAATGATGAAGAGGAACAAGAACCAACAGTAGAGGTGATGCATGGATTGATAGAGATAATGAGGTAAAAGAAGAGAGACAAAGAGGAAAATGAAAGAAAAAAGAAGGAAGAAAATAGAAACATGGTTTCAACAAGAGATCACAACATTACAGAAAGAGGTAGAACAATTGATAATGTTCATTGAAAGGGAAAGAGAAGAGCAACTACAAGAGATAAGAATAGTGATGACAAAGAAATCCAAGTGGCCAATTAAGTTGTTTGTAGAAAGGATTCATGTAATGAAATTACTTGATTAATTATGATTATCACCAGCAATCGAACACCCAATAACACAATATTACAGATAAATGCTCTCAATAAGGAAGTATAATAACTTAGCCACTTCGAGGGGGAAACCTCCAAAACATACAGTAAGACTTAAATACTCAATATGATGATCATCCACTACCTATAACCCCTATTTATACTATTCCTATGATATGGCCATAAACAAGGCTGACCTACTAATGATAATGGATCATATATAAAAGAGATACATCACGATAAGAAGTTATGATAGCTGCAAGTTGCCCCCTTCAAAGCAACATTGTCCCAAATGTTGGGAAGCCCTGGATGTTGTTGCATGAATGCTTCATCTTCCCATTATGCATCCTCAATATTTATATTCTTCCACTTGGTCAGGTACTCAATAATGCCTCTAGTCCTTAGTCTTTTGGTGTGTGTTTGAAGAATGCCTTTAGGTTCCAATATGATCCTTCCTTCCCAGTTCTGGAAGCACTGACTTGGTGGAAATGTGTTGTCCAATAACTTTCTTTAAGAAAGAAACATGGAAGTATGGATGTATTCTACTTTCTGGAGGGATCTCTAGTTTATATGCCACACTACCATTTTTTTGCAAAAATCAGTAAAGACCATATTATTTAGGAGCAATCTTATTATCATTCTTCTGTTGTTTTAAGGATAACTACTTATATGGTTGTAACCTTACAAAAAAAAAGTCACCCTCTTCAAAGTGTCGCTCACTCCAATGTTGATTAGCTTGTTGCTTCATGCGATTTTGTGCCCTTTCCAAATTTTCTCTAAGACTAGAGAGTACCTCATGTTGGTGCTGAATGTGATCTTTAACTTCTCTCACCTTCGGTTTGACCTTCAAGCTAGATATGAGTGATGGCAGATGGTACCCATAAAGTGCCAAAAATGGAGACATTTTGGAAGAGGTATGAAATGAAGTATTGTACCACCATTCTGCCAATGGAAACCATTGCACCCAACGTTATTGTTTATCTGAAGTAAAACATCGAAGATATCCCTCTAAACATTTATTTACCACCTTAGTTTGCCCATCGGATTGGGGATGATAAGAGGAACTCTGGGCTAGTTGGGTACTGAGACAAGAGAAAAAATCAGTCCAAAAGTTACTTGTAAATATTTGATCACGATCATTTACTATAATTTTTGGCATGCCATAGAGATTTTGATCTGTATCCATAAAAGAGATGGCAACTGTACTAGTTGTGAAAGGATGAGCCATGGCACAAAAATGAGCATATTTGGTAAGTCTTTCTATCACGACCATGATGACACTTTTCGCTTCTGATTTAGGTAATCCCGTGATGAAATCCATTGACACCTCTTCCCATCTCTCACTAGGAATAGACAGAGGTTGGAGAAGGCCAGGTGTCTTAATGGTCTCGCCCTTATTCTGTTTGCAAATCAAACATTCTGCCACAAATTTGTGAACATGTCCTTTCAACCCCTCCCAAAATAAATCCTTCTTAATTCTATGATATGTTTTTAGGAACCCATCATGGCCACCTATTGGAGAAGAATGTGGCTATGAAAGAACATGGTGTTTAAGTGTAGATTTCTTATATAGATATAACCTATCTTTGTACCACAATGTATCCCCCTTCCATATAAATTGATTTGATATGGATGGATCTTCCTAGAGATTCTGAATGAGATTATGTGTTGTTGCATCTTTCTTCCATTCTTCACATTCTTGATCTACCCAATCTACATTTAGTATAGATATGGCACAAAACAATGCTTCTGCAGACTCATCCATCCTAGATAGAGCATCAACGACCGTATTTTCCTTTCCTTTATTATAAACAATCTCAAAGTCATATCCTAACATCTTAGTGACCCATTTTTGTTGTTCTTTTGAAGATAGACGTTGCTCTAAGAAATATTTCAAACTATCATGATCATTTTTTATCTTAAAATGTCTACCCATCAAGTATGGTCTTCATTGTTTGATTGCATGTAGTATTACCATCATTTCCTTCTCACATGTGGGCTTCAAAAAATTCTTTCCTTTTTTTTTTCCGGTTCTCAAAAGAAATGGGGTGTCCTTATTGCATTAGTACTGCTCTGATTCCATTTCTTGAAGCATCACACTCAACTACGAAAGTTTTGGAGAAATATGGGGTTTCCAATACTGGAGTGGTGTACATAGCCATCTTCAATTTTTCAAATGTCCTAGATGCTTCCTCATTCCATTGAAAGGAGCCCTTCAATAATTTTGTGAGTGGTGTTGTTATACTATCATATTTTTTTACAAATCTACAATAATACCCTGTGAGACCTTAGAAACCTCATAATTGCTTGAGGGTTCTTGGGATTTCCCATTCCACCATGGCCTGTATCTTGTGAGGGTCCACCTTAACACCTTCATGAGAAACAATATGGCCCAAGTATTCCACTTCTTATACCCCAAAAGAACACTTCAAAGGCTTGGCATAAAATTGATGTTTCTCTAATACTTCTAAGATAGTATTGACATGTTGTAAGTGTTTCTCCCATGATTTGTTGTAGATGAGTATATCATCAAAAAATAATAAGACAAACTTTATTAGGAATGGTCTAAATATTGAATTCATCAAGCTTTGGAATGTGGAGGGAGCATTGGTAAGACCAAATGGCATCACTAGGAATTCATAATGGCCTTGATGAGTTCTGAAAGTTGTCTTATGAATATCTTCTTTCTTTACTCTAATTTGGTGATACCCAAACACATATCTAGTTTTGTAAAATAAATGGCACCATGCAACTTATCTAATAAATCATCAATTATAGGAATAGGAAAATTATCTTTGATAGTGAGATTGTTGAGATCTCTTTAATTTGGAAACATGCACCATCTTCTATCCTTGCTTTGCACCATTACCACTAGAGAAGAATAGGCACTCTTACTATGATGAATAATACCCATTTCCAACATTTTCTCCACCATCTTCTCGATCTCACTCTTTTTCACATATAAATATCTATAAGGCCTGATGTTGGGGGGTTGGCTTCCTGGAATTAACTGAATGACATGATCATGCTCTCTTTAGGAGGAAATCCTGTTGGTTCCTTGAATAAAACTACATGTATATTAATAACCTTCTGAAGATAAAGATGAAATACCTTCATTTGCAGTTGGAATTCCATAGAGAACAATCATGCTACAAAACCTTCAGACCCATTTTTAAGAATCTTCTGCATTTGGTGAGAAGTCACCACTTGAGAATCTTTAGTTTGTAGACCTCAAAGTTCAATTTTTTTACCATCAGAATGAAAGTGCATGAACAATTCTTGGAAATTTATCTCTATGGTGACCAAAGTTTTGAGCCACTGAAAACCTAATACAATATCAACTCCGCCCATGGGAATAGAAAACATCGTAGATTTTAATGGGTAGTCACCCATCATGAGTTTGAATTTATGGCATTTACCTTAACACTGGACTATGCCACCATCTGCAATCATTACTTGAAATTTAGGTGTTCGGTAGAAGAAACAATTTAGTCTTGTTGTCAGCTTATGATTGATGAAATTATGTGTGCTCCCTGAATCAATTAATATTGTTACCTTCTGCTTCTTAAGATAACCCATAACCTGAAGGGTTTAATACATGATAGAGTATGACATGAAATAGTGGGCCGGGGATCTCCAGATTCTTCCTCTAATTTTTCCAATTCCTCTATTGACGTTTCCTCATATCCTTCCTCATCACTAGACCCTTCAATGTAGAACATTTTTTTCTCAGAACATTTATGATTTGGTCCATATTTTCTATCACAGTTAAAGCATAACCCTTTGGCTATTTTTCTTCAATTTGTTGAGGTGTCAACTGAACTGGCCGAGGATACAAAGGAGGCAAGGTGCTACAATATTTTATGCTAGAGAAGGAATGCTTTCTACCAGAAATAAATTTTTCCTCTGTTCAATGTGCCATGATAATAGAATCAAAAACCTTGAGTGGGTTAAACATGTGTACCCCATGCTCAATGTGGTCCTTAAGACCTTCAAGAAATAGGTCATTCAAATACTCTTCTGTAATATCTTCTACATGCAAGGACAAATTTTGGAATTGATGGACATACTCCTGAACTGAACCAATTTGGCATAACTTTTCTAATTGGCTGAAGTAATTCTCATAAACACTAGAACTATAGTGTAATTGATTCTCTTCAGTGAAAACTGTCTAGGTGACATTTAGGCCATTCTTCTGCCTTTAAGCACATAACTAACGATACCAAACAAATTGATTAGGTTCTAGGTATAAGGATGTCATGGTTACCTTTTGTACTCCTGGGATCTGATGGAGATCAAAGAAATTTTCCATTTGGGTAATCCAATTGAGTGGATCCTTTCCATAAAATTTACAAATTTCCACTTTTGGAATCATGCCCCTCTATTGGTGAGTAGATCCACCTGAATGAGTAAAGGATCCTCCCTTATTAGAGTGATTTGGATCTATGCAACCATTACTAGAGGAACCCATATAACTGGCATTGGAAGTTTTATTTGAAATAACACGTAATAACTCCTGTTGCATTGCATGAAAATCCTTTTGAATCTCACTCCTAAGGCTACCTTTCAGTTGATGAAGCGCAACACTAAGGTCATTCTTACTCACCATATTGTTTACCCTTTCCTGAAGTTGGATGACTACCTTAGATACTCCCGAACCAGCAGACTATGAATCCATATCTTCCTTATTTGGGGTCATTCCTGGAGTTGTTTGTCCTTTTCCTTGGCCTCAGGTAGATCTACCAGCCATGATGTAGGGTTTGGGCTTAGGGGTAGACTTAATAGGGTAGAATTTTAGGGTTTAGGGCTTCAAAATTTTTTTGGTCAAAAGTAGGAATTCATAAAAAAGAAATCCTAGCTATTTTTGGAGAGGTTTCCGAAAATATAAGAAACTTGAAAATTTTCCAAAAATTGTGCCTTAGGGAGCCAAATTATGGAAAATTATAGAACCACAATAACTTTTTCAAAACAAGTCAAAATTCTTGAAATTTAGAGAGAAGCTTACTTGACTGATTTCACCACCCCACAAAAAAAAACATTGCAGAAAAATTCACTACCAATCTTGAGATATAGCCGAACCTTCACAATTAGGGTTTGACATCACACTAGTCGAGATGAGGCTCTGATACCACTTGTAATGAAATTACTTGATTAATTATGATTATCACCAGCAATAGAACACTCAATAACATAATATTGTAGATAAATGCTCTCAATATGAAAGTATAATAGCTTAGCCACTTCGAGGGGGCAACCTCCAAAACATACAATAAGACTCAAATGCTCAATATGATGATCATCCACTACCTATAACCCCTATTTATACTATTCCTATGATATGACCATCAACAAGGCCGACCTACTAATGATAATAGATCATATATGAAAGAGATACATCATGATAAGAAGTTATGATAGCTGGAAGTCAGTTATATCCATCCAATGTAAGATATATAATTAAGGATGTAACCATTCAAAGAAAGAAGTTAAGGACAAGGATAAGACAAGAAGAAAGAAGATTGAGAAAAAAGGAAAAGATAATGAGGAAGCAAGAAAAGGAAGCGATTAAAGAGATGGTACTAGTAGAGGATAAGAGTGATGAAGAAGAAGCAATTTAAGAATTTTTAGCATCTCTTGAGGGAGATCAACAAGGTGATGGAAATATTTATGGAGTGAGAAAGGAAGCAGAGTTGAATAAGGAACAAAGTGAAGTGATGGAAAGAAAGTAAGAACTTCAAGGCGAAGCAAAGCCTCAAGTGTTTGAATCTAAAAATGTGTGTAGATGTGTGTTTGTAGGTACAAAGAATGATCTTGAGATAGAAGAAGAAAACAAGAAGATAGTAATCCAAAGACAAGAAGAAATAAGTGAATCAGAGATTCCTTTTGTTTCTAAGTGTTGGGAATAGTTAGAGATGGAGATAGCAACCTTGGAGCATGCTTTATGCAAAGAGGATGTAGTGACCATTTTTTCTGTTTCTCATTTGGATCATTTTGACTCATTAAAGCATTGTATTATTTTGATTGAGACATTGACTATCAGAAATATTTCCTTCTGATGATGATGTTGTTACATTGCATGGATAATTAAATGTCAATTTTGGAAGCTAACTCATTTTATGACAGGGATGTACATGACATATGATGCAAATATGCAAATATGATCGATTTTCTTAAGGTATCGATGTGATGATTATGAATAGATTTTGAGATCTCGAAGGATAGGGGATATATATATGTCATAGATTCATTATCGTGTTCCCCTCTTGTTACACTATTGGTGGATCATAGTTTTATTATTCACTAGATAGTTATTGATCATATGCGGATTATCATTGAGATATTACTTACATTGTTGTCGTATTTGTGAGCTATTATTGGGCAGGAATAATGTTTAAATTGAGTGTGCATATGACAGGTTTTGTCACGTGAGAAACGTGGGACTCAGGTAGGGGATATCTCGAACCAGTATAATGGGCCCTTAAAGGCCAAAATTCCTTCCTATTTTATTTTGCTATTAGTCACCTTTCTTGACCTTTCTCTTGTTGTGGATTATTTAAACCCCCTTGTAATGGTGTATTATTATTACCTTCTTATCTTATTAGTTTTGATAACCCTTCTTACTATGACATTGCTATTAATAATTATAATCCTCTTTGCTATTAACTTTGACCTTGCGTTTAACTCTAACCCCTTGGCTTTATATAAATTTGGTTATGTCTTGCTTTAGTCTTCCTAATGGAGGAATTGGGAAACCTAATCATGGAGTAGGTGAGTCCAACTACCTCTCCTAAATGTTATCTTTTCCCCAAACTTGGATTTGGGAAAAAGGTGACATTTAGGAGGTGTATAAGGCAAGTTATGGACTAAATTTTCCTTCGAAAAAACCCATATGCCCTATACCTAGGGCTAGGTGGGCTCCTTCCAAGACAAATTGATCTCATTTGGCCAGTTTGCCCCTTTTTTCTCCCTCATCTTTTATGAAAATTTCTTGATTATTTGAATGGTGTTGGGATGTGAGCATCCTCCGTGATTTCTTGGATATTTCTTTTCTTATCTTTTAATTTGGGGTTTGTGGGGTGTAAATTTTGTATATTTTGGATTGGCTAAAGCATATGTGGAGGGTGACATTTGTCACCCTCCTATTTGGTCCTTTGGGTTGCTATTTTTCTATATCATCAACTTTTGTGGAAGGGATTGGGGTTACTTGCTTCATTTCTTCTTGATTTGTGTTTTCTTTTGGGAGGTTTCAAGGAGAAGGAAGTGCATTGTGAAAGCTTGGATTAGAACGTTGCTAAATATTGAGGTAGGATCTTACCTCAAATTTATTCTTGTTGATATGGTTTAAATTGTGTTGTGTGGATTGGAATTGGTTGTTCATTTTTCTTGTCTTTTATTTTCCCATCCAATTTTGCATGGATTGGATTTTGGGTATGTGTGGGAAGAGGGAAGAATCCCCTATTTACTCACCCTCATGCTTGATGGACAAGCTTGAGGGAATTATGGTTTACCCCTTCATTTGGTTTGAAGGGTTTTGAGGGATAAGGGTAGAATTTATGGAGATATAAGGAGAGTATTATGATATCTTATGAAGAGATCAGGAGAGTATTACAATATCTCATGGAGAGATAAGGAGATGGTGGCTTACTATGGTTAATTTGATTCTAAATTTTACAATTTATGGGATATCTTATCCCCTCTTCCCTCATTGAGAAGTTTGGTGCTTCTCAAGTCTTTGATTGGTTATGTTGCATTGTTTGTGGGGTGTTACTACTAAGTATTATATCCTTGATTGTGTTTTGGTGACTATTTTTCTATTGTTGGTTTGAGGCATGCCCCTCCCTCTTTCCCATGGGCTTGGAGGGAGGGTAACATGTCATTTTGGTCCACCTTAAGGCATGTAATGATGCCTATAAATTGGGAGGTAAACAAGTTGGTTTCTCATAGGTTTTAGAGTTACTTTTGGATGTCATGGAGCTTGAAGAAGGGTCTTTAAAATTGTAAAAAATTGCATATTTATGTTTTATGCATGGAGTTACATTCACTAGAAATTTGAGCATGTTGACCTCCTGTGACGAGGGCTTGTAATTCTTGCATTTTAAAGTTATTATTTTCATTATGTAAAAAAATATTATCATCTATAGTAGTTGTTATAACTTGTATTTGGAATAGTTAAAACCATGGGGAGAAATATTGTTGCAAAATGTAAAAGGATTACTTAAAGTTGTTGGTTTAAAATATCTCCTTTGTTTTCCTCCTTTTAGTATCTTTTTAGCAGATGGAAAGAAATAAAATTTGTTGGTTGTTATTTACTAGAATAAAAGGAATTGTTATTAAATATATAAGTTATAGTATCTACATCCTTGTAATTCAATGTTAAAATTTGCGTATATATTGCATTATATTTTGGTTAAAAATATGACTTTCTATTATATCTCTAATCAAAAAATTAGTAAGTTGTTTTGGAACTCCATACTTATAAAATAAATCATCTTTGTTTAAATATATCATATACATATACGTTTTTTTGTGTGTGTGTGTGTGTGTGTGTGTGTACATATATAAGTTCATATGTATTTACATCCTGTGTAATGTCAATTTTAGAATTTGCATTAGATGAAAATCTGGATTCTTCAAGTTGAAATAGAACTTCTGAATTTATCTCTTAAAAAAATTGCAAGTTATTTTATCTTGTATACACACACAAATACACACACGTGTTTGCTTAAATGTAATCTGTACATACATGATATATATATATATATATATATATATATACATATATATATATATATATATATATATATATATATATATATATATATATATATATATATATATATATATATACACACTTTTTCAGAGAGAGATATATACATAAATCTAGATATCTCCATAGTAGAAATAGATACTAAATATATATATATTGATACACACACACAAACACACACACGTGTGTGTATCTGTACACACACACACACACACACACACACACACACACACACACACACACACACACACACATATACATATACATAAAGAAAATAAAAGTTCAATGTAAATGAATTGAAGGAAAGAAAATTTACTTTAAATTTTTTAAATAAAATGCTCATGGCCGTAGCCTTTTTCATTTTGTGAGGGAAGTGAGTTAAATAAAAAAACTTATATAAATTAATTAGTTAAGATGGGCATATAGGTAGATCTGGAATGATTTCCTTTAAGAGTGTGAGGAAATAATAAAATAAAAAAAACAAAATATCAAACCAATCTTGCTTCCTTTTAGCAAACAGAATTGTTTTAATAAAAAATGTGGAATCATATATATCATGGTCAACTCCATTGTGAGGGATGGAGTGTTTTTTTTTTTTATAAAAAAAAAAAAAAAGTATAATGGGGGAGGTCATCCCCCACACTAAACCCTTCACATTTTCCATACATCAACCCAATCGTGGCAAGCCCTCCCTCCTTAAATTCAGCCCTAAGGTGCCACATAAACCCCAATCTGCAATAGATAAAGGCCATACGGTAATGTTATCTATAAACCCTGGCAAAATAAATAGTTGTGAGCAAACCAGAGCTGCATATGCAAATATCAATAGAGTGGATATTCATCATTTTAATAGAAACTCTCCTTCCATTCTTTCCCTAGCTCCTCCTTTGCCTCCATTCTTCCTGCAAAAAAAATACAAATCAAGAGAAAAATAGGGCATTTGGGTGAATTAGATGAATGAAAATGAATAATAAGATTTTAAGTTTGATATTTTATCCTCATAAGTTTTAAAATTTTAGGGTTGTGATCTCACGGTGGAAATTTGTTTAATCTTAGGGCTCTTGTTTAATTTTAAATTGACTTAAGTTATTTGGATGTAAATTTTAATGGGGTTTATTTACATGTTTTATTTGGGGGAAAGACCTTGGTTAATTGGTTAAATCTTATAACGGGATGTATTATTTATTAAATATTATAGTATTATTTGTGGAATAAATTTTGAGGTATGGGTCCATTTCGAAGATGAAATAGGACCCATGACCATTTTATATATTTTTCCTTTCCGCAAACCTTACTATATATATATATATATATATATATCTTAGTAAAATGGTTTTAATCTCGTAATTATTGTTCTCATGCGATAAGTTGTATCACTAGTGGGGTATTTTCACTTTACCTTCATCACAATAAGGTTATTGTTGACCCCTTTAAAATAATACTAATAATAATAACTCGTATAACTTGCGAGAGCGATGTTGAGCCGACTTCTTTCCCGGTATGGTCGTTAATGTCACAATGTATTAACAGTGTGAAATTTATTTAACCTTGTTGTTCACAATTGTGGTTTGGTGTTGTTTTACCATATGTGTGAATTAGTTGTGTTAATTTTGTTATGAGAAATTGTAATCATCCTATAAGTAATTCAAAAAAATAATTACCACCTTTATTATTTTTATTTCATCTTTGATTAAAATTTTTGGTTGTTTTTTTTTCATTTTTGGAACTCACGCTGAGTGGGGGGCTTAACATTTGGTATCAGAGGAAGGTTCCAACACTGGGTGTACTTGGAATGATCAAGTTTTAAACAGTAAGTTTGGTTTGGTTTGGTTTCCCATTTAATGAAAATCGCTAAACTTGGTTGCTTCCCTCCCACGCTGGCAGAATGCTGCCACAAGGCAGTGAATGCCACACATCTAGAAAACCAATTTGGAGCATTGTTCCTACTCATGGGATGTGTTTTTTCCTTTGATTACAAGCTAAAACGAGAGAAGTTGAGAAATGAAATGACCAGTTGTGTTTGAAATGCAAGTCCTTCAAATTCTCTAATTTAAAACATCTTGCCAAAAATTAGAAAAAGTTGCTCAAAAAGAGTGTGCAAAATGGCTTTCAGAATTCCATAACAAAAATTGTTTTGGTTTATCTTGTTCTATGGTAAAATGGGATGTCACAAAAAATTTTAAGCCAAATTTATAAGATCATTGGATCATTTAGTTGAAGGCGTTTTGAGCGCTGATGATCATTTTGTTGTATGGAACATCAACTGAAAACTAAGAAATTTGTTTCAATTTGGATTTGTGTTTTAGGGATCCTTGGTAGGAAACTGAAATCTACCAACTTCTAACCTCTTGTATTTCTCCATGTCAATTGTTTGCAACCAATTTTTTTGAGAAAAATTCTTTGGGATCTAGTTTTTCGAACGTGTTTTGGTCGTGCTGTCACAAAACAAACTAGCCCAATAACGATAATTAGCTCTGGAAAAGAGGCCACAATTTCAGCCCTGCTAATCTTAAAAATATTTTGTCAATTCATTGGATTTTATTTATATACTAGAATAGATGAGAGTTGATATAATATTTTTTTCAAGCTATTGACACTTGTTTTCAAAACCCTTTTTATAGCTACTTTCGCTAAAATTGCTTAAATGCAATAGCAAAATTTTAATAATTGGCCTCGGAAAGGTGCTTCCAATTTGAGATCTGTTTTCCATTTTTAGGTTTCGAATGTCTCGTTGGACTCTATGTATAGTAAAGAATGGTTTATTATTTTTTCCATTTGGGGAAATTGTTTGGTAAACCCTTTTTCTAGCCATTTGGCTAGATTGTGCAATGGGAGAATTGGGTCCTAGTGACCCGTTTGATTTTTTTCATTTTCATTTTCTTTTCAAAGACACTCTTGGAGGGTGTAGAATTCTATAATGTTGTAATCATGTTTTGCTATGCATGTTCTTGGTTAATTGATGGGAACCATATGAGTTAAATGCTGAGGGGAATTTTGGGTGTTGATTGTTTTTGATTAGTTAGTCATTTTGGACGTTGTGAGCAATCTTGGTTCTAGTTTTAGAAATAATTGGTAATTTGGTTATATACATGTAGAATTGTCCCCTAGATCTAAGGGCCATGGCTTGTAGTTTGGTTAGTTTGATATTCATCCCCGTGTTGAGTCGTTATCGTCAGAACACTCGCTGCAATGTTAAAAAGCATATTTTTTAAAACCTAGCAAAACCCATTTGGGATGGGCGCAAAATAAATTGATTTACACCATTGTAGAGAAAACTATTAATAGAAAAAGGTTTCTCCACATCTTAAATTGTATCAATGTGAGTTAGGATAAATTTTTACTCCTCAAGAGTTTATACTTGAACTCGTTGTTATTATCCTCTCTAATTTGGAAAAGTACTTTATAACCCTTACAATTCCCTTTCGGGATTGTATGTCTAAATTAATCATAGAGCGAAAAATTGTTTGTTCAATCCTCTAACTTGTCTTCATTAAATAAATGATAGGGAAGAAAGTATTTTTGGTATCTCTTTATTTTCAACGATTTCTTAGAAATAATTATTCAAAGTTATTTTACCCTTCTTGTAAACTAAGAATCCCTTGTGCAGTTGTAAGTAGATTTATGTTACACAATTTAAATTTTCGTTGAGGCCCTCAATATAACATTTGGAAATATCTTGGTAATGTTCTAGTTATTTATAACCCTCCTTGAGCTCGACAAACCCATTTTCATATTATGGTCTCTTATTAGTTTTGTCACGTGAGACATTGTTATGGAACTTGGTTGAAAGTTTTGCCATAGAAGGTACACTCGTGATAGTAATCCTTCACAAATGGGTTAGAATACTTTTAAACAATCATGTTTTTGGCACTTAAGGCTTAAATATGGACAATATAGAATTGGTCTCTCACGATTACTGTATCTCTTGGATAGATGAATAATGATTATGTGAAAATAACAATAGTATATATATATATATATATATATATATATAGAAGAAAAGATATTATATGCCAATCTTGGTGTTGGTCCATGAAATTGCAAGTTAATATGGTGTTAATAATGAAGAATATGATAGTTGGAAACCCACAAAAAAAGATATCTATAAGTATATATATGAACTTATGCCTTTTAACCAAGAATAAAATTGAACAACTTTATGTAATTGGGAACACGTAGAATATTTCTTCATGAAGGACCTTGGTTGAAAAACAATGTTATCATCAGTTGCCCCCCCTTAAAATATATTTTTTGTGATCATAATATATTGAATCAAATAAAATATAAGATGTTCATTATTCCCGGTTGTGTGATGTTCATATACTTTTGGATACACACTGAGTGAATGGTCTTATGTAATTGATTTAGGCATTATTTAGCCATTCCCTGGTTCTTCTTGTGAAAGTAAATAAAATAATAGAAGGTTGTAATAGTCTCCAAAATTAGATATGCCTTGGGCTACTTGAGTCTTAGGAGACTTTTGTATAATATTTCAATCACCTTAGAGGAATCTCATTAACTTATTGTTGGATAAATGGTTTAACCCCTTTTTGTGAGGACAAAAAAAATACGATTATCTATTTTTTCCACCTATCTTGGGTAACAAAATTCTTCGATAATAGTGTAAACCCTTGTTAATAAATGTGATTTTGGGGTAGATTTGAGAGTGTTGTTTTGGGGATCTCTTGAAAATGTGGTCCCATTATTCTTACCACTCAACGAGGTGGTAAATTTGAAGTCCCTTGTTTGAGAATGAACTCACCACTCTAGTTTATGAAGTATATACATAATTCCATTTGGATCTAATGGGTCATTGGTGACCTAGGTAGTTGTTGATTTAATATAACATAGGTTACTGATATGGAGAAGAGTTAGGCTATACCTTTCCTCGAGAAGAAAACATGTTTGTTGTTCATTTGACCTCTTGGGGAAGGTGTGACCGGGTAATTTTTTGTAAGCCAACCAAGTTATAATTTGGAAACTTACTTAGAATCTGGATAAGTTTGGGAAACCTTCTTTTGAATGCATTTTCCACCTAGCTCATTCATTTTTCTCTTGTGGCTATAATGTTAAAGGAACTATAATTATAGTAAACTTCTCAAATGTCTTGTTGAGTTCAAAAACTAGTTGTTTGATGTTTTAATGAGTGATAGTGGCCTTGTTGGGATGTAGAAAGTGAGTAAATTGGATGGCCATGGTGGAAAATTTGATAAGCTTGTAAACTATAAAAAATTAAACTAATCTTTATTGATTTTCTAAAGAAAATTTTGAACCTGAATTATGGTGTCCTAGAAAATGGTTCAAGATATGGAACCCTGAAACTAAGAAAAAAAATTAATCCTATTTTTATGGTTGTATATATATTTCACATACAACCTATTGGAACTTTATTTCTATGATTGTAAAAGGAATTTCCCAAACAAGTCATCACCCTTTAGTATGCTTAGGATTATGTGAACCTTAATATTTGACCCCCTTAATGAATCAGTTTGAATGCTACGGCCGATTTGGAGATCCTTCTGAACCATTGTCCATTTATTTTTAAGTTAAGTGCAAGATAGGAGCTGAAACCACCCGTAAATCTAGAAAATTTTGTCTTCTGGTGTGGTGTTCTAACGCCTTTGATGGTTTTCTGGTGTGGTGTTGTAACACCTTTGATGGTTTTCTTGAGTGGGTTTGTGTACATCAAGTGTGCATAGCTTGTTAACCTATTTGACACAACATATTTTTTTTCCTTTGGCTCACCTGACATTCATCCCTTAAAGTGACCTTTTGATGAGCATCCACTTACATGGGACCATGTAGGGGTTTTAGACAATAATGTTGATAAATTTCTTGGAAGTTACAATTTTCCTTAATTAAATTTCTCTTAATGAGAGATACACTTAAGGCATGACCAAATTAGAATTGGCAGGACATATTTTTTGGGATTAACAAAAACTTGATACAATATGATAAATTTAAGAGGTCATTTTACCCACTTCATGTAACTTACAGGAGGAAGTATTATTATAGGGGAGGGGGATGTAGTGCCCACCTATTTTGATTCCCATTTTGGACCATGTTGACTCATTGTAGCATCATATTATTTTTATTGAGGCATTAACTATCAGATATATTTAATTTTGATGATGATGTTGTTACATTACATGGAGAATTATATGTTGATTTTTTGACGCTAACTCATTTTATGAAAAAGGTGTACATGACATTTGATGCTAACATGCTTGATTTTCGTATGGTATTGATGTGATGATTATGACTAGATTTTGAGATCTCACAGGATGGGATATATATATTTGTTATAGATTCATTATCATGTTCCCCTCTTGTTACACTATTAGAGGATCATCGTTTTATTATTCACTAGATATTTTTTATCATATGTGGATTATAATTGAGATATTTCTTACATTGTTGTCGTATTTGTCAGCTATTATTGGGAAGGTATAATGTTTAACTTGATTGTGTAGATGAAATATTTCATCATATGAGAAATGTGGGACTCAGGAAGGGGATTTCTCACACCAACACAATGGGCCCTAAAAGGCAAAAGTTACTTCCTTGTTTATTTTGATATGGGTCACCTTTATTGACCTTGGTCTTGTTGTGAATTATTTAAACCTCCCTTGTGATTTTGCATTATTACCTTCTTATCTTATTGATTTTGCTAACCCTTCTTACTATGGTAATGCTATTAATAATTCTAATCCTCTTTTCTATTAGCTTTGACCTTGAGTTTAACTCTAACCCCTTGTATTTTATGAAAATATGGTTATGTATTCCTTTAGTCATCCTAATGGAGGATTTGAGACACTTAATTATGGATTAGGTGAGCCCAACAACTTCTCCTAAATTCCATATTTTTACGAAACTCGGATTTGGGAAAAAGGTGACATTTAGGAGGTGTATAAGGCAAGTTATGTACTAAATTTTCCTTGGAAAGAGCCCCTAGGCCTTATCCTCCTTATTGAGCCCTATCCCCTAGGGGTGAATGGTGTTGGGTGGGATCCTCCATGATTCCTTTGATATTTCTTTTCCAAGGACTTTAGAGATTTTGAGCTGAAGCATTTGGCCATTTTTCCCCTTTTTCTCCCTCATATTTTATGAAACTTTGGGTTCTTGATTATGTGAATGGTGTTGGGATGTGGATCTTATCCTCCATGATTGTTTTGTTTGATATTTCTTTTCTTATCTTTTAATTTGCATGGGGTTTGTGGGGTGTTTTTACTAAATTTTGATAGATTTTGGAACTTGGTTGAAGCATAGGTGGAGGCTGACACTTGTCACCCTCCCATTTGGTCCATTGAGTTTCTTTTCTTATATATCATCCCCTCTTGTGGAAGGAATTGGGGTTACTTGCTTCAATGTTTCTTGGTTTGGGTTTGCTTTTGGGAGATTGTAAGGAGAAGGAAGTTGATTGTGAATGCTTACGTTAGAACACTTGCTTAATCTTGAGGTAGGATCTTACCTCAAATTTTTTCTTGTTTGAAATGGTTAAAATTGGGTTTTCTGGATTACAATTGGTTGTCAATTTTCTTTTCTTTTTTTTCCCATCCAATCTTGCATGGATTGGATTTTGGGCATGTGTGGGAAGAGGGAAGAATCCCCTTTTTATTCACCCTCATGCTTGATGGACAAGTTTGAGGGAACTATTATTTACCCCTTCATTTATTTTCAAGGGCATGAAGGGATAAGGGGATAATATACAAAGAGATAAGGAGAATATTATGATATATTATAAAGAGATAAGGAGAGAATTATAATATATCATAGAGAGATAAGGAGATGGTTGCATACTATGGTTAATTTGGTTCTAAATTTGGCAGTGTATGGGGATATATTATCCCCTCTTCCCTCATTGAGAAGTTTGGTGCTACTCAAGTCTTTGATTGGTTATGTTGCATTGTTTTTGGGGTGTTACTCCTAAGTATTATATCCTTGATTTTGTTTTGGTAACCATTTTTCTACTATTGATTTGAGGCATGCCCCTCCCTCTTTCCCATGGGCTTGGAGGGAGGCTAGCATGTCCTTTTGGTCCACCTTAAGGCATGTAATGATGCCTATAGGTTGGGAGGTAAACAAGTTGGTTTCTCATGGGTTTTTAGAGCTTCTTATGGATGGATGGAGCTTGAAAGAAGGGTCTTTACAAATTTGTAAAAATTGCAGATTTTATGTTTTGTGCATTTGGAGTTACAATTTCACTTGGAAATTAGACAATTTTGACATGTTGTCCTCACATGTAAGGAGGGGCTTGTAATTCTTGCATTTTAAAGTTTTCTTTTCATTATGTATTTCAAAAAATATTATAATCTATGTCTGTAGTTGTTATAAATCTATGGTATTTGAAATTCTTAGTTAAGAAGTCATGGGTGGAAATGTTGTTGTAAAATGTAAAATGATTACTTTTAAAATTGTTGGTTCAAAAATATCTCCTTTATTTTGTTTCTACTTTTAGTATCTTATGGAAAATTTTAGAAGATGAGTGAATTCAATTTTCTTGCAGAATAAAATGGAATAGTTGAATGCTTATGAAATGAAATTTATCCTTCTTGTTCTTAAAGGTTGAAAACTATGGAAACTATTGCACCTTATTTTACTTTTTGTAATAGAAGGATTTTGTAGTTATTAAGGTTGTTGGTTTTGGAAACTCCATATTTACCTGTATTTACCTTATGAAAATGGAAAGAAATTAATTTTGTTAGTTGTTTACTGGAATGGAAGGGTTGTTGTATATATAAGTTATAATATCTACATCCTTTTCTATTCAATTTTAAAATTTACTTATTCTATATGCATTACATTCAAAGTTAAAAATACTGACATTCAAATATTATATCTCTTAAAAAAATATATACAAGTTATTTAAATCTTGTATCTATATTAAATAAATAATGAAATTTGTTTAAATGTATTACTTTTGTGAGAGGCACGTATATCTTAGGTCCAGCAAGTTATTAAATACAAAATATAGATTCTTGTTAAGTAGAACAAAAATTCTGAATATAAAAGGACAAATTGATTTACTTATATACCCACCTTAACTAAGTAATTTATATGTCTTTTTTTATTTAACTCACTTCCCCTGTTTATATATATATATGTATGAGAATATGTATATATATATATATATATATATGTATATATATATATATATAATATATATAGAAAAAAACTATATATATACATACATACATATATATATATATCGAAAAGGGGAAGTGAGTTAAGGTAAAAATTTAAGGATATATAAAAATTACTCTGGAAGTTTAAAGTTTTTAAATAAAAGTACTCATGGACCGTCAGCCTTTTCCTTAAGAGAGTTTGTAAATGAGCTAAATAATAAAAAAAAAAAAACATAAATTTTCATATTTATTTTAGGGAGATCATACCCATCTAGAAATATATGAATTTTCCAAAGAAACCTAGATTTGAAACCCGAATAGAAAAACTATTGTTGCAAATCGGCTGATCTACATCTGAAAATATAGATAAATAAATTTGTATATTCATATTTTCAGCACATGTTACTCATAATTTTTCCCTGGATATGGAATTTTAATAAATAAATTAAAAAAACAATATCAAATGTAAGGTAAATAGATTTGCAAATCTTTTGGGTTTAGACCCAGAAGATTGAATGAAAAAAATGACATTTGATACCGTGGTAAAACAAACCGCCTATGAGCAAACCAAATATGCATATACAAATTTTAATGGAGTGGATAATCCTTCATGTTTAATCTCTAGCTCTTCCTTGAAGCCTCCATGAGTTATCCTTCCCTGCACTAAAAAAAAAATACAAACAAACAAACAAAACTAGGGCATCCGGCTTAATGAGATGAATAAAAATGAATAATAAGAATTTAGGTTTGATATTTTTATCCTCATAAGTTATCAAATTTTAGGTTTTATGATCTCACGGTGGAGATCTGTTTAATCGTAGGGCTCTTATTTAATTTTAAATTGACTTAAGTTATTTGGGTGTAAATTTTAATGGGGTTTATTTACATGTTTTATTTTGGTGAAAGACCTTGGTTAATTGGTTAAATCTTATAATGAGATGTATTATTTATTAAATCTTATAATATTATTTGTGGAATAAATTTGGAGGCATGGGTCCATTTTGGAGAAGAAATGGGACCCATGACCATTATATATATTTTTTCCTTTCTGCAAACCTCCAAAAAAAAATTATAAAAATTATATATATATGTTGTATTTTTTTTAACCGTTCTTGAAACGATTGCTATCTTGACCGTAAATTGTTTTAATCTCATCATTATTGTTCTCGTGTGCAATGAGTTGTATCACTAGTGGGGTATTTTCTCTTTACCTTCACCACGATAAGGTTATTGTCTACATGCCTTTCAAATAATAATACTAATAATCGTAACTCATATAAATTGCAAGAGTGAAGTGCTGGGCATTGACTTCTTGCCTTGGTAATAGTCGTTAATACGATGATGTATTAACAGTGTGAAATTTAATTATTTATCCTTATCATTCACGATTGTGTGTTGGTGCCACTGCTGTCATACATATGTGTGACTTAGTCACGTTACTTTTGTTGCGGGTAATCCTAATTCACCATATAAGTAACTTCAAAAAAATATATTACCACCTTTATTATTTTTATTTCTTCGATTAAAGTTCTTGGTTATTTTTTCCGTTTTTGGAACTCGTGCTAAGTAGGGCGTGACAGAGGAACCATGTGGAAGAAATATTGAAATCAGTTCTAGGATAGAGAAAGAGTAGCAGCAACAAGAGGCAGAGGTAGATGTGAAGATTGAAGAAGAAAAATAAACCTATGAATTACCAGAACTTATTCATGAAGATGAAGAGAACCATGAAGAGTAGGCAAAGCACAAGACAAAAGCAATGCAGATAGAGGAAGATAAAGCTGAAGATCATGTTAGAGAAATAATGAAATAACAAATGAATTATACAAATAAAAATAAAAAATGGGGCTCAAACTTTCTTACCCCTAGAGTATGATGTAGGAACATCATCTCCACATTATAAATAAGGCATAAGATCACCAAATTTTGGATTGAAGGTGATTTTGTATGTTTAATAAGTGTTTGTGAGTCATATAGGGGTGTTTGTTGGATGTTAGACCTTTCAAAATTCAAATTATCCATTTTCCCTCAAAAAGATAAAATTCAAAATCTCAAGGCTATTTTTGAGTTGTTAGTAGCTTTTAGACTATTCCCTGGGATCTTTCATTAAGTGTAAAGCTTGTAAAGGACCCCTATGGAGCTAGGAATCATAATGTAGGTTAGAAGGTAAAGAGATACTCTTTAGTAAGAACCTTATGTTTAGACTAAGAGTTCTCATAAGACCATGATTCTAAACTCCCTCCCCCTATTCAAATGAAAATAATCCAAGAAGGTGTATATGGCATGTTGTAACTATTTTACATTTTCATTCAAATGATCAATGAGAGGAAAAGAAAGATTTTAGGAAGGAAGAAAAACTTTTCTAGTGTATACACTTTAATGGCTGAACTAGTTCTTGCATGAAAATGGAAAGGATCATTATATATTTCTTGTTTAATAGTGAATGCATGCATGTGATTTCCATGGATTTGTAAATGGTAAGATGTTTAAAATTGGTGTGTTTGCATTGATTTCTATGAGAATGCACAATCTTTTATGTGGAAGCAAGTTTGAACTTGTTGTATAACCTCGTTTCAAATTTGTATAGTTGTATGATAGTATAAGTTCAAAATTTGAAATGTGAATGGATTAAGGAAGCGAAAAGTTGGATTTAGGAAATGAGGACACTGTAAAGGGTTGGAGGCACCTTAACCATAAGCCAAGACCAATATTTTGAGGAATTACTTCTTAAAACAAGATTTTGTAGTTATATAAGTGAATCCAAGAGTTAAAGGAATGAGTTAAATAAAGGAGATTGGAGTTATAAAAGCTTAGAATGAGTTTATTCAGGTAATTACACCTTTGATAATTGATAAATGTTGACACGGTATTAAGGAAACTGTATTTTGCATTATCACCCCCTTAAGAACTGAGAATACTCTATACTAGAAGGTAGGGAAGGTGATTCTTTAATTGTTTTCATAGTTTTGATGAAGAGAGCCTTTTCGTTAAGGTAATATGTTACAAAATATGTGCCCATGCTTAATTATGGTGATTTGAATCCATGAAAGGGAAGGCAATGCAAAAGGTGAGTAAATTTGTGTTCTCGAGATTGTAGAAACCCTCCTGAGCGTTTAACTAAGGTTGAGCATTTGAAACCTTTATAGTGTGAATAAAGATTTGAAAATTCATTAGAGTTCTTCTAAGGGAAAATTTGAGAAGGATTTAAAGGGTATTTAGGATATAATAAGTCTCCAAAAGATTAAGAACTTAGTCGGTTTTCCAAATGACAGAACTGTGATAGGATTTATAACTAGGGTTTGGACAAAAATGCTTTAAAAAAACTTCTAGAGATCGAATTCAGCCCTAAAACTTGGTACTATGCAAGGTAAAAGTGTCCATAAGGAGATTTAAGTGGAAGTTTGAAGTTTTGTTGGTTAAAAATTGAGATAAGTGTAACAGTCTAAGCCCTAGTATTGTAATCACAGTTAAAGGGATAAGGGAAGGAGATTGTCGCTAAAGGAAGTATACTATAAACCTTGAGACCTAGCTTGAAACTTTGGGGGAAGATAGTAAGGCTTATTGGGTATCTAAAAAGGTGAAATTTATATCATGAAGCTTCCTATAAATGAAGTTACGAGAAAAATTAACTCTCCCATACCTAGTTAGGAGCTAGTAAGCTACCAGGAAGGAAGGCGGATTTACAAAAGGAGCTTAAGGGATAAAATGACGAAATTTAGGTAACATCTTGAGTGTGATAAATGGTCTAGGAAAAGGATGAAATATTGTAATGGGTGGACATGATTTTCTTTGTCCATGACTATTCCAAATTAACTTTTCTTAAGAGCATTTAAGAGCTAATTAAACATGGTTTGACAAAGTTGATGTATTTTGGATTTTGGAATCATTTATTGTCATTGATTTATGCTTATTGGGAGTGTTTGAATAGGGCACATGAGTGGAGATTTTGTAAGAGGTTGAAGGATACAAATTTCATGTCTTGGACTAGAGGCTAGTCAAGATGGAGCAAGCATAAATCAAGTAAATTAGAGAAGTGTCTTTTTCCTTTGAGATTAAATCATATTGATGATTGAGTGACATTGAATGTAGGGTTGAGATATAAACTAGAGTGGTGAGAGATCTATTGAACTGATTGTTGATCATTTTTTACAATTTTTAGCCTTTAAAGGGTTGAAATGACCCTCTAAAGTAGAGTATAGTGAAGGTTTGTGGTTAGAATCATATTGATCCTATTGTATGGAATGAAATTGTGATTAGCTTTGCATCAAGAAGTCTAGTGTTAGGTTGTGGAGTCTATTTTCATGTCAGAAAGTGTTGAAGACTGTACACTAAGAGTACTGTACACTTTCCACAATTGTCTCACCGGGGTTCAGGGCCGGGCTAGGCCCCGAGCGAGGGTCTAGGGGTGGAAACCCCCGGTAGCAGGGGTTAAGGGGTGCAGCCCTTGATTTTTTTGGCCTTAAAACATGCCCGATATATTAGGAATCGTGCTTTTCTCATATGGGCGGGATTTTGACCCATAGGTTTATGGGATGGGTTTTGCCCATGGTTTTGATTCCCACAATTTTTTAAAACTGGTTAAGCAGTTGTCTGCTTATATGATTTTATGCACATTTTAGTATTATATAACATTACAGATGTGTTTTGAACTCAGGGGTGAATCCTACAGATTTTATTGAGCATAGCTCCAAACAGATCTGGGTATTGTATTGAGAGAGTGGTGTCTTGTAATAAAATCTAAGCAACTACTTCTTGGTGGACATAGCCCAAATTGGGTGAACCACGTTAAATACTATCTCTTTGTGTTCTGTTATTTTATTCTGCACTTTTATTTGAGATTTGTAATATTTTTCTGCATATTAGTTTCTATTGTTGTGATTATGTGAGGGATTATTCTGCATATTTTGTCCCTTATTTCTTAACAATTGGTATCATATCTTGGTTTCGTTTGTCAAAGTGTTGAATCAAAGGGAAAGTTTTATCTTGAGCGAGAGCTATGGCAGATGATGGAATATCAAGGGTTGATAAATTCAATGGGTATAATTTCAGTCTTTGCAAGATGCAGATGGAAGATTACCTTTATTAGAAGGATGTTTATATTCTTCTGTCTGAGAAGGTGAACAAACCCTCGAGCATGATAGATGCAGAATGAGATTTGCTAGATAGGAAGGCTCTTGGGACAATCTGGTTGTGTCTTGCATCTTCAATATTATTTAATGTTTCAAAGGAAAATAATACAAAAGAACTGATGGATGCATTAGGGAAGTTATATGAAAAACCCTCTTCCTCTAATAATATATTTTTAATGAAAAAGTTGTTTAATATGAATATGTCTGAGAATGGTTCCATAGTAGATCATCTAAATAATTTTAATATAGTTGTAAATATGATAGCTTTGTTTAGAATAGAATTTGATGAAGAATTTAGTGCTTTATTAGTTCTGTACTCTTTACCCGAGAGTTGAAATAACTTGGTAATGGCCATAAGCAACTCGGTTCCAGCTAATTCAAAGTTGAAGTTTGAGGATGTTGTAGGGGTGATTCTAAGTGAGGAAATGCAAAGAAAAATATATGGGGAATCTTCTATTTCAGGGAATGCTTTGATAGTGGAAACTAGAAGGAGATAAAAGAATAGAGGAAGTCGTGGAAAATCAAAGGATCGAGAAAGGTCAAAATCCAAAAGCAAGATATTATGCTAGCATTGTGGAAAGTCTGGGCATGTAAAGAAGGAATGTTGGGAGATTCGGGACAAGAAGAAACAACATGAAGAAAAGAAGGAGGTAAATGTGGAAATGGGTAATGTATGTCAGGATGCTTTGTTTCTTTCTTTGCACAATATTACTGAATCTTGGGTTTTAGATTCAGGGGCTTCTTTCCATGTTACTCCACATAGCCATTATTTTTTTGATTATGTTCAAGGAGATTTTGGGCATGTTTTTCTTGGTGATGACGAGCCTTGCAACATAGTTGGAAAATATTATATTTAGGTTAAGATGCATAATGCCAATACTTGGATATTAAAGGATGTCAGAGATGTGCCTACATTAAGAAAAAATTTGATATCAGCTGGGTAGTTGGGAAGTGATGGTTGTATTGTTATATTTACAACGAACTCTTGGAAGGTTACCAAGGGTGCTCTTGTGGTGGCAAGAGGTAAGAAGGTTGGAACCTTATATTTAACCACTTATAGCACATATGTTTGTAATCTTGTGTCTTTAGAAGTAGATACAACATTGTGGCACTATAGACTCGGTCATATGAGCCATAAGGGCTTAGAGATCATAAAGAGGGATTTACCCAGATATACAGAAACAAGTTTGGAGTTCTGTGAGGATTACATATATGGGAAACAAAAGTGAGTAAGGTGTCTTAAGGTTGGACCTACAAAGAAAGAGAGTAAGTTAGAGTTGGTGCATTTTGATGTGTGAAGGCCGGCTTAGGTATCATCTCTTGGTGGTTCATGTTATAATGTCACTATTATTGATGATGCAACAAGAAAAAATTGGGTTTATTGTATTAGAATAAAATCTAATGTATTTGAAACTTTTTTTCAATGGAAATCCTTCATAGAGAATGAAACATGTCTTAAGCTAAAATGTCTCAGATCAGATAATGGAGGGGAGTATTGCAGCAATGAATTTGATGATTATTGTTCTAAGAATGGAATTCGTAGGCAAAATATGGTTCCAAGAAATCTGCAGCAGAATGGGGTGTCAGAAAGGATGAACAAAACAATAATGGAACTTGTTAGGAGCATGAGGTTACATGCAGGACTACCTCTTTCTTTTTGGGTAGAAGCAGTGAGCATAACTCTCTACTTGATAAACAAAGGACCCTCAAGTGCCTTAGATGGAGGCATACCTGAGGAGGCTTGTTATGGTAAGAAATTTGATTATTCATTTCTTAGAGTCTTTGGATGTGAAGTGTTTATCCATATAGACAAGGATGATAGGACCAAGCTAGAGGATAAATCAGAAAAATGTACTTTCATTGGTTATGGTGGTGATGACTTTGGATATAAATGTTGAAGTATTAAGGAAAAGAAAATAATTCAATCTAACGATGTGGTATTTAATGAAAAAGAAATGTGTAAGTACCATTTGTAGGAAAATAGGGAAGAATCCAAGAAATAATATGCAGCAGTAGAGGATCTTCCGGATGGGAAAGTGACACATGAATTAGTTCAGGAACCTCCTCAACAGGAACCCCAAACTCCTATATTGAGGAGGTCTTCTAGGGTAAGAAGAGAACCTGAATGTTTTTCTCCTTCTCTTTATTATTTATTACTCACTGATAGTGGAGAGCCATAGATATTTGATGAAGCAGTGTAGGTATATGCCATGAAGAAGTGAGAGCAAGCCATGGATGAGGAGCATTAGGATCTCATGGAGAACCAGACATGGGATTTGGTGAAGCTACCCAAAGGTAAAAGAGCATTACAGAATAGTGGGTGTTTAGAGTCAAAGAGGAAGAAGAAGGTAAGAAAATATGCAAGGCCTGATTGGTGTTCAAGGGGTTCACACAGAAAAAAGGTACAAATTTATATCAGAAGACTTCCATTAGAATTGTTCTAGGAATAGTTGCAGCGGAAGACTTGCACTTAGAACAACTTGATGTAAAGAATGCATTTCTCCATGGTAATTTGGAGGAAGAACTATATATGCAGCAACCAGAGGGCTATGAGGTCAAAGGTAAAGAGGAGATGGTGTGGAAACTGAAGAAGAGTTTATATGGATTGAAACAAGTTCCACATCAATGGTATAAGAAATTTGATAGCTTCATGATGGAGTAAGGTTATATTAGATGTCATTCTTACCATTGCATGTATACAAAGAAATTTGAGGATGGTAGTTATATTTTCCTTTGTCTGTATGTGGATGACATGTTGGTTGCAAGTAAAAACATGCAGGAAATAAAAGTACTCAAGAAGCAGCTAAGTGAATCCTTTGCTATGAAGGATTTGGGGGCAGCCAAACAAATCCTTGGTATGAGGATATCTCAGGATAGGAAGGAAAGGAAGTTGACTTTATCTCAAGAAGAGTACATTAAGAAATTCTTGGAGAGGTTTAATATGTAGATGCTAAACCAGTTAGGACTCTTTTGGCAGGCCTTTTCAAGTTATCAAAGGAGAAGTGTCCTAAGACAGAGAAGGAGAGAAACAAGATGCCCAAGGTACCTTACTCATTAGTGGTTGGAAGTTTTATGTATGCCATGGTGTGCACTAGGCCTGATATTACCCATGCAGTGGGAGCGGTGAGTAGATTTATGAGTGATCCAGGTAGAGATCATTGGTAGGAAGTAAAGTGGATCCTTTGGTATTTAAAAGGGACCATGGGGACAATTTTTTGCTATAGTGGATCAGAAACCACTTTGTGTGGTTATGTAGATTCAGATATGGCTAGAGATATAGATAACAAGAGGAGCACAACAGGTTATGTTTACACTGTAGGTGGGACAACAGTAAGCTGGATTTCATGACTACAAAAGCTAGTGGCTTTGTCAACCATGGAGGCTGAGTATGTTGCTGCCATAGAGGCAAGCAAAGAAATGATTTGGTTACAACAATTTCTTGAGGAGTTGGGGCATAAATATGAGGAAGGAAAGTTACATAGTGATAGTCAGAGTACTATACACCTAATGAAGAACTCTGCTTTCCACTCTAGGATGAATCATATACAGTTAAGTTACCATTTCATCAGGACAGGTTTGGAGGAAGAGAAGTTAAAGCTGGAGAAGATTAATACTAGTAAGAATGTTGCATATATGATGACCAAGGTGGTCACAAGGGAAAAAATGAAGCTATGATCAGTTTTGGTTGGTTTTCACAGAAACTAGTGAAGGGTTGAGAAGCTTGCTTAGAGGAAAACTAGTCTCCAAGTGGGAGATTGTTAGGTTGTGGAGCCTGTTTTCTTGTGTGAAACTGTTGAAGACTGTACACTAAGATTATTGTACACTTTCCAAAGTTTTCTCACTAGGGTTTGAGGCGCACCCCCCAAGAAAATTTTTTTGGGCCTTAAAATGTGCCCGATATACCAGGAAGCGTGATTTTCTCATAAGGGTAGGATTTTGACCAATAGGATAAGGGAACGGTATTTTTGGATGGTTTTAATACCCACGATTTTCTAAACCTACTTAATCATTTGTCTACTTATATGGTTTTATGCATATGGTAGTATTATGTAACATTGTAGATGTGTTTTGAATTCAAGTGTGAATTCTGTAGAGTTTGTATTGTATTGAGAGAGTGGTGGCTTGTAATAAAATCTTAGCAAGTGATTCTTGGTGGACGTAGCCCAAATTAGGTGAACCACGTTAAATATTATCTCTTTGTGTTCTATTATTTTACTCCGCACTTTTATTTTAGGTTTGTAATATTTTTCTACATATTAGTTTCTACTGTTGTGATTTTGTGAGGGATTATTCCGTATATTTTATCCCTTATTTCCTAACATTAAATGTGAAACATATTCATAAGAAATGTGTGAAATAATATTTCATTATTTAATTTTCATAACTATTGGATAACAATGGTAACCATGTGCAGTTGTAAGAATATATCTAGATCTCCATGAATTCCCTTAAATCACTCTACTCGAGTGTGTATATATTGTATGTTAGCAAATCAGAGATAAAATATGAGTAATAATCCCTCACAGAATCATAACAGCAGAAACTAATATGCAGAAAATATTACAGATCTCAATTAAAACTATAGAATAAAATAACACAACACAAAGAGACAGTATTTAACATGGTTCGCCCAATTTAGGCTATGTCCACCAAGAATCACTTGTTCATATTTTATTACAAGCCACCACTCTCTCCATACAATACCTAGATTTTTTTAGATCTATGCTCAACAAACTCTACAGAATTCACAACCAAATTCAAAACACATTTACAATGTTACATTATCCCTACCATATTCATAAAACCATATATGTAGATAAAATTCATAAGTAGTTTTACAAAACCATGGGCCAAAACTGTCACAGTAAACCTATGGGTCCAAAATCCCGCCCACATGAGAAAAAAATGTTTCCTAGTATATCAAGCACATTTTAAGGCCAAAAATGTTTTTCTCGAGGGTTGTGCCCCCAAACCCCAACAAGAAAACTATCAAGAAAGACATAGGGCATATCCTGCAAACAATAGCAAGCAATAATAAGCAAAAAGTGACAGATAGCCATGGTTGTAAAGATCATGCAAGACAAATGCTACACATGAAGCACTCGTTAGCATGTTAGAAAGATAAATACTATGTCAAGGCATGTATAAATCAACAAAAATGTAGATTAACTTGTGATGAGAAATAGTAAATAATGTAACAATAGGACCTAAAGTGTGTAGAATGTGATAGTAGTAAAAGTAGATGCCCCCAAGAGCCTTGATGGCACTGGTAAAGGTATAGTTCCAAACATCATTGCAGTGTGTAAAAACATGTAAGAGATCTGCATTCACCTAAAAAATACCAAGTGAATGCACATGTGTGTGTATATATATATATATATATATATATATATATATATAGAAATATGAAGACATACTAAGAATCAATTTAGCATGTAAATAGAATAAGCTAGCAAGAGAAAATTCAACCAAGATATGAAAATGTTGTGTATGAGTGTGATGGCATGGCATGAAAAATGTGAAGATGGTAGGAGTAGTGTGCCCCCCAACGGATGGATATGAGGTGAGGTGAGGTTCATGTATAGGAACCATCAATAGTCAAGAATGAACAATAGAACAAGAGTGTGTCATCAGGTAATGTGTTTTGTGAGAGTAGATGCAAGGAATATGTATTGTGAAGCAAAAAGCGTGAAGTGTAATAGATGCGAGGTTCATTTTAGAATTATAACCTCACCAGTCAAGTATGAACCATGGAACTAGAGTGCGTCATAGGGTAATGGCGGTACAATGTGTGTACCAAAGGTGTGTAAGTGCTATGAAACATTAATCATGGAGCATGAAGTGTGAAGTGTGATAGTAGACACTAGAGACAACTGATAGTAGTGGAGGGGGGAGAAAGTGTGGTGCCCCCCAAATGTGTAATTGGAGGATTATTAAGTAAACTCATCTAGGATATCATCAGTGTTGGGATCTTAACCGATTGGATTTGGATTAGAGACTTAGTAAGCTACGGTGTGGGGTTAATCATATAAATAACATGTGTGGCATAAATTGTACATGTGTGGCAAGTTAGATTTTGAATATAGCTAAGGAATGAATCATTGCATATAGAAACATAGCCAAAAGGCATCAGAAATGAGATATTAGTGTGATTGGGATCCATAATGCCACCAATGTAGTCAAACCAAGACTTTCCAAGTGTAAGTGGAGATGAGTGAGGAGTACATGTAAAGAAGACTGATAAATGGAAGATGTAAAGGCCATAGGCAGTGGTAAAAAATACACATTCATGATACAAGTGAGGAGAGTGAGGTGGGGGAGGAGAGTGGTAAATGTGAACCCTATGCATGTTAATCCATAATGTGTGCAAATAGTTTCAGAGAAAGTGGGGTCAAATGGAATATGAGGCCAATAGGATTCATGTATGAAGAGAGTGCATGTGAAGGGATGAAGCGTGGTGCAAAAGGATTTTGGGGAGATGCAGTAGGTGGTAGGATGTCCAACATATAAACAGTCACCTCAAAAGGTATCATGACATTAGTGGAAGGAGGAGGCTTTTTGAATTTTTATTCACAAGGGCCAATAGCAACAAAAGTATCTTGGAAATAGGATTCATCTATTTCAAGAGGAGTTAAGTTGAGATTGCGCAATGTATCATTGTTATGCTTTATGGCATCAACCTCATCATTAGAATCATTAGTGCTAACATTATCAAGGATATTGGAAGGGGTAGAGCCAAATGTAGGATTGAGAGGATCCATAACAGGTGTGGTAGTGGTTTTTAGAGAGGTAGACATGGTGGGTGATAGGAGATTAGTAGTATGTGTAGGGATGGACATAAAGTATGTGGAGGTAGAAGACGGATGTGAAGCACTAGATTTACCCACATCATATGTACTGATAGTATGATATAGAATTTGCTGTAATGGAGGTATGACATGACGGTGATTGGGTATATGTGGAAAAACTTGAATGGATCAGGGTTAGCAGAAATGGTATGCTCATAACCATCATGTAGGATTTTAATGGACCTATGACTGGTAGAGGGAACAAGATGCATGGCATGAATCCATGGTCTACTAAGTAATCTATTAAACTGGAATGATGCATTAATGGAAAATAATAGAGTAGGAATGATTTTAGGCCCAACTTGTAGAGGTAAGGTGATAGTGCCCATGCATGTGTTACTAGTGGAGTCATAGACATGAATGACGGTAGAGGATTTATTGATTAAGCTATCAGGAATTTGCAGTTTCCTAAGGAGAGATAAAGCACATAAATTTATAGTGGATCCATTTTCAATGAGTACATGTTTGATACAAATGGAATCAATAGTAGTAGTGATAAGAAAAGGGGCAAAATGATTACTAGTAGCAGAATGAGGGATATCCTCATCATTGAAAGATATGGCATGTGGTAGATTTTTAAGGGATTAAATGAGATGAGTAAAGGCAACAAGTGAATAATTACTTTCAATGTGCACGGAGCGAAGGGTGGCCTCTAATGTATGAAAACAATCAGGTACACTACGTAAGAGATCATAAAGAGAGATTTTGGCTGGTGTATTCTTAAAATGCTCAATGATGTCATAACCTTTAGAGGTGGTGGTAGGAACTATAGAAGTAATAGGTGGTCTCACAGAGACGGGTGGAGTTGTAGGAGGACGAGTGCGGCGAGAGGTGAATAAATTTATGGTTAGATAAGACATTGGAGTAACAAAGTGGGGATGGTGTTGAGTATGGACCTGCGTAAAATCAGTAGTGGTGGCAGGCATGCCAAAAACCTTGGTTGGAGTATAAGAGGAATAAGAAGATTGATACATGAATTCGGAAGAAAGGGATAGATTTCGATGCATTCTCAGAAGGTAGGGTTGGAGAAAGTGGGTTCACCAAATGATTTAATTTAATTGTAATTAAATAAATATTGTAGAGTACTTATTGTGATAAATAATGTATGAATTTTTAAATATAGAAATGATACAAGCAAGCAAGCATGTACTATATAAAACCCTAAGCATGAAGGGGATATAGGAAGACTTAGCTGATCTCGAAGCAGACTAGAGGTGATTTGGGCAAATAAAAGTGTTGAATAGGTAGTACACAACATCGTTATTGTTCACTATAAATTTTGGAACTCATGAATGATGCCTAATAGGGGTGTCCATGAAAGGGCAGAGGCACCTGGACACTGGTGACAATGAAAAATCTCAAGAACTAATTTCTTCTATGTTGTAAGGGCTTCATTTTTTATTCTTGTTTATCACTTTATATTTACTACTTGATTTCCGAGGATACATGTAACCTAGAAAATAGAATATCTATCTACAAATGTACACAAACCACATCAAATCTAATAAAAAAATATGCAGGATGTGGAATCAGACTGACCCCGATGATCACCCGAAGAGTGAAATTATTTCCGAGCACTACACTACATCTCAGACTCCATGCAATTCTTGTGTGTGTGTGTGTGTAGAAATGGTTTCCTAGGATGACCTTGTGTAAGTTGAATGATGATAGTGGGCTATATAGATAATGTAAAAGATGTATAGAATGTGTGGGTGGAATAGAATAAACTTCCCCTCATATATAGTGTATGCAGAAGTGATGCAACCCTTTTCTCTTGTATGAGTGCTAGATGGATTCCTTTGGAGTGCTTTAGCGCCTTTGGATGCAAGCTTAGGTGATGATAATAATGCTTAGGGTTTGGTACTTATTTTTTGAGAAGTAAATACGTATATGTATATATTAGTATGCTTTTCTTGCTTAGGAATCATATATACACTAGTTTTATTTCTTAGGAATCATATATACATTAGTATGATTTTGGAACTATGAATGTACCCAAGTGCGTGATTTTGTTTCTACATCTACCTATGGTATGCAAACATAACCCAAAGCACTTTGGGAACACCACCAAGGGTCCTTCATTGATTAAACTAAACTTGATGATATTTTATAGTATTATATATTGAGCCTCTAATTTCCGTGAGGGATTTCTAAGTATCTCCATTGAAAAAGAAAGGATCTGATTCCTCTTTCTGTACAAAATATTTGAAAGAATTGAGGAGCTCTTTCAAGGATGATTGTTCATTGAGCGGAGGTGATATGAGCTTCTACACACTATAACTGACATTTTCTAAGATATCATATGCATGTTCTCCACGAGACTCAAGTTCTGAGATAACATTGCTTATCATATCATATCTAGCACTCATTATGTGAGACCACATGGGAGACAAATTATCCAAGATAGAAGTGTATACATTCTTGTTCACTAAGGAGTCAGAATCAAGACAACTCATCTCAAACACCAATGGGAACACACTATCCCAATGGGAATTTTCTTTCTCAATATCCTCCTTGGTCATTCTCAACTTAAAACAATGGCAAGGGAAATTTAAATAAACATAGAACCTCGTGTAATAGTACCTTTCCCTTTTCCATAATATTCTACACCTATATGTCATTGGCTCTTGCTTGCATGGTGTACCCTTTAGCTCTCTTGATCACTTGAGGATAAAAAATGATGATGGGAGAGATATCCTCTACCGGAGGAAGTGTTACTGCATTGGGTCCTTGGAAGGATTATATATAGGAAGTGAGGGTTCTTACATGCTCTTCCAATTCCTCCATAGTTTGTTTTTTCTCTTCATTTTTGACAAGTGGGATTCAAAATGTTTGAATAGGTGAAGATTTTCCTTGTGTGTAACTTGTCCCTAAGAAATCCTAATCATCTTGTGTCATTTCTCCCATGGGTTTTAATAATTTCAATTGTTCAACTTCCACATATTGAGATATAGAAGCCCCAATGAAGAAATGCAAAGTTGTTTGTGCTTTCTTGATTCATTTGGTCTTGATGTATTTTGAGATGAACTCAAAATTAGGTGATGTGGTTTTCTGCATCATTCTTGATTCACCTCAAAAAAAATCTTGTACCCATGGGAAGGTTTGAGTTGGCGTGGACACAAATTTATGCATAGGATAATTTTTAGGTGTTTGATAAGGAATCACAACCTTCCCAACATGAGGTTATTCAACTAATGATAAGGACACATGTGGATTATGAGGATGGATAGGAGGCTATTGTGGATCGATCTCTCATAATTCATGGTGCTCAATGGGATTTTTAATGATCTTTTCCCTCTTGCAAAGCCTCCTAGGGGGAGAAACTTCAATCAACTCTACTTATACAAGTTTCCTCTTGGAATATTCCTTTGAACGAGTAGATCCCATGGATTTCTCATATCCCTTTATAGAATAAGTGTGAGACACTATCCTAGATAAAGATATAAGACCGCTAGACTCAATTAAAGAATCCCTTTTCCATTTGAACTAGTCCTTTGATATTTTAATTATTGTCATGGTTCTTTCTTTGATGACACTTAGCCCTCAAATTTTCCATGGAGTGGAAAGAAGAGGGGAAGATTTCACTACTTGATATTCATGATCAAATAGGTCTAACCCATCATCTTTTACTCCATCCACAAATTATTCAAACTTGAAGTCTCTCATCCGATTCAATGTCATTCACATATAATCTTATTTCCGTACCTCAAATTCAATTGTCCAGTTAACCTAATAATCCTCAATTTGTGGAACATGATACAATGTTGGAAAATGGAAAGTCTCTAGAGGCTTCCTAATATCAAAGTCTGGCCGAGATATGTAGGAATATAAATTGAGACCAGCAAAGGATGTTTCGATGTTCATTGCATCCATGATACTCTTGCACAAGTAGATTCATAGGGAGATAGGAAAGGACACACCTTTCCTCTTTTCACTCTTGCATCGGGTATATACATGGGACAACTGTGTGCATAATTAAAACATGATGATGTTATCACTCAAGTACCTTTGTAACCTATGAGGAGAAAGATCAAATCATCTGACCCTTATGTAGGTAAAGGTGGGAAATTGGATGAAGTGACTTCACTACTTCTTGATCAACACCACTTCTTGGGATGAAATTATTTACTCAGAATTTCCTTCTAGTAACGTTATGATGTACATGGTGATTGCATCATTCACCTATAATGGTGAGAGTTACTCTTTCTATGTGTGAGCTGTGGATATTTCTCGTAGGATAATGACATCTGCGGTACATTAGGAGTAGTAGATAAACCTCATAAAGGTCTTGTGAAAGCAAGGGCGTATACTAGATAAGAAGTCATTGTGAACTTATTAGAGGTTGGAAACTACAACATTTTCTGACGAATTTTGTTACTTATGATTTTCCCTAGTCCACCATTTGGTCTCCTTTTGTAAACCACAAAAATGAAATGAGACATCCAATCTTGGAGTTCCTTTGTTTTTTCTACTCCCATCACTCTGTTTAGTATTACAATATCATCATATTATGATTTTTGAAACTCACTCGTAGATAAATTTTTAGGGATCTGAGAGGGCTTCCTTCCCTGTTTAAGCCACAAACCAACTGTCAGTCTCTGCAAGTATGAGTATATCCTTTCCCATTCCGATGAAGAAAATTCCCTACTGATGGTAACCATATTATTACATGTGGGAATGTACAGGAATTGATAAATTCCTTTCAATGTGAGGACTATGAGGATTGAGTTATCATCTACCCAGATTGTCTTGGAATTAGGATCATAGTATTGTGTGCAGGCTAGGACTAGCTAAGTGCTTTAAACAGATATATGGTGACCACCTTCTCTGAATATTCCTCTCGAGAAGGTATTCTCTCCCACTGGTCCATGTGGTTTATTCAACATTCTTACCTTTAAATCTTCCAAGTCCATGTGGGTTACATCATTTTTCCCCACATTGAGATACTCAGTGATCACTGTGGAAATTGGCTCCAGACCTAAATATTTGACCTTCATGATGTAGGAAGTAGTGAGACATATGGGAAATGAATTTAAATGGAAGGTTTGACCCCAATCCCAACACTTTATATTTTTAGCAGGTCCTATTCCAAATGGTTATTTTTAGTAAGTTTCCAAAATTGTCACTGTTTAGTGTTTTTTACTTGCAAGGAGTGATGGGGATACTGAAGGTTTTATATTTTTGAAACTTTCTATTTTTAGACTAATAGGACCTGTCATAACTTACCACTTTTAGAAGGTGGACCTCTAGGTGTCGAAATGGAATGAAACTGGTCTAAAAAACTTAGGTTTTTCTCGAGATCTTCTACTCCAATTTGTGGAGGTTTTTAATCGCAAAAACTCCATAGATCTGAAAAGGAATGTGTAGGGGATGTAAATTTCTTCTAATTCCTGTAAATTATACAAAGCATTAATGGTGTTGAGGTTACAATCAATGTAAACTAATTTTCAAGAGGAATGCAGTGGTGAAGTTTTATGGAGATTAAGTGCATGTTTTGGAGTTATAAGAAATTTTTTTTTTGAAGCTTGGAGTTTTAGGAAAAATTCAGCAATATGTATGTGCAAAAAATAATTGGTGTGGAACATTAGATCATTCAAAAACATGGAATTTTTCTAATTGCTTTAGTTTTAAAGTTCTTTCATGTTATTTGCAAATTATAACTCACCAAGCTCAACTAGGTTCAAATGGGGGTTAAAGTGGATTTGTACGCTTTGCAAGGGGGTAGTAGGGGATTCAATGTACGCTTTGCATCAGATATTGACATGTGGTGACATGAGGATGAGAGGAGAGGGGTTAAAAAACAAGCTCCCAAGAGATACAAGAGGATCCTATATGTGACCACAAGCTGACTGAGAGAGGGGAGCATATTTTCTTATCCTTGTTATCCCCTTGGATGATGGTAAAAAGAAAAAGGAAAATAAAATCTCAAAAATGTGACATGGTTGCATGCATTACAAGGAGCGGGAACAAGGTTGAGTTATAAAAAGTCTATAGATTGTCTAGGGCTCATATTTACAAGTGTTTAAGTGATGAAACAAAGACAAACATGGGTGGAGAACAATTTATTTTCTCTCTTGTCCCCTTATACCAAATAAAAAGGGAAAAGGGACACACAACTTCCAAAAATATTCCAAGGGTCCAGTCTTCATGAGTAGAGGGGTCAAATTTGATCAAAGTACACACTTATAACTTCCCTAACAACATAAGTTATCACTTAAGTGATGAAACATGTCTATGCATAGGGGGAAATTTACTATCCCTCTTTTCCCCTTACACCAAGAGACAAGGGAAAAGGAACAAACAAACTCTAAAAGTGCGTGAGGGTGATCCACATCATGAGGAGGGGGGATGATTTCAATTTGTGCTTCCCTAACAACTCAAGTTAGAATTTTTAAGAAAAGAAATATGTTGAATTCATAGGGGGTGCACTTTCTTATCCCTCATGTCCCTTTTCACCAAGGGACTAGGGACATGTGAGTGTGAAAAGTACACTCAATCTTGTTTTCTTCGTTGATGTCATCCTGCCAACTTGAAATTAGAACATCAAAAGTGCTTTTTTTACCCCAAGAGCATGACATGGAGTTTAGGGGCTAAAAATTATATGGTTTTGACTTTAAAACACATTTTATACCATTCTAACAATTTCCAAGAGCCAATTCTTCCTGTAATTTTAACTTTAGGGCCACTCACTCTTTTAGTTCAAACAAGAAGTTAGAGTGACTTGGGTTATGAGGAAAGATTTTGAAGTCTTGGACTAAAATTGATGTGTCTACCATGTGGAGAATTATAATATATTTCCATTTCCTATTTTTAGCTTCTAACTCCTCTCGAAACTCCTTGAATATTTAGGACAAGTCCACTTTATCCATTGAGGCATTGCATTCCCTGCTCCCACAATGACCTTGTTTTTCTTGATTGATTCCTAACATCATATGGCTCCATAAAATTACTTCAAACTTCCTTATATACATTCAATACTCCTCTCTAAAACATGTAGATGGGTTATTCCTTTGCAATCACCTTTCGGAGGATACTTCTTAGTTGCAAAATGGCTAAAAATATCCCTTTTTATGCCTTCGGGGACAATTGCTCTACCTTAGATCTCAATAACTTCATAAGTCAAACTGGGTATACTTCCTTGCATATGAAACACACATGGAAATCATGTTATCACATTCCTCTTAGCCATAGCTAGGATGAAATAATGGAGATGATGGCTAGAGGAAGGGTTTATAATGGCTGAGGAAGGAGGTTGTCAAGTGGGGGCTTGGTTGTCACAACCAAAATTTTAAATTTTACATGCTAGATATTTATCATGATAACAAATGGCCCTAACTCGGGGATATAAACCATAAAGGATAATGAAGGACCTCAAATATCTCATGGAATATCATACCAATGCATTAACCATTGGGAAATAGATTCATCACTTTGTCAAGTAACACAAGAAACCAACACAAGTAAGGGAAATAAAAAACAAACTCATGACAAAGAAAGAAAACACACAAAGCAGAAAGGGAAACACACAACCAAAAGGGAAAATTTGATACAGGGGAGGGAAATTTACAGAGGTGGGAGAATAATATACAAGATTTCCTCAAACCCAACAACAAGCTGATAGAAATAGGTACCATCATGGAATAGCAAGTTGAAAGCATATAACTTAAGAAGTTCAAAACTAACCAGATGATCATACCATTTTTATTGATGGATCTGCATGGTTTGAGAAGAAGAAGGGAAACCGGATTTCCATTCTCATATTGATATTACACAAAAAGAAAATTTACATCCAATGACCACTTCGTCACTTCCATAGCCTATGTCCAATATCTTGTGACCGTAGGAATCCATTCTTCTATGTTTCCAAAATCAGCCTCTCTATTTTCAATATGAAGGAAATCAACATTCCGAGGTGAAATTTGCACCATTGATTCATTTATAGAATTAACAGAGAATTCGGAAGCGGTGAGAACAAGTTGGCTCTAACTCCATTCATAAGATTCTTGTAGCTTCTCATTTACCTGTAATTCAAAGTGGTTATCTTCTACACATACTGGATCAGTATTGAAATGGTAGGACTCACATGATACATTATATACAATGTTTGGGCTATAACGTGGAGATAGTCACTTTCGTCATTCTGAGTGTCTCTTGAAAGGTCCTATTTTCCAAACAGAAAATAAAAGGCTTCATACTCATAGTTATACTTGTTATCGTGCTTTTTTGGTGATGACATGGAAATCAATTTATCATAACTCTCATGTGATCCTAGCTCATAAAAAATGTCTTGAGAGTGACATTGAGCTCTCCCATTTTCTCTATTTCACTATTGGTAATTTGTGCATAAAATGAAGAGTCAAAATTAGAAAAGAAATTATCAATACTTACTTCAATATCAATCTCCTAAAGGACCTGTTGCGGAGAAGAGGAATTCATCTCTTGAATGTTTTCATAATTAGTACCAACCTCACTAATCGTTGGAGCATTTATTTTGAGAAAAATGTCTTTATTATCCATGCATGTTACTTCTTCAGAGGATTATGCTTCAGGTTGAAGTGCAACTATGGAAGAAAACTCAACTTTAATGTTTTTTTTCATTATTATTAAGTCGAATTTATTTAGAATGTTCTAGAAGAGAACAATCATGAGTGACACTAAAGTGTATTTCTGGAATAAACACTTCATAATATGAGAAATCATCAAAATATAATTCTAGAAGATGTCTCTTCACCTCCTCAATATAGAGTGTCTCAAGTTGATCGATCTTGCATAACCATAACAAAAAAGTTAGGATTTCAATATTGATTTGGGGGTCTGAAGTTCCTTCTGCAACTCTCAAAATGCTTTATACGTACTCCTTTTTCACAGTCTTCATCTCCTCATCTCCATAAGCAATATAATCATCCAAAGGAATAGAAAGAAAATATAATGATTTGATTTTTTCAACCAGTAACGTAGAGTCCAAAATGTTATTTTTAGGATATTCCTCTTCTAAAATTAATTTATCTTTTCTTGCCCTGTCTAAGGATTCATCCTTAGGTGCTTGTAACATTTCATACCTTTTTTACATTCTCCTCATTAGGTGTTTGGAATCTTGATCATCAATAGATGCAATCCCCATTTTCTTACCTTTAGCATTTCTCCTTTTAAAATGAAGCCATAATTATGTAATGGTAAGATCTTTACATGCAACAATATTCTTCAATCTGACTATCCTTTTTTACACTTTCCTACTCCTTTTTGTAACTTGTGTAGGAGTGTCCATGACTTTCTATCCTTCTGTTAATTCCATATTTTCACTCAATACAAGAGACCTCTTTATTATGTTAGAATCCATACCTTTGTAAAACATTTCCAAGAACAATGACTATTCTAAAACATAGATTCCTTGATAGTTGTCTTCTTCTTCATTGGTAATGTCACTTATTGATGTTGTTATCGTAAGGGTAAATTATTGATTTTTCACCAATTCTCCGGAACTAGGTCCCTCCTCTTAGGAATGGGGAGGCTCCCATTTATTAAATGCGGGAAAAACTAAAATTTTTTGTGGCCGTTAGGCCAAGGATCACACAAGAATACTCCATGAAAATTGTGACAAATTGCTTTTATATGATATAAGGGAGGAACTTTCTTGTAGAGAGGTGGAGGTGAAATAAAAACATAGAGAGAGAGGGTTAAGGTAGTGAATAGGTACTTGTAGACTTTATTGACATTAACCAAAGTAGGTCCACATCCAACGGGAAGAACAAAACCATCTAAGTAATAACAAGATCAACAAATCAAATACACAAAGTTCAATTGATTTATTCCTCAAAGATACAAAGTTCTTTCTTTATTCAGAATCACAATGCTTGCAAAGTTGAAAGTAGGAAGTAAGAAAATAGAAGAAATAAATTCTTGTTTGTAGTAAGAGAACAATAACTATCAACCTCTTTGAAATGGAGAAGCAACCCCAATATATAGCTTTACAATATGTCTCTTCATCTCCCCCCACATGAATTTTCACATCCCTATCATTTGTGACCTTTTACATTCCTATAGGAATAAAAATAAACTCATTTCTTCTCAATCAAAGATAAATTTTACAATTTCAAATTAAAAGGTCACTGTATGATGAAAAATAAACATGTGACATTTAGTCGTACTCGACCTCCCAAGATTGTGCTAGGAAAACCGATGTGGAATGATTGGATGTCTATATGTAGTGGAAATACAATGAATATGTGATATACAAATAAAAAATATACAAATAAAAAATATAGAATTGGGATGAACAAGCTATCAAGGAAAAATAATTTCATCGGCGCATAATATCGGGATCTTCTCATCAAGGGCAAGAAAGGCCCTCTCTAACATGAATGGTTCTAATGGATGCGGTCAATAAGAATACACACACGTAAAAATCCAATTCAATGTTCAGTGTCCATGGAGACTCTCTCAACCGGTTGCAGAATACGTGGAAATTGATCAGTGAGTGCCTCGTAATGATGTCCAAAAAAGGTCATGGAATAAATGAGAGAGGCGTAGTTCTTTTAGATATATGTGCGGTGAGATGGTTCGGTCTAGAACGCAAAAGCTCCATAAGCATCTTTGTTTAGGACATTCAACTGTCTGACAATATTTGGTGGATGTGGGGATGTTCTAAAGACTAATGGATGTAATCCAATGTCTAAGTCTATTTGTTCTTCGGGCCCATTTGGTTGGGGAACCCTGGGATCACAACTGTAAACTCTCTCTTGTTGTGGTCCGGAAATGGTCATGTGTGCATTTGTGCAATTTAATCTATGAAAGCAAATAAAATGGTAATCTAAATAAATGAAAGCTAACTATGTTTTTGTATTTTCCAATATATAAGAAATAAAGCAATAAACAACAATCTAATCTACTTTAAACTAATCTTTTTGTATTTTAAGCTAGGAATAACAGTGCGTACAAAAGAAATGAAGAAATAAATCACCTCTAATTTAATTAACAAATCCTATTAAAAATAAATAGTCGGATGTATTATTTATCTGTGCAAAGTGTATTTAATCTATCCTAATTAATTAAAACTTTTTCCAACTATGTAATTGTGAATTAAATCCTCAGACACACCTTAAGACAAGAAGAATTGGAAGCTTCTCAAGAAGCTTTTATTCCCTTGAAACTTCCCCGGTGGAATTTAAGAGGGATTTAATAGAGACTAATTTGAACATAATTTTGAATGCTTAAAACTATGCAGAATCTTCTTCCAGAATCACTTCCCTTGTAAATCTACAGAGATAGAAAAGGAAGCTATCTATCCTAAGAAAGCTTTGTAGAAGAAAATGATCTACTGTAACTACCTAACAATTGCAACAATGGAAATAAGAGTGCCTTTTCTACTATAATGAATAATTTGCATACAGATTCACAAATAAAGAAATGAAGAAATAAGGAAACTTAATAACAATCCCAACCTCGAAATTATAGTGCGGAGGCAATGCTAGTTATGGTATCACTTTGTTTCCCTTAAGTTATATTTTCTAATATTTTTTGTCCACTTGAGTCCAAGGAACTTGGAATGCATAGGAATCAAGAAGAAGGTGTTGGAGCAATGTTGGCTTGCAAGTAGTCTGGTAGCAATGCAGGTAGAGGAAGAACAATGCAAGAGAACAATGCTTGGTTGTGTGGTCTCTAGCAAGGATTTCAAGTACATAACTAAGTACAAACACAATAAAAATATCCAGCCATTTACTTTAGAAGAAGCGATGGTTTTATAGAACACAAGCTGGGAAATGGTCTAAGCCATTTGGCAGCAATGGGGTGCCACATCACAATAAGGAGAGGCAGTTTAACACTCAATCAAAAATTAGAAGTGGAAGAGGAGGTTGATACAAATCAATCAAGATTAAAATCAGCCAAATTAATCAAGAAATGTGTGCTAGAGGTGAACTAGAGTGAGTTAACACGCGTCTAAATAACACTTCAGAAGTCTCGACCAATTCGCATGGAACTGCCACCCTATGCAGAGTGGTGGTTACATAACCACCGCCCAAGTAGGGTGACGGTTGCACAACCGCCGCCCAGGTAGGGTGGCGGTTTTGTAACTAAAGGCCAAAAATAAAGGAAAACAATGCAGAAATCTACGGAAAAAGTAGGAAATGGCTAAGTAAGGTAATCTAAGCTACAAATATGAATTGCAAAGAGGTAAAGGGGCTTGAACACCTTTGGAAAAGACATGAATCATCATTGGGGACTTTTGAACCGTTTCTGACAATGTAGCATGTCCAAATTTGGGTGCATACATATTTACCCCTTGTAGAAGCGTTTTAGCCATGAAGAGGCATCAAATGTAGAATCTGAGTATGGGGTTTTAGAAATGGGGAGTTAGAAGTTATACCTGACACATCTGTGTGCCGAAGTGACGTCGTCCAAGCTCCTGTTGGTTGCAAAATGCAAACAAGACTCAAGTGCAGATAGACATGATATCAAAAAATAAATGCTAAAACAAAATGACATGAGGACTTACCATTTGCATAGGGATAGAAATATACCTACACCAGCGCTCCAGCCCTGCAAAGCACACACACTCAACATGAAGTTAAAACAAAACATATATATATATATATATATATATATATATATATATAACTATTCATTTTCATATTCATTTGCACTCACCCTCATAGAAATTTTGGAGTTATGGATTTCTTGTAACCGTTTTGAGCGAGAGTATAGTCAAATTGGAGAATATGACGTCATGATCATGCCTATGTAAGTGAGAGATCCAGTGGCTAAGAAAAAGGTCATTATTTTACATTTATTCATTTTAAACCCAAAAGGTGAAAAATAAAAAGTCTACACCTAGGGGGTAATTTTCGCAACTATTCTAGTCAAAATGTTCCCTAGGAGGTTGTCTAGGTGGGTCTAGCTTTTATTTTGTCTAAAATGATCAATTTTTTTTTTTAATTTTTTTTTTGGGTCAAAGGGGATGGCTTTTTCATTCTGGACACGAATGTCGCCTTGCAAGGCAGCGGTTGCATAACCGTCACAAAAATTACGCAACCACCACTCTGCACAGGGTGGCGGTTTTGTAATTGTCAAGGCAGAACCTTATTTTGAGCAACCTAACTGAACTTTTTTGGATTTTAAGTTGTTTTATATTGTTTTTGATGAGCTTATGTATTGAATTATGTTGCTAACTTTCTCTTTTTCTTATTTTGGTGAACACAGAAGAAGGATGACTACGTCTGATGGAGTCGGGTGAGAGAGTGTGATTGGCTCCCTGCGATTATTGATTAGTTGACTCAGGAAGAGAGAGACTTGCTACATAGGGCCGACATATGGAGGATCTCTCAGACAACATTGTTAGTGCCAGCTAGTCATTTACTATGCAACTTATTGAGTTATTGGGATGCCGAATGGAACACTTTTCTATTTCCTGGGGTCAGAGGAGAGTGGACTATCACTCTCGAGGATGTTCACATGATCTTGGGTGTCCTTGTGACTAGAATATGTTTGACACTGGAGAAAGGTTTTCATGTTATATATAGGCAATGGGCATCATATATGGGAGATGATGGGGCATCCAATGTGGGTGCCAAGTAGGGTATGCATCTACCATCGATTTCCTCGCACCTATCCCCACTCTACGCAAGGCCATTATTGGTATTTTGGCTTTGCGTTTGGTGGGAGACAAGGGTGGGGACAAGCTCTTATATTGTTGGGCTCCTATCATTATGACTATTGAGAATCATGGGAGGATCTTTTCTTGGGGCGTGGACATTCTTGGGACCACATACCATGACTTGTACCACATTGTTAGGCTTCAAGGAAAGTCCTTGAGCCACCCTACTTTGGTTATGGCTTGGGTTTATGAGAGGATCATCCCCTATCATAGGGGAGTTGGCATATTAGATCCAGGGGCTATCAGAGCTCACCAGATGGATAGTCTTGATAGTTCTCTAGGGGGCACAACATCCTGTTGTTACTCTTACCATAACATGACTTTATTTTCAGGTCATACCAGGATATGATTGGGTTGTGGGGTGATGATAGAGTTATATTGATTTCATGCAATTACCATGACTCAATTAGTGGACAGGATCGGTAGGGTGGAGGTCCACCCTATTGACAGAATTCCCCAGTAGTTCAGGCTTTTGTATATTGATGCACTTCCTACCATTCTTGTTGTTTAGTGTGGTATTAGAGAGGCTCGTGGAGGCCCTAAGGGCTTGCATGGTTGGACTATTGTTACTCCGGGGGTACCTATCAGTGTGGAGAAGGTTCCCAGTCCCCAGATCACTAGTAGCCCTCCTCCAGATTGAGGCCACACCCACTCATATGGGGAAGAGGAGGAGGAGGAAGCCCATACAGCTTCAGAGATAGAGCCCGAGGATGATTCTAGTGAGGAGATGGGAGGAGAGAGGAACATGATGAGGAGGATAGTGACACAGAGTGGCGGGCATATGGAGGAGATCTTTACGGCTGCAGAGAGAAGAGGAAGAGGTAGAGGAGGTGACCCTTGTTTCAAAGGAGCCACTTTCTCAAGAGGGAGGTGTTGATGAGCATTCCATGATAGGTTAGCACATCACACCATGAGAGGATGAGGCTCAACAGGTTCCTGTAGTGGCTCCACCACCACCAGTTGTACCAGCCGACCCTTCCTAGATTCTAGGAGATCTGAGTATGTGGATACTCTTCTCTCAACCTTGTTAGATAAAATTTTTAGTAAGGTACACATTGTGTTTCTTTTTGGTTTTTGAATGTTTTCTAACTTGCCATTTTTTTCACTTGTGTTTTGTAGCCACTGTTGATGGATGGTAACAAGACCTTATTCACCAAATCTTGGTTGATACACTTCTCATCCCCACGAGGAGACCTGAGAGGAGCTACTCATAGACATGGGGCAGCCGATGTAGGCAAGTCATGTCATCACACAAAAAATTTTGCACCATTTTTTGCGAGCCGCAGAGATGCTTTCAGAGATGAAGACTGAGTTTTCTGCTTTTTGACTAGCTTAGAGGATGGAGAGGCAGAGCCACTTTTACAATGAGACTACGACTACCATATCACCTACCCCATCTCATGGCCATTCTCATCGTTCTATTCAAGGAGGCTCGCATTCACGCCATAGGAACCACAATAGGAGTCCTCACCGCGTAACTTCTCAGGGATCCCATAGGGAGGAATAGGCCAGGGGCCTTTATTGCTTTGATGTCATTTTGCAAGACATTTATATGACTTTTTTAAAATATTTTCATGCTCATTGCGAGCATTTTGACCACACCTAGAGTGTGATGGCATTGTATATAGACTTGAATTATATATATATATATATATACAGATACTTCTTTTTGTTGCAGTCATTCTTGCATAAGAGTTGACTCATTGATGGTTTATCTCACTTGTGTACTCTTAGATGCTCAGAAATTTCCAATGTTTTATATGATTTTTGGATGCATGTTATGGATGATGATATGCTAACAAAATGATTTCTTTTTGTTGTTTTTTTATATGATGTTTATGCAAACACAATGTAATGTCAAAACTTTGGTTTTTCAAGCAATATTTGATACTTCTTGTTTGGTTGGAAAAATGTGATGGAAATGATTTGATAATAAAATGAACTCACTCCACTTTTTAACCCCACACAACTAGTAAGATGTGAGGGCTCAACACCAAGAGCCAAAAGGGACATGAGTTGTATGATTTTGATAAATAGAAGTGTTGAGAGAGAAGATTTTGACAAAAATATAATTAGAAACCTACAACCTAACTCAACACAGTTTACTACACAGTCTAGAATGTGATTTTCTTAAAATTTTATCTAACTTAGACCCATAGATGGCCTCTTGATTGAAAACATTTAGTTTTTAAGGGCTTTAACTCTTTTGGAACATACACATCTAATTCACTTTTGGGATTTAAGATTTCAAAGCACTTTTTATTGAATGAATTACTTACAACTTACTAACTTATTTAAAGAGACCCCCTATACCTTTCCCCATGCTACCAGTAAGAAGCATGGGCTCATCACCAAAGACAAGGCATAGGTGAGTAAGGGCACTTCCCTCCTTTCCAAATCTCACCCCACCAGTAAGAAATGTGGGCTCATCACCAAAGACTGGTGGGGTAAGGAAGTGTGGTTTTATTTGTAAATGAAATATTTTTGCATTTATTTGATTTGACTTATATCATTTTTTTTTTTAAACTTTGAGTTGTGATTTTGGGATGGAGAAATTTCCCCTAGCCTCAACCCCATGCAACCAGTAAGATGTGAGGGCTCAACACTGAAGGCTTAGATAGGTGAACAAGTGATTTGGGTAAAAATGTTTAGAATGCTTTTGCTACCAAAGAGGTTTTTCTGGGAGAGATATGACACCATGAATATTCTAGAAAAGACTATGGGAAAAGAAACCTATGCTGGAAGAAAACTACTAGTAGAACCAAGTATGTAGACCTTGGTAGGATTAGTGTCAAAATTTTGTCTTAACTTGTTGAATTAATGAAATTATTTAGAAATGATGATGATAATATTGCGGATATTTGAAGACATGTGATCAAATTTTTTGCCAATATTTTCATAAATTTTTGAAATTTTCTTGAAAGATAAGTTCCTTGATTACAAATTAACAAAGTGAACTAGCAGATCAAATACAATGTGGATGCAATAGTGTATAAGTGGAAATGCATATGGATCATGTGTAGTAACATTTCAAGTGAACTGAGTTGACGGATTCACCAAATTCTTCACCCTTTAATGTACACAGGTGATATGCCCCATTCTTGTAGTCCTCCATGAATCGAAATGGGCCCATCCACTTGAGCCTAAATTTCCTTTGTCATTTTTTTTTATCTATCTAATTTTCAAGTCTCAATACCATATCCCCTATTAGTATCTCATGCGCGTATGCCTTTTTGTTGTATTGTTGGCTCATCCAGTCAACTTAGACACTGTGTCAATTCTCAGATTTGATTTGAGCTTTGTCGAGGGTTTCTAGCTCAACGATCAGTGCCTCATGATATCCTTCTTCACCTAAGATGCATTGTAATGAAATTTGGATGCTATTTATCTCAACTTCAAGTGGTAAAACTGCTTCAGACCAAATATTAAGGAATATGGAATTGCCCTAAAGGCATTCTCACCGAAGTTTGGTAGGCCCACAAGGCCAGAAATAGCTTTAAATGCCAATCACATTTATTCTCCTTGATTATTTTTAGGAGAATGGACTTCAACATTTTTTCATAGCCTCAGCCTATTCGTTGTCTTGAGGGTAGTATAGAGAGGCTGTGTGGTGTGAGATTTTAAATTGCGAGCATAACTCACACACCTCTTCTTTTTTAAAATACGTGCCATTATCTAAGATAATGACCTATGGGACCTTGTACCTAAAAATTATCTTATTCAAGATGAAATTTACAATCACATACCTAGGTACAGTGGTAAGAGGCATGGCCTCGACCCACTTCGTGGAATATTTATGGCCGTAATTATGAAATTGTATCCATCTATTGATGAGGGAGAAAACTTCCCTATCAAATTTAAACTGCATGTGGAAAAGGGCCAAGGTTTTACAATAGGTTGTAGAGCCTAAGAAGGTATATTAATCTCATGAGAGAATTCCTAACTTTTGTGGCACATGCGCACATACTCCACTGCGTCGTGCTCTAAGGTGGGCCCAAAATAACCCATTTGGTGTATCTTGTGAGCAGTAGCATGCCCTCCGAAGTGACCCCTGCTGACTCCACTGAGGGCTCCGAAGAGAATATTTTCTGACTCTTCTTCATCGACACACCTTAATAGCATTCCATCAAAATCTCTTCGATAAAGAACTTGTTCTATAATCACATATTGAGTTGCTATGATGCGTAGCCATATAGTCTGATGTGAGGTTTATCCCTCAGGGTATGTGTGGTCCATAACGAAATTGACAATGTCTGAATACCATGGACATGCAACAATGGGATGCCTACTTTCATTGTAGTACATGCACTTGTCGGGGAAATCCAAGTCTATTAGATCTTCATCATCTAATGGGTTTTCTACCAACCAATCCGCAATGAGTTTTCCTTTGATGAACTTTTGATTGACAAAGGTTAACTCAAATTCACCCATTAGGGTCACGAAGTGTCTAGCTTTCTTAGACAAGGAAAATTGTTTTAGAAATGTTCAAAGATGGTTTGTTTTGATGATTACCTACATTCCTTGGTTAAACATATAGTTCCTTAACTGTTTCATTGCAAACACTATAACAAAGCATTTCTTTTCTGCCTAAGTATAGCACGTCTCATAGTCTAGCAAGGTGTGACTAATGAAATAAATTGCATGTTCATGTTTATCATCGTCTTCTTATGCTAACATGCAAGCTAGAGAGATGACCATAGCTCAAGAATACAAAATTTGAGGATGATCCACTTTATGTGGCATGCGTGTTGACGACGATAATGGGAAAAAACTTAACAAATTCAAATGTATCACGACACTCAGTTGTCTAGATGTTACATCAATCCTTCTTTAACAAATTTTTGATTGGATGAATAGCACAAGTCAAATCAAGTATGAACCTATGGATTGCTCCAAGCTTTCCAAGAAAGGACCCGATGCCTGACTCATTGGCACACAGAGTCATCTCAAATACTACCTAAATTTTTGTTGGATCTACATCAATCCCTCGTGAAGAGATGATGTAACCCAACAACTTCCCTCCCTTCACTCCAAATACGCACTTTTCTTGATTTAGTGTGACACCATATTCAATGATATGAGAGAGGATTATGTGAAGAACCTCAGGTGATCACAATGCTCCTTGGCTCCAAGATTCTTAAGACTAAATGGCATGACCACGTAGTAGTAGGTATCCCAATGAGTAGTGAAAGTAGTCTTTGTTTGATCCTCCTTAGAGATCCTAATCTAGTTTTAAATTGAGAAACCATCCATGAGTGACAATAGCTCATATCCATTATTACATCCATGATGACATTGATGGATGGTAATGGGAAATCATCCTTGGGACATGCCTTTTTTATGTCTTGAAAATCAATGCATATAGAAAATTTCCCATTCTTCTTGAGAACAGGGACTATGTTTGATACACACATTGAATAATATACATGTTTGATGAATCCCACCTGTAGGATCTTCATAACCTCTTCTTTGGCCATCAGAGCCACCTTTGGCTTCATAAGTCTTGAATTTTGTTTGATGGGTTTCACATCAGGTTTGGTTACAAGATTGTGGAGTACAACATGGGGAGTGATTCCCGTCATTTCTTTGTAACTGAATGCGAAGGATTTTGAATTTTCCTTGAGAAAATTTGTATGAATTTCCACTTCTTCTGGAGTTAAAGAAGAACCAATTTTTAATATCTTAGGATCTTCCTCTATCCCAATATTTATATCGATGGTTCCTTTGATTAAAAAGGCATTGCCTTCTTCAAAGTTGAGCAGGGCTGAAGGTAGTTCTAGTTCTCCTTCCTCCTCTACTTCATAGATCTTAAGGCCTTCTGATGAGGAAGGACCCATCATATGATCTCCAAAATAGGAGGAAAAGTGAGGTATGAGAGAGAAACCCCTCTTATGATGCGCAAGATGAAGGTCAGTGTACACATTAAGGTAACCTAGTATAGCTTCATCATTCTCCGCATAATCTAAAGTGGCAGGCTCATTCTCAGTCTCAACGTATGCTAGAATTGGATTAGTAGGCATTTTTTGAACTAAGGGTTTGGTTCAGACTGAAACAATGAATTCAAAATCTTCCAAATCCCCACTTGGACAAAAGTGAGAAGCAAAAGTAGCCATGGAATAAGATAAAAGGTTATTCTCGTGTGGGATAGCTTTAATGGATATGAATTCAAAACCTTTGCTTAGGTTAAGCATGAAAGTCTTATAGAGCTACAAGTGTTCCACTCTAGTCCCATAAACTTCTGAAACTTGGTTGGCGACTAGTTGGGAATCACCCAAAACACTAATATTGCAAGCACCCATTCTCTTGGCTACAATGAGACCAAGAATAAGGGCCTCATACTTGGCACCATTATTCGTGCATTTGAAATTGAACTATAAGGAAAAAGGCATAACCTTCCCTTCGGGGGAAGTGAGGATCACGTCTGCCCAAGCACCAAAATGACATTTATCTCCATTATAATTAAGCATCCAATAGTTGTTAGGGAAGATTGATGTTTGATCATTTCTAGTATCTTCTTCCTCCGCTTCCGAGACCTCAACCATGTAGATATATTTGGCTGGAAGAGAGCCGATCCCTTGAGCATGTCCTATGCCCAAGGAGTCAAAAGGAAAATCATTCTCCAAAAACTTGACAATATTAGCCATGGTTTCCATTGATATCGTCTCAACAATATTAGTTTCGTCTTTAGTTACAACAACCCCCTCAATTAAAATGGAGGTTTCTAGCTCCTTCGTGGGAATCAATTTAGACTTTGGCATTGTATCTCTAGGTTTGTTCACTTCATTGATGGGGAGTTCAAGCTCGGTATGGAACCCAATTTTCTTCTTTAAGTTGGCTAGGTGAATATAAATTGGGTCACCCTGAGCGATAAAGACTTTCCCCAAATGCAGGAATCTAACTTCATGGAATAGTATGGAAGGGATTTCCTTCATCTAATGGATCTAAGGTCAGCCAAGAATAATGTTATAGTTGGTTTACCTATCTATAATATAAAACTCAATTAGAACTGTCTTGGGCCCAAGAGTAGCTGGGAGTACTATGGTCCCTATGGATGTTGCTTTGAGAGTCTAAATTTTTGGGGGCCTTTTCCCTTGGTTTTGATATTGATTTACATACCCGTTTGGGTATTTATTGGGGCCTTGGGCTTGAAATTTTTGTGGAGGTGGAGGAAGATTAAAGTCCATCGTGATGATTGAAGAAGTGAAATTTTTACTCCTTTGATTATTTTCGTTCGCGTTGTTATTGACATTATTTGCACTTGAAGTGTTAACAACATTAAGCTTTTTGGATTGATTAGTAACATCGTCCGACATAACACCACAATTATTATTGAGGACATTAGGTCCTTGATTGTTGTTGGAATTACTAGGGTAATTCAAATTACCCTGTGAGGGAGTGATCAATCTCCCATTTGAACCATAGGTATTTTGACCCATTTCTATTGTCGGTTGATCAATGCGGAGAGCACCCTCTAGTACCTCCTCATAACTTCTAAGGGGCAACTTTTGGACTTCTTATTTTGTTTCCCAATTAAGGGAATTAAGGAATATATCGCAAAGCTCTATCTGATCCATATTGGGATCACTCACTGAAGAGTAGAGGACCTGCCACCATCTCTAAATGAAGTGGGCAACAAATTTGTTATGCTCTTGCTTTATGTGAAGGAATTCCCTGATTCCTGTTATTAACAATTTGTTCATGTCAAATTCTTTTATGAACTCGAATATGAGTTGTTTAAAGGAGTTTATGGAGGCTTCAGGTATCCTATAATACCAATCAAGAGTGATCCCCTCAAAGGTATTAGGGAATATCTTAGCTACAATTGCATCCCATCATAGTAGCTCTCTAATGGTAGTTGCATATGCCTTAATATGTGGGTTTTTATCCCCCTCCCCTTTAAAATTTGGTGAATCGGGAAGTGGTCATAGAAGCATTATGATTTGTATAGTAAATTCCAAGGGCTCCTTAAGATATTCAACATATGTGCCCAATGCATAGTAATTTACTATGGATGACCCTTGATGGGGAGGTGGAGCATGCATAAGAGGGTGATATGGCACAACGTAAACATTTGTAAAGGCATAAGGCATACCATGTGTCTGAGCATATGAGATAGGAAAATAGAACATGTCCCATTGTAGATATTCAGAATACATGTGCAGATACGGGGTAACATTAGTCTGGTACGGAGAGGGAAACAAAAAACCAGGAAACTTCACATTGTCAGTTGGGACAACATTCTAGAACACACTTCCAGATGGTGCCTATTAAGGGTACTCGTACGAGGTGTGAGGGGTCGTACCTAATGTGCTCAATCTAGAGAGGATATCTCTGGGGCGAGGAATGCTTGTGTAAACCAGAGGTGACGGTGGTGTCAAGGGTACATGATCAAATTCTTGCGCATGTTAGGAAATCCTACCTTTCCATGTGAAAAATGTAACCTCACAGGATTGAGTAAGCTCTAGTTCTCCAACCTTATTTACCAATGTTGAAATTACATCGCCCGTAGATAGTTTCATGTTCAACTTGGGCGTATTTTGATCCTGGTTGGGAATAAAAGGTATGTGATGTCCTGCTATAGCTTTATCTTTAAGAATCCTCCCCTCTTTGGATGTATTTCCTGTAGGAGGAGGGGTAGTGGAGTCGTTCTAGAGAAGAACATCAACGTATTATTGCATATGGTCCAAGGACTGGTCTATGTTGTTGAATCGTTTCTCACTTTGGGAGTAGCGCGATAGGTATTCCTCATCTAATAGTGGGATCAAATTAGACTATATACCAATTTTTGGTATGAACAAAACCTAAGGATTGTAGACTGACTCTACGATGAATGCCATGTTAAAATAAGATAGTTTAGGTTGTGGCCCATGAACAAGTTAATCAATCTCCTTGATCTTGATTGACGAGCAATTGTTGGTCCCATGAGGAGGAGTTTGAGGTGAAGGGAGATTCGTTGAATAGTTGTCAACCCACCCAAAAAAATGATGATGATTGTTGCTTACCCATTTGATAGTAATACGCCTTGAGACCAAAAATGGGTGTTTGTATTCCTATCCTGGCATATTCGGGGGGTATATGAATACTTTCACAATAATGGGAGAGGGATAAGATGGATAAAAGAAGTTAAGACAAATGGAAATGAAAAGAGACTAGCTCTTCATGCCTAGTTCACCAATTTATACAACTTAAAATCAATACTTGACCTTCAGTTGCACTTAACCTCCCAAGGTCGTGTTGGGATAGCCGATGTGGAATGAGTGGATGGATATATGTAGCGGAAATAGGTGTGTATGTGATAATCAGTCTATCAGGGTAATCTAATATCCTCTATAGGTACCAAAGATATTTGCTCATCAAGGGAAATTAAGGCCTCTCTAACCTGAGTGGGTGTGATGGAGTGACTAAAAAGAATACACACGTGTATAAGTCTGTCAATGTTAGTGTGTGAGACTCTCTCAACTGGTTGTAGAATACATGGAAAGTGATCAACGAGTGCCTTGTAATGATGTCCAGATGAGGTCATGGAATAAACAAGAGAGGCGTAGTTTTATTAGATCTATGCATGGTGAGTTGGTTCGGTCCAGAATGCAAAAGCTCTATAAGTGTCTATGTTTAGGATATTCAACTGTCTGATAATATCTTGTGGATGTGGGGATGTTCTAAAGACTAATGAATTTAATCCAATGTCTAAGTCTATTTGGTCTTCGGGCCCGTTTGGTAGGAGAACCATGGGAACACAACCGTAAAATCTCTCTTGTTGTGGTCTGGAAATGGTCATGTGTGCATTTGTGTAATTTAATCTATGAAATAAAATAACATTTAATATAAATAAATGAAAACTAACAATGTTTTTGTATTTTCCAATATAGAATAAATAAAGCAATAAACAACAATCTAAAATATTTTAAACTAATCTTTTTGTATTTTCTAAGCTTCTGGAATTAACAGAGGAAAACAAAGAAATGAAGAAATAAATTTCCTCTAATTTAATTAACAAATCCTATTACAAATAAATAGTCGGATGTAAATATTTATCTGTGAAACAATGTATTTAATCTATCTTAATTAATTTAAAGGTTTTTCCAATTTGTAATTGTGAATTAAATCCTCAAACACACCTCATAGTCATGAGAAGAATTGGAAGCTTCTCATAAGATTTTCTTCCCTTGAAACTTCCAAGGTGGAATTTTAAGAGGGATTTAACAGAGACTAATTTGAACAAAATTTTGAATGCTTAAAACTATACGGAATCTTCTTCCAAAATGACTTCCCTTGCAAATCTACAAGGGTAGGTTAAGGAAGCTATCTATCCTAAGAAAGTTTTACAGAGCAAAATGATCTACTTTAACTACCTAAAAAATGCAAAAATGGAAATGGAAGTGCCTTTTCTACTATAGTGAACAATGTGCATACAGATTCACAAATTAATAAATGTAGATATAAGGAAACTCAATAACAATCCCAACCTGGAAATTACAATGTTGAGGCAATGTCAGTTGTGGTATCAATTTGTTTCCCCTCAGTTATCTTTTCCAATCTTTTGTGTCCCCGTGAATCTAGGGAACTGGGAATGCAGACGAAGAAAGAAGAAGGTGCTGGAGTAATGTTGACTCCCAAGTGGTCTGGTAGAAATGTAGGTAGAGGAAGAACAACGAAAGAGAACCATGTTTGGTTGTGTTGTCTGTAACATGATTTCAGCAGCATAACAATATAAACACAATAAAAATCTTCGTCCATTTGCTTCAGAAGAAGCAATGATTTTATAGAACACAAGATGGGAAATGGTCTAAGCCATTTGGCAGCAATGGGATGCCACATCAAAATGATAAGAGGGATTTTAACACTCAATCAACCATTATAAGTGGGAGAGGAGGCTGATATGAATTAATCAAACTTAAAATTAGTCAAATTGATTAAGAAATGTGCGCTAGAGGTGAATTGGAGTGAGTTAACACACATCCAAATCATACCTGATAGTTCTCAGCCAATTCACATGGAACCTCTACCCTGTGTAGAATAGAGGTTATGCAACCGCCACCCAAGTAGGGCAGCAGTTGCATAACCATTTCCCAGGAAGGGTGGCGTTTTTGTAACTAAATGCAAAAATTAAAGGAAAAACAATCCAGAAAGCTATAGAAAATTAGGAAATGGCTAAGGAAGGTAATCCAAGAAACAAATATGAACTACAAAGAGGTAAAGGGGATCAAACACCTTTGGAAAAGACACAAATCATCATTGGGAACTTTTGAACCGTTTTCGAAAATGTAGCACGTGCAAATTTGGGTGCGTACAGTCACTTAAGTGAATAAAATGAAAAATTTAAAAAGTAAATTCCCAATGAAGAATTAAAACATAGAGAGAGGGATGAAGAGAGAGAGAGAGAAGAAGAGATTTATCAATATGAGGATGAAGAAACTTATTATTATGAAGATTCAACTCTTAGTGAACTCTGAGGAAATGCTCCTAGAAAGAACTCCTCGTATTTCACTTCCTTACTTAAATGAGTTGTTGTGAGTGCCACCTTTTTAGCTTTTGGAATGCTAACACAACCCAAAGCACTGATTAAAGTATTAGGAGCACCACCAAGGATCTTGTATTGATTGAACCAAACTTGATGATATTTTTCAGTATTAGAGATTGATCCTTTAATTTCCACAAGGGATTCTAAAGTATTATCATTGAAAGAAAAAGAATCCCTTGCCCCCTTTTGGACCAAATCTTGGAAATACCTTAAAATCTCTTCCAAGGATGATTGTTCACTAAGAGGAGGTGATCCGAAATTTTGCACATTGTTGCTGAAATTTTCCAAGATATCAGATGCATGATCTCTAGAAGACTCAAGTTGCAAGATAATATTGTTTATCATACCATATCTAGCACTTATTGTGAAAGACCGCGTGTGATACAAATTATTCGAGATAAAAGTGAATACATTCTTTATCACCAAGGAGTGAGAATCAAGAGTAACTCATTTCAAAGTGTTTCACCACAAATTAGAGATAAAATAGATAATATGTAAGGGTGAGGATGAATACATGTGATATTTAAAGAAGGCGTTGCATGCATGTAAAGTGTTGTCCAAGCTGATTGTGAACAACTCCTTTTTGTTTGGGAAGGACTACTTGAAATGCAAAACAAGACCACAAGATGGCATTAATAATATAGGTAGGTGGATTGCCTAGCGGAAGTTATATCTGGGAAGCGAGGTGCTTCCTAGAAGGTTATCAATATACGTTCAAATACAAATTAATGCAGAGAAATAACATGAAAGAATGAAATCCTTCTATAGTTGTATGATTTAGGTGTTTCACATAAATACAATAAGAAAATGTAATCTAACAGGAAAGTTATGACTAAATTTGAAGGGTTGGTAGGCTGATCTAGGCTTACAGGTTTGACACAGGCTGTAAATGGGGTCTGAGCTAGATTTGGTGAGGTTCTGGGTTGTTTGGAGTGAGTTATTAGTTTGTTGTTTTGGAGAGAATTGTTAGTCACAGAGATGGGTATCGGTTAGGCAACCGATGTCGATACTAGTAAATGACCGACGTCGATTGGGTGACCAGTGTCAGTAGGGGCAATTAGATAGAAATATTTAAAATAGGGTGATGGGAGATCTCTATGATTGCATAGATATTTGTAAAGTCTTGGATGAGGTTGTGGGATTTTTAAGAAGCCTCGGAGGTGATAAAATGGGAGTTTGGGCAAGGTATGAAGGTTATGTGGGAAAATGGTCAGACAGAGTTGTTGTAGGAGAGATCTGAGTATGAGAACTATGAATGAAATAGATAATAAGTAAATAATTAATCTACTGAAACCAATGACAAAGTAGAGATATAATTACTTGTAAAATGGATATGAATGGAAATTAGTTGTGGTAGTTGGAGAAGAAGGTTGTCCTAAATGAATGCAACAACAACAAGAGGGTACAATGCTTCCCTATGAGTACACTGGAGCTTTGGATCAAATTTTTGATGAATGGTGTGGTGTCTGAATGTTGTAAAGGTATCTGGTATTTTGTAAGATCACTGGTAAACTCAAGAGTCAAGATGCAAGGTCGCAAGAGCTAGAAAACTAGTTTCGGAACCTAAGAAAAGAGTTTGGAAATTCTATTTAAAAATAACTTATCATAGTTAGGTGACCAGTGCAGGCCGAGGAATAACCAACATTGGTTAGGGACAAAAGGTCATATTTACAAAAAAAATAGTCTGATTCTTCCTAAATTTGGCGTGATTGAGATTTTGCTCCTAAGTCAAGAGTGTGGAATAACATTAAATGGAGTGGGAGAGTAGTTAGAGGGATAATAGGCCATTAATACTAGGGTTGTAATAAGTCCTAGTTGGTTAGGGAGAGTGGGGACTTGGTCTAGGCTAATTAATGAGCTTGGAATAGGTCTAGGGTAAGGTGGAAAGATGAGGTCGCTAAGTGAGGTGGAAATTAGTTTAATTAATGTAATTAAATTAATTGTGAGGTGGGGTGAGGATTTATTTTAATATTGGGTAATTAAATTAAGTAAAATGTGTGCAAGTAGCCATGGTGATGGGGGTAGTATTGAATTAATTAATCAAAGGGGGTTTAGAGGATCGTGACCCAAGTTTGGTGTCTAATTTTCCCTTTTTTGTCGGGTAGCTTTTATATATAAGCGACAATGACAAAAACATGAGGTGGTTTACCTGCGTAAGGGTAGATATGAGGTTGTCCCATGTAGGGGTAGAGATGAGGTTGCCCCATGTATAGCTGGAGGTGATCCCCCCTCAAACCGGGAACTAATGAAGTAACAGGAAGAATCGATGATGGGTTTGATAAAGTGGTAAGTGGTGAAAATGAGGTAAGGTGTGGGTATAAGAAATGGTAATATCGGTATGGGTAATAGGTGGGGGCATTCAAATACACGCACACGTATAGAATGTGACAAGAAACTAGGTCTAAGATCTCACAAACTCTACATTGTCAAAGGTTGATAGGTTTATCCAAACAAGGTTGTTGTGGTCCATATATCCAAGGTATAGGATATGGTCCTAAAACACAATGAGGCTAGGTGTAGGAACAAGCATTAGGTGGGTTCTAAAGCACCAAAGAAAATTTTCTAGTTAAGATAAACATCAAGGCATCATGAAAGGCAAGGTTGTAGGCTAAACAACACTAGTAATGTTGTTGCAAGGTATAACAAATAAGATCATTTGAGTTTCACCTAGGCGAGGGAATTGTGGGTGCATAGGTAAGGTCATGGGTGAGGTCGGGGTGTAGGAAAAAATATTCCCTTAAGTACACTGAAATCGGGGATTATGTGATAGGGCTATTAGGTGAGCCTACAGGGTTAGGGTAAGGCTTAGGTTGCAATAAAATGGCCACTTGCATCAAAATTTTGGGAAAATTAGGTATCATTAGGTAGGTAGTGTGACCAATACCGGTTGAGGTTTAACCGATGTCGGTGAGGGTAACCAATGTCAGTTTCCTAGGGCATGATACCGACATCGTTCAAGCCAATTTGGGTTTAAAACTAAAGAGACGTGTTAAAATAGACTCATTTGTGGATTTGACGTAATGAAAAGGACAAAGAGGGTATGTTTTGTGCTTGTGACTTGGAAGAGAATGACAGGGCTATTTTCCAAGCTGAGTTGGAGCTAGTTGAGAGGTGGGAGGAGTGGATTTTACAAATCCATGAGATATTTCAGAGTGACTAGATTGGTTGATAGCTGAGAGGGTGATTTAGCCATAGCAGAGGTAGGAGAGGGTGTCGTAGGACCTCCAGTTTAGATACCAAACATCCCACCAAGGTGTCGACATCAAGTAGAGGCAGGATTCGATTTCCATTGATGTGTTTGATTAACACTAAAGTAGACAAATGAAGAAGTTGGTTTTATAATTTTGATTGGAAATGTGCATATAAGAGGGAAAATATGGGTATAGGGAGGGCCAAATTTATGGTAAGTTGGTGGTAAAATGAATTTAAATGAAATTGGGGTGGTTTGGGGTAGTTTTTTAGTTATTTTTGTTAATTTTTTGAATAATGGGGACCGAGGGTTCATCCTTAGGGCCAAACCAGTGACTAACACCAGTTAGGAACCAAACGATGTTGATGTGCTAGCTGGCGTCGGTGGGGGTAAATGGGGTTTGGTATCAGTCAGGGTAACCGGTGTCAATCACTGTTGAAAGTTATTTAGGCCACAAAATAAGTTTGGATTAGCAACAAGAGAAGGGTAGGGTGGATGAATATGTAGTGAAATAGGTGTGGATAGATTAGGGGTCTGGAAAAATATAAATGGGTGGGTTTTAGAGTCTATTATATGTATGAATGTGTGGGTTAAGGAAAATTAAGTCAAATTGGTGAAGAAGGGAAAGTAGTGTATCTGAATAGGTGTAGCGGTTTAGGCTAGATATAATATACGATAGGCGGGTGAATTGGGTAGAAGGTAGGTGGGCTAGGAAAGCTGTAGGTGGGATTTGACTAGGTAGGATCAAATAAATGGTCAAAAAGGGGAAATTTATTGACAAGTTGAAATGGTAATGATGCAGTCGCATCAACAGTTGACTATGCGAGACAAGGTGCCACCTCTTTTGGTACAGATGCAGGATAGTGTGACTAAGGATGAGTGGGACCATATGAGGGATATTGGGCTTAGAGTCATGAGGTGATATAGGCACATCGTAGGAGATCAAAATTTGATGGCCGCTCTCATCAACAGATGGGACTCAACAACCAACACCTTTCATTTACCTACTAGTGAGATGACGATCACGTTGCGGGATGTCTACAAGATTTTACGGGTATTGATTATTGGGGAACCATTATATCATATTTCTACAAATGAGTCGTTTCATCCTATGGTTATAGTATTTGATGAGGTATTTATTGACTTGAGATATCATAATGCTAGCATCAGTTATGGCGATAAGTACGTTGTACATCCTCAGGAGACCACATTGGTAGTTCTTATGATTGTAGCTGTGGGATGCTATGTTCTCCCCAATTCAGAGGTTGGGAGATTTCCCCTGGCTTTCATGGGTGTATTGGAGGATATGATAGAGGAGCGTGTTTGTTTTTCATGGCCGTCGGCCTACTTAGTATAGTTTTATAGAGATTTTTGGGCATATTGGAGGATTTGGTGGTTTGGTATTTGTTGCACTTATATACTGCATTGTTGGGCATATGAGCACATATTACATGTGCGCCCACAGGGAATTCCACCATAGGATTGGCACCCAAGAGTCTATAGGGTTGGATAAAGGATGTAGGTATTAGTAGGGGCACATCTACGAGTGGAGAAGGCATCACAAGATGTCATATACCATCGGCAAGTACTAGAGGGACTATATGATTTGGATATTGTATGGTGATCATATGTTGATTTTCATTCCTATGGGGGTATGGAAGATGAGCTGAGGGGATTATAGTTGTTCAGGTGGATACAGGGACGGAAACCCAGGGAGCATGATATGATTCTAATCAACCTAGTTCGATGCCAGTTCGAGCTTCAGCAAGATGTGCCTCCACCATTTCCACAGTACTGTAGAGATGACATTGAGAGACCATTGTCTCCACCACATCTAGTAGATCTTATAGGGTAGGAGGAACAGGTGGAAAACATTTAGATTGATGATGTGGATACTATAGATGGATACATGTGTTGGTGGATAGCCCAACTACATGCAACACCGACACGGCTAGGCCTGCCGGATGTAGCTATGGTGAAAGTATAGAGGGACCAGTTATAGGGTAGGTGACTACCCTACAGTTACAGATTACTCAGGCATAGGCATAGGTGGCCACCCTTTAGGGACAACTAACTAAGTCCATAAGAGATAAAATCTCATTGTTGGCTATAAGATCAATGATTTGGTCATTGCTAAGAAGATAAAATTCATCCTTAGGGCATGCAAGATTAAGGTCACAGAATTCCATGCATATGTGAAGTCCCCCTATCGTTTTAGTGATAGGAATAATGTTAGAAATCTATTATGGATATCCAATGGGTAGAATGAAGGAAACAAAAATAAGGCATTGAAGTTCTTATTTTACAAGAAGAACAATGTGTGGGTGCATTTTTGTAGCTTTTTTTTCACATGTTTTGCATTAGGGATAGTCACGATATTATGGACCACAATATTAGGGTCAATACAGGGCATATCGGCGTACGACCAAGTAAAAGCGTTATAGGAAAGAGGTGAAAGCTTCATGTTCGGAAGAATATAAATATTTTCCTATATTTATAATTCGAGGGTTGTCCTTAGTGTGAATGTTGATCTCTATGGTTGATTCATCCAGCATGGTTTGTGTCTCAGAAGGTAATGATTAGTGAATATACGAATCCTCTGCACCTAGATAGGTGAGAATGGAATCATTGTCCTGAAATTGAACACCATTTATAGAAGGCGTATCATCATCAATCATGTTAGGATAAATGAAATTAAGGGAAGAGGGGCCCTCACCATCACATTGATAAGTCAAGGATCCTAAAGAAATGGTTTTCATGAAATTTTTTTTTATGAGGAATAGATTCTGGATCCATGGACTCCGTGGGTGAAGGCGGTGTGGTAGGTGAATGAGGTGGGGAAGGTTTATCTTTTTCGATGAGATTGATTTGGATTTCTTATAAGGAGGTTCCTTAGAAAATCCAAGACTGGTACGGTCTTTGCGTTTTTCAGGTGGTGCAAGATATAACGGTGTGACAACCCTTCTTAGAGAGACCAAATCTGAAGCCTTTCTAGACACATCGATAAAGAAAAGTTTGGGAGAAGTGACGTTTGATGAGGTATTAGAAGTCAGATGAAAATTCCTGGGTTTGGGTAGGTGGTCCAAGAGTATATGAAGAAGCATCAAGTCCCCCATATGTCAAGCTGGTGTGAAGGTGGGGTGAACCGTATGGAAAAACCTCTCCTACATGACGATCATAATGTTGATGTTGGTGAAGGTTTCCATACTTCTGAGGAGTAAGGAAAGTGTCGATGTTGTAGAGGCGGTACTCCCTAAGGGTAAGGAATTGAAAAACACCTACCAAGGGGTCGGAGGTAGGCACCTGGGTCATCATGAGTGTGAATGTTGATCTCTATGGTTGATTCATTCAACATGGTTTGTGTCTCATAAGGTAATGACTGGTGAATGTAATAATCCTCTACACCTAAATAGGTGAGAATGGAATCATCATCCTAACATTGAATGACATTTATAGAAGGTGTATCAACATCAATCATGTTAGGATAATGGAAAGGAAGGGAAGAAGGAGCCTCACCATCACCTAGAGGTTAGGGGTCCTAAAGAAATGGTGTTCATGAAAAAAGAAGTTAGGAGGAATAGATTATATATCCATGGAATTCATGGGTGAAGGAAGTGTGGTAGGTGAGTGAGGTGGGGAAGGTTTATCTTTCTTGATGAGGTCGATTTGAGCCTTCTTATAAGGAGGTTCCTCAAAAAATCTAAGTCCACTATAGTCTTTGTGTTTTTGGGTGGTGCAAGATATGACGGTGTGACAACCCTGATCATAGAGACCAAAGCCAAAGCCTTTCTAGACACATTGATGAAGAAAAGTGTGGGAAAAGCAGCGGTTGGTGAGGTATTGGAATTCAAATGAGAATGGATAGGTTTGGGTAGGTGGTTCAAGAGTATATGAAGAAACTTCAAGTCACCCATACGTCAAGTTGGTGCGAAGGTGGGGCAGACCGTATGGAAAAACCTCTCCTACATGATGATCATAATGTGGATGTTGGTGAAGGTTTCCATACTCTTGAGGAGTAAGGAAAGTGTCAATGTTGTAGAGGCAGTACTCCCCAAGCGTAAGGCATTGAAAACCACCTGTCAAGGGTCTAGAGGTAGGCACTTGGATAGCAGGGATAGATGAGTCACACAAAGTCTGAGAAGAAGTAGCCTTATTTTCTGGTGAGATATGCAGGTTGGTATATGCGCTATCCGTGGAAGCTACGGAAACAATGGGGATAGATGGGTTGGTTGCGGAATATGTAGTGGTAGAAGTAGTAGATGAGGCAGTAGAAGAAGATGTGGTAATAGGGGCGGTGAATGTTTTAACTGGAATAAGGACATCATTAGGTCGATAAAGCATGGTGCAGGTTTTGAATGGTGAGGGATCTGCTCGAACGGTGTAGGATTTCCCTTCATGTTCAAATTTTAAACAATGGTGTAAGGTTGAAGGTACATAACCCATGGTGCAAATCTAGGGTCGTCCAAGTAGCATGTTGTCTTAGAATTCCCCCTCTAGGACATATAAAAGTTTGGGAATGGTATGAGGACACACACGAACGTGGAGGATGATGGTACCAAGGGTAGAATTCATGGCATCATTTAAAGAACGCATAATAACTGGGTTATTATAAATGCATTTGGTAGGTATACACATTTGTTTGTACGTATGGGAGGAAATGATGTTCATACTGGAACCTCCATCAATCATAACACGTCAAATACATGTATCATTAATGTAGGTAGAAATGAAGAGGGCGGAATCAAGATCATCGGATTATAGAGGAACAATCTCTTCATTAGAGAAATTGACTGCAAAAACCTGAGGAGAGGTAATGGGTATGGAAGTTTGACGCAAAGTGGCAAGAGTGGCCACATGATGAGTTGTGATGATGGCGGCAACAGTTGTGGGGTCATTAGATGGAACCTCAATAGATTGTCAGACCTCCATAAGGGCCCGACGATGAGACTCAGAGGTTTTGATGAGGTCGTACAAATACATCTTGAGAGGGGATTGCTGAAGTTGTTTCATTATGGTCCGATGTGTGAATCTATTTGAAATAGGATATACTGGCTCACAAATGCTTTCCTTGGGAGCAGGTGTAGATGGAATGGTGGGTAGAGATGTACTGGATGGGTTACTAGTCTTCTCTTTTCCTTAGTATTTCTGTGATCGAGTGGAAACTTTAACCATATTGATTTTGAATATTCGAGGAGGAAAATAGGGTTGTGGAGGTGGAGGTGAAGGTCATTGAATAGATACAGGATGCAGTTGTGTGGTGACAGGAGAAGAGGGAATAGAGTTCTCCTCCAAAAGGTCATCATCCTCCAAGAGACCCTATGAATCATAGAGTTGAATGAGAATATTTTTTAGGGCCTTACACCCTTAAATATCATGCCCTGGGGAGCGATGATATGCACATATTTAGTATCATCAAACCCTACTAGTTTTGGTTTGATCGGGTCATAAGGCCTTAGAGGTGGTAGTGATATAGTTGAGGTCTCTAACAACTGAGCGAGGATGTTAGCATAGTACCCTACCAAGGGATCACAATGAGAAGTCATAGTTTTCTTGGGCTTAGGTGTAGGTGACCTTCGTGAAAGAGGTGAGGTTGGGAGTTGGGTCAGTTTGACTACCTTTTTGGTTGATGGTATGATTTTTGGTATAAGTTGCACCTTCTTGGGTAAAGTTGTTGGGGTAGTGCATGAAGAAGAAGAAGGGGATGTAGAAGGTGTAGGCATGTAAGTCAATCAAGGTGACAATGGTGATGTGTGTAAGTTCGTGGTCAAGGGTAATAAAAAATTCGGTGGTGAAAGAGAAGGTAAAGGCGTAGGTGATGAAGAAGATATGGGTAGATCATAGGATTAAGGCAAGGGTGTAGGATGCTTCACTTTAATTTTTCCTTGGGAAGGAGGTTACTTGACCAAGGTAGATGGATTTGGGGCTAAGATTCGTGGAAGAGGTGAAGGTGAAAGAGGAGGCATGGGAGAAACCAGGACATAAGGCCTAAGAGGCTGGTTCGGCGTCTTAGGTGCAGGAATAGACTTCGTGGCAGTTTTTGAAGAGGTGGTCAAATCTATTTTCATAGGAGGGTGATATATACTAGGTTTCAGTGTGTCCCCCAATGTAGTAATAGGTTTAGGTGTAGGTGCAATTTTTGGCGTAGGTGAAGGTTTGGGTAAAAGTGAATGTTTGGGCACAAGTGAAGGTTAGGATGAAGATGAGGCTAATACGACCGGTTCAGGTGTGACATATTTAGTTGCCTTGAATATTTTGGGATAAATCGTCAAAGTATTAGGAGACAACATTTGCATCTACGTCAATACAGGGAGTTGAATATGCCCTCAGAGTGTGTAGTATTCGACATACTCTAAGCGATCACCCAAATGAGAAAATGGCGTAGAATAAGAGGAAGATGATGATGCCTTGGTAGTTATCCCTATAAAGAATTCCAAGGTCTATAAGACAGGGAAATTTTTGGCTTCTGACTCTATAAGTATAAATTATTACAAAAGGTTGACATGACCTTTGAAGGCTGTTGGAGAATTGACGCCAATGGGTAGAGAAGATGAAAGTGACTCCTCTATCAGTTCGGGAGGGGGCAAGGTAGGTGTTGTAGACTCTTCTTTAGGTAGAGAAGAGGATAAGGTAGGTTCTTCCACATGTAGAAGGATGGGTAGTGTGGACTTCTTGACTTTTGGAGGGATAAGTGGGGTAAGCTTATATGTAGATGAAGTAGTAGGTGAGGTGGGCTGCTCAGTAGGTAATATAGGGGGTAATGTTGGCTCCTCCGTTGGTAGAGGAGTAGCCGAGGTAGGATCCTTTGTGGGTAGAAGATCTCGCATAATAATTTCCTTGATATATGGGATGGGAGGAAACTGAGAAGAAGGGACAGGTAATCCATCAAAGACGCCATGAAATTTGTGGGCATGGGTATCATTGTTAGAAATCTCAATAACCTGGTTTGATGGGGAAGTGTGGTTTGGAAAGGGTTTCTTAAAGATATGAAGGTTTGATTTTCTGCCGCGTTAGGATTGTCTAGGATGAGATCTCCATTATCTAACATTTCCTTGACAAAATTCTTGAATGTTTTACAATTACCGTCACTATGTCCTCTAACATGGTGAAAGTTACAGTAATCGTTCTCCTTATACCATGTGGGTACATAACAGGAAGGATCGATACCAATATGTCATTTGACTGGTGGAAGGGTGATGGCTCCCGCTTTTAGAAGATTTTCCAACACTGAGGAGTAAGGTTCTCCTACTGGGGCATATCTTCGTTGTTGATTCTTGTACTAGAAATTCTGAACATGGGAAAGATTAGGAGGTTGTGGTTGGTTTGATGGATGAGATGGGCCAACTTTAAGGACCACCATGTTAGTGGATCCCTTTGCTTTAGCATGAGTATTTTGTGGTTTAGAAGAAGAAGAGGAGTCATAAAAGGAGCACTCGTCTTGCACAATTGTAGTTTCTTCTCTTCGATAGCACGGATTTATAACTTCTGAGCCATAGTGAACGCTTCATCAAACGTTCATAATGTTTGTACCTAAAGAGTTAGGGAAATGTGCCTGACACAAGCCCTAGTGAACAATTCTATCAGATCGGTTTATGGAAGTTGAAAGGAAAGCTGATTAATGAGACAACACCAACATGCAATAAAGTCATCATATTGATGAATAGAGTATAAATCAACCATGGATACTTTCTTGGAGATATTTATGGAAAATTAGTCAAGGAAGGTCTGAGCTAACTGATTGAAGGAGAAGATTGAGTGCTTAGGTAGGGCATTGTACCAATCTAGAGTAGGTCCTGTCAAGGACATGGGAAAATTCCTAAGGAGCAAGGCATTGTCGTGGGCAATCAAATAGCAGACATGTTTGAATGATTGTAAATGTTGTTAGGGATCTTCCTTGTTATTAAATTGATTTAACTTAGGCATCTCCCAATGCACGAGATAAGGATGAAGGGGTTATAGATGGATGAATAGGCTCATTATAGATTTCATTGTAAGTCGAGGTATTGCGAGAGCTAGAAACAGATGCTTTGAGGGTCTACATCTTATCCGTCATCATATTTATGAGATATTTTTTAGGATTGGATTGATGGACGCCCCCCATGGTATAAGGGGGTGGATGGGGTAGATAAGTCGTAGAAGACACACCAATGTATGGTGGTACCGAATAGGAAAACTTTAATGGGGGTATATAAGAGGTAATAGATGAAGAAGGAATATATCCTGAATAATAAGCGGAGGAGACAAGTGGTTGTTGAGGTAGGGTATAGGTGGGAGGCATTTGTGTGGAAAACCTCACAGTAATAGGTGGAAGAGTCTAGGGTATGGAAAGAATTAGGTTCTGTAAGGGGGTATGAGAAGATGACACCAAATGTGGTTGAGAGGCAATGGGTACATTAGGTGTTGATGATGTGGGTATCCCTACACTAAGAGTTGTAGATGATGATGAGGCAGACATCAAAGGGGAAACATATGTCGAAGGTGTGATAGATGTCGTAGGTGTGACAGATATCGAAGATTTAGGGGTGATTTGAGAAATGACATGGGATGTAAGGTGGAATAAGGGAACACTACACTAATGTTGGAAGATACAGAAGTGGGGGTGAGAGCAGGAGGAATGGAGACAGGAATCCCGTATATGAGTTATCCTGACATGAGTCACAGGTGGAAGAATGGGAAAGTTAATACTGCAAGGATGTGCGTGATTGTGATCAAGGAGTTATATGAACTCCTCGTCACCTGCACTTATAGTAATAGAAGAAGTGGGATCTATGGGTGAAAAAATAGAATATGGTAAAGGGCTAGGAGGTAGCAAGCTAAAAGCTAGCGTGAAAAACTAGGGTGTTGGCTTGTCGAGCGAGTCAAAACCATGTGAATGGTGGAAAGGTATGTAATCTAGAGTTCTAAAAATGATAGAGAGACATAGAAACAGAAGATACGGGAAAAATATGGAAAATGGAAGTAGGTTATTGTTTTTGATAAAAATCAAAAACACAGAAACCGAATGTCAGATTAGGTAACCGGTGTCAGTATTGCCAGAAGGAACCAAGGGTGGTCACTGGACTCCATTGCCAGTTACTGAAGATAATCAAAAGAATTATAAATATGGAGATGAAATGGGTAACATAGATGAAATTGGACTCTGTTAATGGTGAAAGATACTCAAAAAAGAGTATAGTAAATGAATCAGAACATAGAAAATGTATGAATATGAATTGAACACTATTTATGGACAAAATGATCAGAACAGTAGGAAACTGATGCCAGTCAGTTAACCGATGCTCGGTATGATGAGGTAAAATGATGTTGGTTGTTGGAATGATGCCAATTACAGTGAATTTTAAGAATATGATGAAAATTTGAATTTAAGATGAATTAAGTCAAAATAAAAACCAACTCAGAAGCTGAGTATGGCAATAAGATGTCCCATCACACTTAGAAAGAACTAGAATATACTAGTTATGATTGTTGAGTAAGTGTAAGAAAATAAAAAGAGATGAATTGTCCTCACAACTCAAAATGTAAGTTCAAACAAGGCAAAACTAGCAAAACACGTAAATCCTAGGTATCAAATTTTAGTGTTAAGTGGCTTATGCATTTTTAAATTAACTGTGAATGAAATAGAGTTATTTGGATAACGAAGGTTCCCTATAATCAATCTATGGCTAGTTTTAGGTTAGTTTTATATAAACAATCCCAATATACCTTTTTTTACATGTGGTCCAAACTCTGATATGAAAAACTGAGCTAGAACACCGGGTGGTGCCCATCGTCAATGAGTTGTTAAATCCTTGACGAATTCTTCCTGAAAAGGGAGTGTTTAAGAATATTTGTAAATTATTTAAGTAATTTGGTCTGGGATTGTGTACACAAATGTGAACTATGCATTTAATCCAAATCCAATCACCAAGTGGCCATGACCTCCATCTGTATGATTGCTAATTAAATCTATTTGATCTAATGCAACACTCAAAGTATGAAATGCACAAATTTTAAACCCAAATTGAAAATGATATATCGATGTAGAAAAAGGAGAACATGAAGAGGAATGTCTCTTTCGACTAATTGCAATACAAATGAAGAATAAGAAGTGTTCTTTTTACGCACCAAAGGAAAAATTTCTATGTAGATAAATAGAAATAAAGGAAGATTTACTAGAGAGAAATTTAATGTGAATATTTCAAAAAAGAAACAAACACACAAATGAACCTTATATGATCAATGCAACAGAACCCACAAATATGGGGTCCCACCGGGCGTGCCAAAATGTTTCACTACAAAGTAGAGATGAAATAGATAATAGGTAATGTGCGAGGAGGAATACTTGTGATAGTCAAAGAAGGTGTTGCACTGCAGGTAGAATTTTTTCCAAGAGTGATTATAGAAGAGCTTCCTTTTTGGCTAGGAAGGAACGAACTGAAATTCAGAACACAAGACTAGAAAATAGAATTAATAACTAATAGGTTGGTTGACTGCCTAGAAAAAAAATAGATCTGAGAATCAAGGGTGCTTCCTAGAAGGCTATCAATACACTTGTTTAAATATAACTGTAACTGCTGATAAAGAACATAAAATAAAGAGATCCTACTTTAATTGTATAGATTTAGGTATCCTCACACAAATAGAATTAATCAAATCTAGTCTAATAGGAATGCATGCAAGACTAAATCCAAATAGGATAGTGGGTAGGTCGATTTGGTCTGTGCAAGTGTGAAAAAGGCTATAAATGGAGGTCTTGGCATGGTTTTGATGATATTTTGGGTTGTTGGGAAAGAATTATGAACTTGCTGGTTTGGGAAGATATTACCAGTCAAAGAGACCAATATTGGTTAGGTGACCGATGTTGGCTACTAGTAAGTGACTAACGTTGGTTGGGTGACCGGTGTCAATAGGAGAAATTAGGTATGAAATATTTAAAAATAGGTTGATGGGAGCTCTTTATGATTTGCACTAGATAGTTGGGAAGGATTGGATGAAGTTGTGGGATTTTTAGAGAAGACTCAAAGGTGATAAAATGAGGGTTCCAGGAAAGGTATGAAGGCTTATTTGGGAAAATGGTTGGATGGAAGGTGTTGTGGGAGAAATACAGGTAGGGTATGAGGAGTGAAATAAAATAGACAATATGATAACAAGTAAATAATTAATATATTAAAACTAATGACAAAGGAGAGATATACTTACTTGTGAAAATGGAGATAAATGGTAAGAGGTGGTGATGGTTGCAGAAGAAGGTGGTTCTGAACAAATTCAGAAGCATTAGCAAGAGGGAATGGTGCTTCCATGTGAGTACAATGGAGCTCTAGATTAAATTGTTGATGAATAGTGTGGTGTTTGAATGCTGTAAAGGTCTTTCGTATGTCGTAAGATCACTAGTAAACTCGAGATGGCAGGATGCAAGGTCACAAGAGCTATAAAACTAGATTCATAACCTAAAAAAAGAGTTTAGTAAATCTCTATTTAAAGGAAACTGACAGCAGGTTAGGTAATCAGCGCCGGCTGAGGGAATAACTAACATGTCAGTTAGGGATAAAATGTCATATTTTCTAAAAATAGCCCGATTCTTCCTAAATTTGGCATGATTGAGATTTTGGTTCTAGTTCACAGAGTGTGGAATGATTCTAAATGAGAGTGGGAGAGTAATTAGAGGGATAATATTCCATTAAGATTAGGGTTGGAATAAGTCCTAGTTGGTTAGGGAGAGTGGGGACTTGGTATAGGCTAATTAATTAGCTTGGAATAGGTCGAGTGTGAGGTGAAAAGATGAGGTGGCTAGGTGAGGTGGGAATTAGTTTAAATAAGGTAATTAAATTAATTATGATAGAAACAAATAGTCATAGCTATCTCGGGGAGGACATACCATATATAGCGAGGGGGGCTCCTTGCCATATCTATATATAGGGAAACATTTTCCACTCTCTATATGGGATTGGTGATTTGAACAGGACACTCTAGTCTATTCTCGGAGAGACTAGTCTAGTTTGGTATAGTCTCAGAGGGGTGAGGATTAATTTAATATTGGGTAATTAAATTAATTAAAATGTGTTCAAGTGGGCATGGTCATGGGGTTGTATTAAATTAATTAATTGAAGGGGGTTTAGAGGACCATGACCCAGTTTTGGTGTCTACATTTGCCACTTTTTATCACGTAGATTGTATTGATAAGAGACGATGACAAAAACATGGAGGTGGTTTCCCCGAGTAAGGGTAGAGACGAGGTTGTCCCAATTAAGGGTAGAGATGATTTTTCCATACATATGGGTGGAGGTGATCCCCCTCAAACTGGGAACTGATGAAGTAACTTTAAGAATCAGTGATGGGTTTGTTAAAGTGATAAGTTGTGAAAAATGAGGTATGGTGTGGGTATAGGAAATTGTAGTATTGGTATTGGTAATATGCGGGGGAATTTGAACGCATGTATATGTGTAGAATGTGACAAGGCACCAAGTCAAAGATCTCACAGAATCTACATCATCAAAGGTCGATAGGTTTATCCAAACAAGGTTGTTGTTGTCCAGGTATCCAAGGTATAGGATATGGCCCTGAAACACAATGAGGCTAGGTGTAGGAATGGGCATTAGGTGGGTTCCAAAGCACCAAAAGTTTTGGTATAGTCAAGATAAACATCACAGTATCAGGCAAGGTAAGTTTGGTAGGCTAAACAACACGAGTAATGTCGTCGCAAGGTATAGTAAGTGAATTTGAGTGTCAATTAGGTGAGGGCATTTTGGGTGCATAGGTAAGGTCGTGGGTGAGGCCGAGGTGTAGGTAAATATTTACCCTGAAGTACACTAAAATCAAGGATTAGGGGATAAGTCTATTATGTGATCCTGTAGGGTTAGGGTAGGGCTGAGGTTGCAAGAAAATGGTCTCTTGAATAATTTTTTTTGGCAAATTAGGTATAATTGGGTAGGTAGTGTGACTGATACCGGTTGAGGTTTAACCAATGTCAATAAGGGTAACCGATGTTGGTTGCCTAGGGCATGAGACCAATGTCGATTAAGTCAATTTGTGTTTTAAAATTAAAATTCGTGTTAAAAATGACTCATTTATGCATTTGACGTATTGAAAATGACAGAGAGAGTACATTTTTTCTTCTGAATTGGAAGAAAATGACAGGGTTATTTTCCAGGCTGAGTTAGAGCTATTTTAGAGGTAGGAGTGGAGTTTGTGGACCCATGAGATATTTCTAAGTGACTAGATTTTTTGATAGCTGAGAGGATGATTTAGCCATGGCAAAGGCAAGAGAGGGTGTCGGAGGACCTCCGGTTCAGAGACCAAACATCCCACCGAGGAGACGACGCTGACTAGAGGTAGGATTCGATTTCCATTGGTGTGTTTGATTAACACTAAAGTAAACAAATGAAGAATTTTGTTTTTGAATTTTTATTTGAAATATGGGTAGAGGAGGGAAAATTTGGGTATGGGGAGGGCCAAATCTAGGGTAAGTAGGTGGTAAAATTAATTTAGATGCAGTTGGGGTGGTTTGGGGTAGTTTTTTTAGGTGTTTTTGTTAATTATTTAAATAATGGGGACGTGGGGTTTCGGTCCTAGGGCTGAACCAGTGACTAACACTAGTTGGGAATCAATTGACGTTGGTGGCCTAACTGGCATCAGTGGGGGTAAAGGGGGACAAATATTGGTCAGGGTGATCGATGTCGGTCATTGTTAAAAGTGATTTAGGCTAAAAAAATGAGTTTGGATAGGAAACAAGAGAAGGGTAAGGTGGGTGAATATGTATTGAAATAGGAGTAGATAGGTTAGGGGTCTGGAAAAATAGAATTTGGTGGGGTTTAGAGTCTATTGTATGTATGAATGGGTGGGTTAAGGAAAATTAAGTCAAATTGGTGAAGAAGGGAAAATAGTGAATCTGAAAAGGTGTAGCGGTTTAGGTTAGATATAGTGTATGATAGGAGAGTGAGTTGGGTAAAAGGTAGGTAGGCTAGCAAATTCATAGGTGGTATTTGACTAGGTAGGATCAAATAAATGATCAAAAAGGGGCAATTGATTCACAAGTTTAAATGGTAATGATGCAGGCACATTAGGAGTTGACTATGCAAGATAGAGTGCCACCTCTTTTGGTACAGATGCGGGCTAGTGTGACTGAGGATGAGTGGGACCATATGAGGTATTTTTGGCTCAGTGTTTTGAGGTGATATAGGTGCATCATATGATATCACAATTTGATGGTCGCTCTCGTCGACAGATGGGACTCGGCCACCAACACCTTTCATTTACCTACCGGTGAGAAGACGACCATGCTAGAAGATGTCTACAGGATTTTCGGGCTACCGATATTTGGGGAGCCATAATATCATATTTTTATAGATGAGTCATTTGATCCTATGGTAAGAGTATTTGGTGAGGTGATGATTGACTTGAGATATCATAGTGCTAGCATCATTTATGGGGAGAAGTACATTGTACATCCTCAGGAGACTACATTGGCAGTTCTGATGATAATAGTTGTGGGATGATATTCTCTCCCTGATCAAGAGGGTGGGATATTTTCCCAAGCTTTGATGGGTATATTGGAGGATATGATAGAGGAACAAGTGTGTTTTGTAGTGGCACTGGACTACTTGGTACAATTGTATAGAGAGTTTTGGGCATATCTAAGGATTCAGTGGTTTGTTTTTTGTTACATTTATCTACTGCATCATTGAGCATATGAACACATTGTATGTGTGAACCCATAGGGAATTCCATGAAAATATTGGCACCTGGGAGTCTATAAGGCTGGATATAGGAGGTGGGTACTAGTAGGGGCACATCCACGAGAGGAGGTGTCACGAGATGTGACATACAATCGGTAGGTACTAGAGGGACTATATCCTTTAGATATTGTATGGTGACCATATGTTGATTTTCCTTCTTATGGGTGTATGGAAGATGAGTTGAGGGACTTAAAATTGGTTTGGTGGATACAAGGATAATGACCTTGGGAGCACAAGATGATTCTAGTCGACCAATTTTGACATTAGTGTAGGCTTCAACAGGATGCGCCTCCACCATTTCCACAGTACCACAGAGATGATGTTGAGAGACCATTGTCTCCACCACATCCAGCAGATCATGCAAGGTAGGAGGATTAGGTGGCTAACATGCGGATTGATTATGTCGGTACTACATATGGATACATGCATTGGTGGATAGCACAGCTACATGCAACACTGACATGACCATGTCAATCGGATGTAGCTATGGTGATAATATAAAGGGACTAGTTATAGGGGTAGGTGACTGTCATATAGCTACATATTACCCAAACATAGGAACAAGTGACCACCCTTTAGGGACAAGTGACTGGGTTATAGGGGCAGATGGCACAAGTGTAGGCTTAGGCTCCTACACAACCACCAGTAGGAGATGGGGGACATGTTGCCACATTGCAGGCACAAGTGACAAGGTTACATGCATAGGTTGTCACATTATAGGCATAGCTGGAAAATGCTTAGGAAAGGGATGGGGTGAGGTTACAAGGCTGTATGCATAGGTTGCTACACTACAAGCAAAGTTTTCCGCTTTACAGGGCCAGGTTGCACAGGCTCAGGCACAGGTGCAGGCACAAGCACCGGCACTGGAACAGGGTCCCATTGTATAGATCGCAGGATAGGGGCCATTGGTATAGGGACAAGGGCCACTTTTACTAGGACATGGTCCATAGGTTGTAGTAGGAGCTGTTGTCAAAATTTCACCCCCCCTGGGTAATTTTGATAACATGCATCAGAATATTCAAGTCCCAGGCACATTGATTGATTCAGAGCAAACATCATGTTTTTTAGGTTCTCTCAGATATTTTTCTAACTCTCCTGTCCAGGTAGTTAGGAGCAAGCTCTGAGAAAATTAAAAAAAAATAAAAAAAAAGTTGCAGAAAGGCAAGTAGGTTGATCCAGAAAAAATGGTGAAAATCGGCTAAGTCCTAGTCCTAGGAGCAATTGGGACATCCTGGGACAAAAAGATGTAGATCGGCTGAAAATCCTCCAAGCGGCCCAAATAGCAATAGGGACATCTGGGACAAAAGTACGCGGCGGGCGCGAAATGCCGGTTTGACCGAGAGAAAATCGACTAACTGCTGAGAGGGACAGTTCGGGACAAGTGGGACAAAAAGGCGTGAACCGAGCCGAACCGGGTGAAATAAGCACAAACAGTCCGAAACACAATGGGACAAGCGGGCCGCGAGTACGCGAACTGGCCAAACCAGGCAAAAAAGGTCGAGGCAGTCCAAAGCAAAGTGGGACATTTGGGACAAATGGATGCGAACCGGCCGGTTCGCACGAAATCAGCACAAGGAGCACTAAGCATTTGGGACATCCGGACATGAAAAGATGCGAAGGGCGCGAAAGAGCCGGCAGGGCCGAGAACCAACCAGATCACGCCACGTGTCTCAAGGAGAAAAGTCAAAAGTCAAAGGGCAAGTTTTAAAGGGTCAGCCCGAACCAATGGGATAGTGCCACGTGTCCCAGTAAAGGGCCCCACAAGGAAATTTCAAAGGAAAGCCCGCGAAAGATGGAGGAGAGAGAATTGCTCGTCCAATCAGAGCCTGCCACGTGTCATCCAGGTGGCAGAGCGCGGAAAATATTTCAAAATCCGTTTTCACCTGTTTCGTGCCCTAATTCTTCAGATCGCCATAACTTTCGATCCAGAGCTCGGATTTGCACGTTCTTTATATCAACGGAAAGCTGGTGAAATTCTCTACATGATTCTGGGATCAATCTTGAGTTTTGGTGCAGTCTGAAGAGAGAAAATCGAGAAACGGCTCTGACGCGTGTTCATGGCCAGAAATGACATTCCAGCGACCAGATTTAATGCAGAATGGGTCGCATTCTCCTGTAATCCGGTCAAGGTAACAGGGTATGGGTTTGTAAGGTCCCCCATGCCGATTTAATGCACCTGCAGTCATGAGGAATGGGCTTGCACGTTTTCCTACGTTTCTGTCCCCTGGGCTCGACCCATGCAATGTAAAAGCCAGATTTGGCTCATTTTGAAAAGAAGTTGTTCATTCTTTCTGCTCGGCCCTCCCTTCTTTTCTTCTCTGGGGTTGAAAATGGAGTTCGAACCTCCTCCCTGCTCTGTAATGGCGTTTTTTTCCTTTTACTAATGGAATGATGTTCTGTGCAAACTTCTGGAGCAACAAAACGTGTTTTGTGATGCATCTGTCCATCCTTTCTCGTTTTTGCTTGTTTTCTTCTTGCCTCTCTTCATTGCAGGTATTTGTGCATGTTTGAATGTTCATTGCAGATCTGGAGCTGTGTTCATGGAGTTTTGGGACACTTTCTGTGTGAAATCTATCCTTGGGCCTGTGATGCATCTGTCCATCCTTCCCATTGCTCACCTCTCTTTGTCCCATGGCAGTTTTGATAGAGGTTCAACATTCTCCTTCTCTGGTGTATCACCGTTTTAGTGTAGGCTTTTGCTGTTTTTTCCTTCTCTTCTCTCTCTCTCTCTGTCTCCTTGGCATGGTTAGATTAGGATTAGATTAGCTTGCCTGCGCTGGAATAGCTTGTGGCAGGTAGTTTAGGAGCAGGAACCAGCCTTCTCTGGAGATTCCTCTCTCAGTTTCACAAGTCCCACGCTTGGAGAGAGGTTTCCATGTTGTGCAATCATACTGGATGCCTGAACATCAACCTAGAAGCCTGATGTGCGTCCAGGGGTGCTGTGATTTTGCACTAACAGTTTTGGCACGCCCGGTGGGACCTTAGAGGTCTTTCACTTCATCTTTTGCAGGTTGATGTGTTCCTGTGAAGATTTCAGCCTTTGGAGGCACTTGCAAACACATCTGGCGACTCCATCTGGTCAACAACCATCTCTGAAGTTGCAGACCTTCCTTCCCATTCATTTCCATCCATTTTTCATTCATCCTTCTTTCCATCCCTTTCATTCTTTTCCATTCCATGAAGTTGTGCAACCATGACTTCATTTCCATCATGGAACTCACATTTACAACAACAACAGTATTTTCCACTTCCAACATGTTTTACAAATCCTCCAGATCAGCATGCATACTCATATGAACAGCAGTGCCAAAGTCAGTTTGGCAATGAAGCTTCCCAAGAGCAAGAGTATGCATACAATGAAGACCATCAGATCCAAGATGCTGGTCTGTTGGAGAAAATCCAAAAGATGGAGGTGGGGATGGTGCAGTCCAGGGCTCAAGCACAAATGAAAGCTTTTGGAATCGGTTATGGAGCACCCTGTCCATGGGTGGGACCTTTTCCAAGGCACTACAGCCCTCAAGAGAAGCTTGACTTCATGATAAAGATGCTGCCCCAACTTGCACAATGGACAACAGAGATAGAGGCCTACAGACTTGTTGTTGAACAACCTTGTCAATGGGTAAGTTCTACACCATCATCTAGTTTTTCTCTTTCCATTACTCAAGCAGCACCATCTCATTTAAACTCCCCATCTGCTGTCCCATGTGTTGAATCCATCCCTCCATCCCCTAGTCTTCCACCCCATCTCGATTCTTCTTTCCTTTTCCCTTCCAAACAGTCATCCCCTCCACAAGAGCTAACAGAAATACCCCCTCCTCCAAAGAAACAAGAGGTTTCACCTCCTCCTCCACCACCACAAAAAAATGTCAAATCAGTTGAGTTTCAACCCATCCCTCCTCTTGCATTCCCAAATCCATGTTGGGAGGATGAAAATCAGAATGCCAGTCAAGGAAAACAACAGCAAAAAGAGAGTGCCAAACAAAGATGAAGAAATTCAAAGTCTGAAGAGTTGGGCTCTTAGATTTGGGATGACAAAGATCCCCTTGATGGTTAAGCCTACAGAAGAGGCTGAGGTTGAACAAATGGTGGTGAGGACTGATTTTGTTGGAGAAGAAGATCTTGCAGTCCCAACTTGTCCTCTAGAGCAACAAATTGAAGAGTTTGACTTGACAAACTTCATGCTGGAGGAGGAGTTCAATCAAGAGCAAGATTCTCTTCAAACATTGGAGGAAGGAGAAGCTGCTCCAAATCCAAAAGAAGAGGAGAACATTCCAGCTGTGGGGGAGAAAAATGCAGATCCAAGGGCTTTGAGCACAAAGCAGGTTACAGAAGAACCTTCAGTTCTTCTTTCCACTTCATCTCTCTCAAGTTCTAGTACTGAAAAGGAGTTTGATCTCTCAAACTCAATATTGGAGAGTGAAGGAAACCATGGTGGTCAAGTTGCAGATCAAGAGGACACCATGGAGGAAGTTGAAAACGAGCAGCAGGACAGCAATGAGGCAGTTTACCTGTCAGATTTGGAGGACTGTTTTGATGGAGAAGAGCCGGTTGAGCTTTCACCTTTCTCTCTTTCATCATCCACATTCCAAACACCGGAGCCTGCTGCCATGAAGGAGAACTTTCATTTGCAGCAGCCTGCATCTTATAACAGCCCTTTGGAATCAAAATTGGAAGATTCTAATCTTCCCTGTTCTTCATTAGAGGAAGAGAAAGGACAGAAGAATTTCACCATTTCTTCCACATCATCCATTCAAGAGGGTCTACAAGAAGACTCCATTCTTGGAGTTGAAAATCAGAGCTATGGGCATATCAAACGGATCAGACCTTGCCCCAATCAGGTATTTGGCTTCATTGGAGCCAAAGGAGAAGCCACAACCAGTCATGCTTGCTTCTGAGCATGAGGATGAGCTACAAAGTACCAAGGATCAGCTGCCATACCTCTCCAATCCAAATGCAGAGCAACTAAAAGAGGTATTGGATTTTTCAGTTGATACCTTGATGATTTGGATAGAAGACCAGCTTCTTGGTTGATTTTCCATCCATCCAAACAGCCATGATCAGTGCCAAATCAATTGCATGGCTGCCAATTTTGAAGAAAGGAAGCTATTTCTCACAACCAGTTGCAGGGTTTGTTTAGCTTGCCTTTGCTTCCAGTTAGAGTAGAGTAGCTAGATTTTCTTTCAGCAGAAGAAGTGCTTGTGCACACTCTGCATGTTCCATTTGGAGCATGTATGATTTTCAGTTTTGTACATAGTTTTTGGTGTTGCTGGTTTTGCTCTTGCACAGTTCATTTCAGTGGCATTTTGGTGAGAACAACTCCATGCTCGGTGGGTTTCCAAGTGGCTCAGAGGGGAGATTTTCAAGTTCAGATCAGTTTTCAGGCTTGCTTATGACTCCATGCCCAATGGATTGCTTCAGGCTACTGGTCTTTCTACCTAGCAGGCAGGTAACCCCGCTGAATCGTCAAAACTGTTGTCAAAATTCACCCCCCCTGGGTAATTTTGATAACATGCATCAGAATATTCAAGTCCCAGGCACATTGATTGATTCAGAGCAAACATCATGTTTCTGAGGTTCTCTCAGATATTTTTCTAACTCTCCTGTCCAAGTAGTTAGGAGCAAGCTCTGAGAAAATAAAAAAAAATAAAAAAAAAGTTGCAGAAAGGCAAGATAGGTTGATCCAGAAAAAATGGTGAAAATCGGCTAAGTCCTAGTCCTAGGAGCAATTGGGACATCTGGGACAAAAGTACGCGGATCGGCCGAAAAGCCTCCAGTGCGGCCCAAATAGCAACATTTGGGACTAATCTAGGACAGAAGTACGCGACGGGCGCGAGAATGCCAGATTCGCCGAGAGGAAGAATCGACTAACTGGCTAAGAGGGACAGTTTGGGACAAGTGGGACAAAAAGGCGCGAACCGGCCGAACCGGGTGAAATCAGCACAAACTAGGCAGTCTGGGACGAAACACAATGGGACAAGCGGGCCAAAGTGCGAGTACGCGAACCGGCCGAACCGGGTGAAAAAGGGCCAAGCAGTCCGAAACAAACTGGGACATTTGGGACAAATGGACGCGAACCGGCCGGTTCGCGCGAAATCAGCACAAGGAGCACTAAGCATTTGGGACATCCAAGACGAAAAGACGCGAAGGGCGCGAAAGAGCCGGCAGGGCCGAGAACCAACCAGATCACGCCACGTGTCTCAAGGAGAAAAGTCAAAAGTCAAAGGGCAAGTTTTAAAGGGTCAGCCCGAACCAATGGGATAGTGCCACGTGTCCCAGTAAAGGGCCCCACAAGGAAATTTCAAAGGAAAGCCTGCCGAAAGATGGAGGAGAGAGAATTACTCGTCCAATCAGAGCCTGCCACGTGTCATCCAGGTGGCAAAGCGCGGAAAATATTTCAAAATCCGTTTTCACCTGTTTCGTGCCCTAATTCTTCAGATCGCCATAACTTTCGATCCAGAGCTCGGATTTGCACGTTCTTTATATCAACGGAAAGCTGGTGAAATTCTCTACATGATTCTGGGATCAATCTCGAGTTTTGGTGTAGTCTGAAGAGAGAAAATCGAGAAACGGCTCTGACGCGTGTTCATGGCCAGAAATGACATTCCAGTGACCAGATTTAATGCAGAATGGGTCGCATTCTCCTGTAATCTAGTCAAGGTAATAGGGTATGGGTTTGTAAGGTCCCCCATGCCGATTTAATGCACCTGCATTCATGAGGAATGGGCTTGCACGTTTTCCTACGTTTCTGTCCCCTGGGCTCGACCCATGCAATGTAAAAGCCAGATTTGGCTCATTTTAAAAAAAAGTTGTTCATTCTTTCTGCTCGGCCCTCCCTTCTTTTCTTCTCTGGGGTTGAAAATGGAGTTCGAACCTCCTCCCTGCTCTGTAATGGCATTTTTTGCCTTTTACTAATGGAATGATGTTCTGTGCAAACTTCTGGAGCAACAAAACGTGTTTTGTGATGCATCTGTCCATCCTTTCTCGTTTTTGCTTGTTTTCTTCTTGCCTCTCTTCATTGCAGGTATTTGTGCATGTTTGAATGTTCATTGCAGATCTGGAGCTGTGTTCATGGAGTTTTGGGACACTTTCTATGTGAAATCTATCCTTGGGCCTGTGATGCATCTGTCCATCCTTCCCATTGCTCACCTCTCTTTGTCCCATGGCAGTTTTGATAGAGGTTCAACATTCTCCTTCTCTGGTGTATCACCATTTTAGTGTAGGCTTTTGCTGTTTTTTCCTTCTTCTCTCTCTCTCTGTCTCCTTGGCATGGTTAGATTAGGATTAGATTAGCTTGCCTGCGCTGGAATAGCTTGTGGCAGGTAGTTTAGGAGCAGGAACTAGCCTTCTCTGGAGATTCCTCTCTCAGTTTCACAAGTCCCACGCTTGGAGAGAGGTTTCCATGTTGTGCAATCATACTGGATGCCTGAACATCAACCTAGAAGCCTGATGTGTGTCCAGGGGTGCTGTGATTTTTCACTAACAGGAGCTATGGCCCCTCCTCAGGTTATATCCATGACCAGTTACATAGATGCAGTATCTGAGGCTAGGTATTATCAGGACCGGTTGATGGAGAGTGGTATCTCGTATGTGACTTATGGCGAGTATAGAGCACAACATGTAGCTAGTACGAGGACTAGCTCATGGACTCATAGTTCTAGTAGATCAGAGATCCATCGGTCTTGAAGACAGGGTTAGGGAGAGGTGACCAGTTCTTGAAGACCTCAACCCAATGAGGCTATAGGAGAGAGCAACAGAGGTGTCGGCCCCTCATAGATATGATACGGCGATGATATTTATTTTTGATTTTTGATATATATACCGGTTTGAATGCTAAAGATGCAAGATGTATATGAGATATTTTGAGACATTTTATTAGTTCTATTTGAGCATACATGTATTGACACACAAAAATTCTAATTATATAGTTAATGATGCGATTGACAGATTATGTGTTTAGTTTAATTTTCATCGTATTGTTATCATGGATACTAGATATGTAGGCATGGTTTGATTGAATTTCCAAGTTTTTTTATGCTATGGAAATTAGAAAATTAGGCATGGTTTGGTTTAATTTCCAAGTTATTGATGTTATGGAAACTATATGTAGGCATGTTTTGGTTTAATTTCCAAGTTATTGATTTTATAGAAACTAGGATGTAGGCATGTTTTTCTTATGGTTTAGATGACTAAATGGTTTAATTTCCACTGATTTAATGTTATGGAAACCATATGATTGGACATGGTTGAGTTTGATGCTATTTGTGTAGTGAAAGTTGTGTTGCATGGTGTAATTTCCTGTACTGATATTATGGAAACTAGATGATAGACATGTTTTGGTTTGATTTGGTTCGATTTAATTTCCAAGTTATTGATATTATGGAAAATAAATGATGATGTATATAGGTGATGTATGGTTTTATTTTGAGTTAACTTCCAAATTATTTTTTATGGAAACTAACTAACTAAATGTTTGTTTTATGGGGTAAATGAGGATGGGGAAAAGAGTGGCCAAGATAACTTCAAAAGACCGCATACCCTAAAAATGCTCCCTGCATAGCCCTTGTAAAAGAGGCCTCAAGCCAATGTAGTTCTTTCGTAGGATAGTGAAGAGTAAGATGGTTGTAGGTAAGTTAGAGTGTTTAGGTAAGGTAAGATGGGTAAGGTAGATTAAGTCAAATTGATTATGGTTAGGTTGATTAGGTAAGTGAATGTATGATGTTTTTTATTAAAGTTACAAAGGTCAATGATGGGTATAGGTAAGTGAGAGAGGTGTAGGTGAGGTGAGAAACGATCCTAGATATTAGATGTCGAAGGTGTTGTCCTGTTGAAGAATCAATAAGTAAGAAAAAAGGGTGACCCAAAAAAGAGGTGAGATGATCCATAGGTAGTGAAGACCATAGCGGGCATACCAAAGATAGGATTATGAATAGAAAACCCTAGAGGCATTGCATGATTGTTAGTTCTAAGGGTGAAACAAGTTGCATGATCAAAAAGTGTCACATGTATGCCATGTCCCTTGAATAGGTAGAGGAGAATAAAAGAAGGTGAGGTGGAAATGTTTGTTTAGCGTAACCTTATTGTGGGACAACATGCCCCTTTTGAAACATACCTTAAGCCAAATTAGATAATTCCATGACCAAAAGTTTTTATTTTTCTTGACTTTTTATTTTTTTTGCTTTCATAGACTGATCGATGTGGGAAGTCTATGTGGGAAAAATAACATATCTCCTTGAGGTCTTTGTGAAGTTGATGGATGCGGGAAGCTCCAAGATAGTTATTGATTTTGACAAGTATAGATTAGTCTTCTTTTGGGATAGACTAGATATAATAAGTGGTTAAATTTTTATAGTTGTCCTATGAGGGAGCAGTGTAATATAGTAGCAAGAGAGAGACATAGATGTCTTTTTGAGGGAATCATCTATTTGCAAGAATTTTGACTCAAGGAGTGGAATTATTAGTATCCCATATTTGTTTTTGTATTAATTTTCGACTTTAGGTCATGGAAAAGACTATAAAGGAGTATAGGCCTCTTTTATGAAGGTAAGACCATACCATGAAAAGGTTAACTATGGAATAGAGCCTTCAAGTGATGAACGACCATGGGATTACAACCTGAAAACGAAAAAAAGTATCCATGAGAATCATGCCATGAGTAGAGTCGTGGTACTCATATTGAATATGGGGTTGAATGGTGATGGATAATCACACAATTCTAGCTTAGTCATTGGTCCTTAAAATAGGTAACCCGAAGCGGAGGTTCATTTAAGGGATGAGCATGTGTGATACATAGGGTGATATAGTACTTTATTCAATAATAGAATGGTCAAAGATGCAAGGAATTAAGGGGATCAAGTTCAGGTTTACCTTCTAGAAAAGATAAAAGATAAGCACATGATCCGTAGGTATAAGTGACGATATAAGGTTCAAGCCAAATAGGATCAAACTTACCTCATTTAATTTTCTCATCTTTAGTTACATGTTGATTTTCCTTTAGGAAAAGGTCACTAATCTTGAAGGCCCATTCATGGACACATTTTTCATAGGCACGTTTGATACATTTTTTATATTTTAAAGTGTTCTAGAGAATTTAGACGGCATTTGTCTAATAGCTCAAGTTGGGCCAAATGGTCATGGCGAAGATCGTCATCATTGAGAATATCTTTAAGTGAAATACGAAGAGATGGAATTTGGACTTTGAGAGCTAGGAAAACCTTTGTACCATAGACCAAAGAGAAACATGTGGCTATGGTTATGGTGTGAATACTAGTGCAATAAGCACATAAGGTGAAATGAATGTGCGTGTGTCAATCCTTACCAGTATCGTCAACATATTTCATAAGAATTTGTTTAAGAGTTTTTTTAGTTGATTCGGATTGACCATTTGTTTGAGGATAATAAGGAGAAGAAAAATTGAGTTGAATTCTGAAATTGTCACACAATTTCTGTAGGGTTTTATTTTTAAATTATTTTCCATTATCAGTGATGAGGCAATGAGAAACACCAAAGCAAACAATGATGTGATGGTTGATGAATTTGCATATTTTCTCGGCCTTGGTAGAAATGAGAGGGACGGCTCCCACCCATTTAGTGTAGTATTCAGTTACTGTGATGATCCATTGATGATGTTTATAAGAATGAGGGTTAATCTCTCCGACAAGATCCAAACCCCATTAAGAGAAAGGCAAAAATTATATAGCAACTTGTAAGGTGTGACTAAGTGTGTGGTGAAGATTAGCATGTTGCTGACATTTCACACAACGTTTGACATAATCATAGCAGCCTTGGTTTAGGGTTGGCTAGTAGTAGCCGAGTTGAAATATGCATTTAGTGATGGCAAGGACACTGAAATGACCCCCAAAAATCCCATCGTAAATCTCCTCAATGGTGTATGGAATTTCAAAACTTGTAAGGAATTGCAATAGGATACCGTCAAAGCCACATTTGTAGAGAAGACCCCCCATGATGACATAATGAGAAACACTTTTGAGGAAGGCTTGTTGTCCATTGCGAGTCAGATCAGGAGATAGTATTGAAAGGGAGAGGTATTTAGAAAAGTGCTTATACCTAATGTTGCATGGGTCAGTTTTGATTCATCCCACAAAATTTACGTCGCAAAATAGGTAAGAGGGTGAGTGCAACCTTTGTACTGTGACAAATATCTTTGAGTCCGAAGGTGAGGTGGGTATTTGAGAAGCAAGGCAAGCCATAGTGTCCACAAATTTATTAGTGGATCACGTAGTGGTTTGAAGTTTGTAATGATCAAAGGTAGTCAAAATCATGTCAACGTGATGCTTATACTTCTGAATTACCTCGTTACAGAACTGGTATAAACCATTTACTTAGTTTACAATCAGTTGAGAATCACCAAAGATATTAATGGATCTAAAATCTAGGTAAATGGTAGTTTGAATACGTAATATGAGTGCTTTGTACTCGAAGATGTTGTTAGTGCACTCAAAGTCTAATTTTAAGGATAAAGGCATAGGCTCACTATTAAGAGGAATGAGAATATCCCCTACACCACCCCCGCGTTGACATTTAGAATTGTTGAAGAATAACGTCATCTGATATACGGTGTCATCTAGGGAAAGTGTAGTAATGGATTCATCAGGAAATCAAAGTTAGAAGATTGATTTCCATAAAGAGGAGCATCTGTAATGGTTTTTCCCTTAACATATTTTTGATGAATGAATTCTAGATCTAGGTTTGTAATGAGCATGATCCAATACACAGTGTGTAGGTGTTGATAAGAATTATTATACATGTAATTTTGGGGGTCAGTTTTGGTGACAATGAAAGTTTTGTGGTTAAGTATATAGTGGCAAAGTTTTGTGGCGAAGAAGACTAGGGATAAGAAAATATTTTCAGCGTGAGTATATCTAGTCTCATAATCTAAAAGAGTATAGCTTATACAATAAATCACTTACTCCCTGTGTTGCTCGTCGTGGTGAGCGAGCATGGCACCAAAGGAATGATCAGTGGCAGAAATGTAGGGGTAAAAGCGTTTTTCATCCAATGGTGGAATGAGTACATGTGGCTGAAGGAGGTATTCCTTCAACATTTCAAAGGATTTGTGGCATGGATTGTCCCAATTGAAGGAGACATCCTTTTTAAGAATATGATGAAAAGGGTGATATCAATTAGAAAGTTGGCAAATAAAGCATTGAATGGATTGCAATTTACCTTGTAAACTATGAAGCTTCCGAAGTTTAGTAGGTGGTGGCATTTCGAGAATAGCCTTGATTTTGGTAGGATCAAATTTTATACCCACAAAGAGATGATGAAACATAGGAGTTTTCCGGAGAGAATGGAAAAGATGCACTTCTTTGGTTGAAGGCGAATGCAGTATTGGATGAGACAATCAAAGTTGACTTTAAGAACTGCAAGGTGTTCTACCTGATGCTTAGACTTAGCAAAAAGGTCATGTTATCTGAAATTTACCCCAAGGTCAATTTCGATAAATTGCATAATTTGTTTAAACTTGAATAGGTAGAGATGGTGAAAACATAAAAATTGGATTTTGGAGGCACCCCCTTGCTTTTCTCTAACTTCCCTATTCAAGAAAAATATGAATTAGTGAAAATTTTGTAAAATTTTAGAGAAATGGGGGAAAGGTGTATTTTATTGTATTGTGGTTCAATGGCTCTGCGTAAAACAACTGTAGGTGGAACTAGGGTTCCTTGTCCTTGACTTGGGTATGAAATGATAAGGAAACAATTATTTGAGGATAAATCAGGTTCCGACCGCCTAGGCGGCACAAGTTCCATTGGGCCATGAGTTCCCCAAAATCTTGATTTACCTGATTTATACAGGAATTGAAGTGGGTTCAATGTATTACGGAAAAGGTGGAAGTTCACTGCCCAAAAGGTCTAGGTTCCATCGGGCCACAAGTTCCCTAAAATATCGATTTACCCAATTTCTAAAGGAATTGAAGCAGGTTCAATGTATTACGGAAAAGGCGTAGTTTCTGGCTCTGACGGTCCAAGTACTATAGGGACATGAGTCCCCCATGAACCCGAAGTTCCCATACAATGAAGGAGGAATTGAATTAGTGTTGTTCGGATGAAAAACAAGTTATGGGCCAGAGGGTCCTGAACGGTCCAAGTATCACAGGGATGCGAGTTCCCCGTAGAGGAAAAAATTTTACACATTAAGGAGATAGAGTGCATCATGGATGAAGTGCAGTTTGGAGGCCCAAATGTCCCTTGTACCCCAATGCCATGAACTCTCAAAAAAATCCATCATACCCACATATCAAAGTGAAGGGGGGTAAAAATCCAGTATTGTGGATTATGAGAGCCCGCGTGGAACACCCCAACCATGAAATTCAAATGGGCATAACATTTGACATGGAGCTCCAATTTTTACAAAATCAAACTTTTCATAAAGCTCTCAATATCCTCTATGCCATAAAATTTAAAAGAAACATATCTAGCTCTAAAAATTTAAATTTTTAGTCTCGTAAAATGCAAGAAATCCCTGGAAAACTCAAAATATCTGCTCATACTAAGAGGGTCATAACTTGAGAAATTTTCAACGGATGTTCACAAAGTTGGTCTCATTGGAATCATGGTTATGAGCCTAATGTGTAAAAATCAATAAATGTAGAAATTCATGAAGTTTTGAAGGTGATTTTAAAGTAAAACTAGCCCTATTATATTTGGTTGTCGAAAAGTGTTCTGAGAAGCATTTACTGAGCATGGGAAAACAGTCTTCATTGTTGCAAGTTATGGGGAACGTTGATATTGCTACTGCAAGTCCAAAACCGCCAATCATACTAATTTATCATGACTTGCAATTGATGGGAAATGAAATTTTGGGAATTGTGTCCTCTCTCTCTCTCTCCTCTCAAAATTCTATAAATTGATGTGTTGGGTTCATTCTAGAGGAGAATAGTTTGAGTAGAAAAACTCTGTCATTTTTGTTTTGTGAAGCCAATGTATTCCAGGCCTTTATAGTTTACTCCTTGCATGGTGATCCAGGCCTTTTTTGTAATAGCTTGAACTGTGCATATCAGTGAAGAAAAAGATGCAAGTTTGTGTATGTATCTTCCCTTGTTGTGTTTGTTTGCATTCTTCTTTCCTCTTCAATCTCATTGTAAATATATTTTGTCTATTTAATGCTCATGTAGGGATTCATTATTATTGTGTCTACATGAAAAGGTGTTTTGATTATTTTTATTAGACTATGGAGAACTGTTATCACCCTCTTTAATTAGCATTTTGCTTCCACTTTCACACATTGGGGATTGTTCTCATACCCTTCTTTTCTATTGTATCACTGTTGTTAGTGTACGCTTTAATTTCATCTACTCTCTCTCTCTCTCTATGGTCCCTTGGAAATTTAGATTAGGATAAGATATTTTTTCCTTTATTAGGAGTAGATTGTGGCAGGTAGTTTAAGAGCAAGAACCAGCTTTCTCTAGAGGTTTATCTCAAGTAGCAAGTCCCAAAACTTAGAGATAGTACCCATGTTACCTAGTCACACCGTGAGCTCAAGCACATACACTTGTGGAAATCAGAGGGTGTTCTAATTTGGTGATAACAAGTCATCGACATAGTCTTCTAATATGTCATGCATGATGTCGTGGAAGATATAGGTCATAACGTGTTGATAGGTGGCACCATCATTTTTCAAGCCAAAGGGTGTTATGCGATAACAAAAGGTCCCCCAAGGGGTGATGAATGTGGTTTTGTGGTGATATTTTGGTGTGATTAATATTTGATTATAACCTGAGAATCTGTCCATAAGAGATAGCATCTCATGGCTGGCTGTAAGATCAACAATTTGGTCAATGCTAGGAAGAGGAAATTCATCCTTAGGGAATGCAAAATTAAGGTCACGGAATTCCATGTAGATGCAGAGTATCCCTGTCACTTTAGTGATAGGAACAATGTTAGAAATCCATTGTGGATAGTCAAAAGGTATAATGAAGGAAATAGAAAGAAGGCGTTGGAGTTCTTCTTTTACAAGAAGAACAATGCGTGGGTACGTTTATCACAGATTTTGCTTCACATGTTTGGCATTGGAGATAGTCACGATATTGTGGACCACAATATTAGGTTCAAAACTAGGCATATCGGCATAAGACCAAACAAAAGTGTTACTGTGATCTTAGAGGAAAGAGGTGAAAGCTTCTTGTTCAGAAGAATCTAAAGATTGGCCTATCTTTAGAATTTGAGGTTTGTCCTGAGTGTGAATTTTGATCTCTATGGTCGATTCATTCAGCATGGTTTGTGTCTCATGAGGTAATGACTGGTGAATGTAAGAATCCTCTGCACCTAAATAGGTGAGAATGGAATCATCATCCTAACATTGAATGACATTTATAGAAGGTGTATCGACATCGATCAATTCAGGATAAAGGAAAGGATAGGAAGAGGAAGCCTTGCCATCACCTTGATAGGTCATGGGTCCCAAAGAAACAATGTTCATGAAAAAAAAGTTAGGAGGGATAGATTCTGGATCCATGGACTACGTGGGTGAAGGCAGTGTCATAGGTGAGTGAGTTGGGGAAGGTTTATCTTTCTTGACGAGGTCAATTTGAGCCTCCTTATAAGGAGGTTCCTCGTAAAATCCAAGAGCACTACAGTCTTTGTGTTTTTGAGTGGTACAAGATATGATGGTGTGACGACCCTGCTCATAGAGATCAAATCTGAATCCTTTCCAGACACATTGATGAAGAAACGTGTGGGCAAAGTGGTGGTTGGTGAGGAATTGGATGGATTTGGGTAGGTGGTTCAAGAGTATATGAAGAGTCAAGTCCCCCATACGTCAAGTTGGTGTGAAGGAGGGGCAGACCATATGGAAAAACCTTTCCTACACAATGATCATAATGTGATATTGGTGAATTTTTCCGTACTCCTGAGGAGTAAGGAAAGTGTCAATGGTGAAGAGGTAGTACTCCCCAAGGGTGAGGCATTGAAAAACACATGCCAAGGGTTCACAGGTAGGCACTTGGATAGTAGGGATGGATGATTCACCCAAAGTCTGAGAAGAATTAGCCTTAGTTTCTAGTGAGATAGGTGGTTTGGTATATGAGCTAACCATAGAAGCTGCGGCAGCAATGGGGATATATGGGTTGGTTGTGGAAGATGTAGTGGCAAAAGTAGTAAATGGGGCAGCAGAAGAAGATGTGGCAATAGGGGCGGTGGATGTTTTAACTGGTATAAGGACATCATTAGGTTGATAGAGCATGTTAAAGGTTTTGAATGGTGAGGGATCTGCTTGAATGGTGTAGGAGTGCCCTTCATGTTCAAATTTCAAACAATGGTGTAAGGTTGAATGTACATAACCCATGGTGTAAATCTAGGGTCGTCTAAGTAGCATGTTGTGTTGGAATTCCCCCTCTAGGACATAGAAAAGTTTAGGAATGGTACGAGGACACACGTGAATGTGGAGGATGACAGTGCTATGGGTAGAATTCATGGCATTGTTGAAAGAACACAAAATAACTGGGTTGTTATACATGCAGTTGGGAGGTATGTGCATTTTTTGTATGCATGGGAGGAAATGATGTTGATACTAGAACCTCCATCAATCATAACATGGCAAATGCATGTATCATTAATGTAGGCAAAAATGAAGAGGGAGGGACCAGGATCATCGAATTATAGAGGAACGATCTCTTCATTAGAGAAACTGACTATAGAAACCTGAGAAGAGGTAATGGGTATGGAATTTTCAGGTGAAGCGGTATGAGGGGCTACATGATGAGGTGTGATGATGGTTACAATGGGTATGAGGTCATTAGGTGGAACATCAATAGATTATAAGACCTCCATAAGGGCCTGATGATGAGACTCAGAGGTTTGGATGAGGTCGTACAAAGACATATTGAGAGGGGATTGGTGAAGTTTTTTTTATCATGGTTTGATGTGCGACTCTATCTAAAACATGATATCTTGGCCTGTGGATGCTTACCTTGGAAGCAAGTGCAGATGGAATAGTGGATAGAGGTGTATTGGATGGGTTACTATTCTTCTCTTTAACTTTGTCTTTCTGTGATCGACTGGTAACTCAAACCTTATTGATTTCGAAGATCAAAGGAGGAAAAGAGGGTTGTGGAGGAAGAGGTGAAGGCCATTGAATATATATAGGATGAATTTGTGTGGCAGAAAGTGAAGGGGGAATAGAATTCTACTCCAAAATTTCATTGTCCTCGAATAGACCCTCTGAATCATAGAGTTGAATGAGAATATTTTTGAGGGCCTTAAACCCTTCCACATCATTCCATTGAGAGGGATTATATGCACATATTTTAGTATCATCAAACCGTGGTTGTTTGTGTTTGAGTGGGTCATAAGTCCTGAGAGGTGGCAGTGATATAGTTGAGGTCTCTAACAACCAAGTGAGGATCTTCGCATAGGATCCTGCCAAGGGATCATAATGAGAAATCATAGTCACCTTAGGCAAAGGTGTAGGTGACCTTTGTGAAAGATTTGAAGTTGGGGATGGGGTCAGTTTAACTATCATTTTGGTTGATGGTGTGATTTTTAGTGTAGGTTGCACCTTTTTGGGTAAAGGTGTTGGGGTAGTACGGGAATAAAAATAAGGGGATGCAGAATGTGTAGGCATGTAAGTCAATGAAGGTGACAATGGTTATGTGTGTAAGGTCATGGTCGAGGGTAATACAAAATGTGGCGGTGAAAGAGAAGGTAAATGTGTAGATTGATAATAAGGTGTGGTTAAATCAGAAGATCGAGTCGAGGGTGTGGGCTACTTCACTTTAAGTTTTCCTTGGGAAGGAGGTTGTTTGACCAAGGTAGATGGATTTGTGCCTAATATTGATGGAAGAGGAAAAGGTGAAAGAGGAGATGTGGGAGAAACTGGGGCACGAGGCCTAAGAGGTAATTTTGGCCTCTTAGGTGCAGGATTAGACTTGATGGCAGTTTGTGAAGAGGTGGTCAAATCTATCTTCACAGGAGAGTGATCTAGACTAGGTTTTGGTGTGACCCCCAATGTAGTGGTAGGTTTAGTGTAGGTGTGAGTTTGGGTGAAGGTGAAGGTTTGGGTGTAGGAGAAGGTTTGGGTATAGGTGAAGGTTTGGGCGTGGGTGAAGGTTGGGATTAAGACGAGGCTAATACAACATGTTCAGGTGTGACAGATTTGGTTGCCTTAAATATTTTGGGATAAATCGGTGAAGTATCAAGAGACAACATCTACATCTGGGTCGATATTGGGAGTCAAATACAACCCTAGAGTGTGGATTATTTGACACACTCTAAGTGATCGGCCAAACAATATAATGGCGTAGAAGAAGAGGAAGATAATGATGCCTTGGTAGTAATCCCTGCGAAGAATTCCAAGGCCTATGAGACATGGAATTTTTTGGCTTCTGCTTCGGTAAATAGAAGTGATTGAAGAAGGTTGATAGGACCTTTGAAGGTTGTTGGAGAATTGATGCCAATAGGTAGAGAAGATGAAATTGAATCATCTATGGGTTAAGGAGGGGGTTAGGTAGGTGGTGTAGACCCTTCTTTAGGTAGAGAATAGGATAAGGTAGCTTCTTTTGTAGGTAAAAGGATGGGTAGTGTGGGATTCTTGACATTTGGAGGGATAAGTTGGGTAAGCTTCTTTGTAGATGGATTAGGTGAGGTGGGCTTCTTCATAGGTAAAACAGGGGGTAACGTCATCTCGTCCATGGGTAGAGGAGTAGACGAGGTAGGATCCTCCATGAGTAGCAAATCTCGCACAAGAATTTCCTTGATAAATGGGATGGGAGGAAATTGTGAAGAAGGGATAGGTATTCCATCAAAGACAACATGAACTTCGTGGGTATGGGTATCATTGTTAGAAGTATAAGTAACATGGTTTGATGGGGAAGTGTGGTTTGGAAAGGGTTTCTTAAAGATATGAAGGTTTTGATTTTCTGGCGCGTTAGGATTGTTTAGGAGGAGATCTCCAATATCTAACATTTCCTGGCCAATATTCTTGAATGTTTTAATATTTCCATCACTATGTCCTCTTATGCGGTGATAGTTATATTATTCGTTCTCCTTATACCATGTGCGTATAGGACAGGAAAGGTCGAAACTAGTATGTGGTTTGACTGGTGGAAGGGTGATGGCTCCCACTTTTAGAAGATTTTCCAATACCAAGGAGTATGGTTCTCCTATTGGGGTATATCTTCGTTTTTCATTCTTTTACTGGAAATTATTACCAGGGGAAATATTAGGAGGAGGTTGTTTCACCGTTTTTTTTTTTTTTTTAAATGACAAAATAGATAGGGTTATGGGCTAAGAGGAATACCTGTTAAATGGGTTGGTTGGAGGTTGATGTGCACGTTCTGACTTCTTAACCCAATGCGGATTAGGGGAGATTCCTATTATCTAGGAGGAACTACCTGTAATAGAAAACAATACCACAAAAGAGAAGTTAAATGATATATGACAGTGGACTGCCTATCATATGCTAGTTTCGGGAAGTGTGATACTTCCTAGATGGCTGTCAATCCACTGTTATAAATAAATTAATGCGAGAAATAAGTAAAGTCCTAGTATAGTTGATATGATTTAGGTATCTCATTCAATTACAATAAGAAAATCCAATCACAACAGGCTAGGCTATAGTTGGATCTAAAGGATGAAGTGACTATCAAGGTACTGGGACTGGTCAGGGTCAGATTCTGGGTTGTTTTAGGTCAATTGGTAGGAGGTTGTTTGGCTCTTTTCTTAGGCAAGGTATGAAACTCAAAGATTGGCGTCAGTCTTGTATGACCGACAATAGTTTAGTAATAATCGAGGATGATTACTACAGATTTTCAATAACTCAATATTTCATGGTTTAGGGATTTGTCTGAGACTGACTTAGGGATGATGAGGAGTGGGTGTAAGTTTGAGGAGGTGTTGGAAATACTAAGAGGTGTTTAACTGTCAGGTATGGGAGATTTTATGGTGTGGGTGAAGGAATGATCAAACTTGTATGGAGATAAATGGTGGGGAAGTGAGATTTCAAGTAGAAACTAATAACATAGGTAACAGATCCTACTAGAATGAAAATAGAAGAATGTTGGTTAACAAGATACTTACTGTGATGCATGTTTGATGGCTAGATGGAGATGATGGTCGATTACAGAAATGGTGTTTGGTGTCATGGCAGTGCTTCCCGAAATGCTACTGTGGGTACAATGCTTCTAGATCTACCTAAATGATGGTTCTAAATGCCTAGATGCACGAAAATACCTTGGTTCTGCTTGCATGCAACTCCTCTTTCTCTTCCTTGATCTCAAAATGTGTCAACCTCTCCAACAAGACTGGTAAGGTGAATAAATGGTAACCAATGAATATTTCGTCTTGATCGGAATTGGTTTAGATCTGACCGGCATCGGTTAAGTCAGGATTCTGTAGGTTTTCTAAAATGGGCAAATCTTTCTAATTTCTTAGGCCAAGTTGGTTTGTTGTCGCGGATCAGAATGGAAGCTTCCCTTCTAATGAGCGGGAATGTGGTTAGAGAAATCTTAAGCATGTGTTTTTAGGGTTAGACCACATCTTAGCTCATTAAGGAAAGTAAGACTTAGTTGTAGTTAGTTATAGGAACATGCCAAGAATAGGTCTAGGGTGAGATGGTTGGGTGAGGTGTCTAGGTGAGGTGGAAATTAGGTCAATTAAGGTAATAAAATAATGGATATTGTGAGGATGGGTATTTAATTTAATTAAAATAATTAAATTAATTATTAATGTGGGATGAAAGAGGACCATGGTTAGGTGTCCATGTTTAAGTTGGTTATATGACAATGGCTAATGGGAATGTGATCAAATTTAGGTGTCTACATTTGCCCCTTTTTGTCACGTATCTTGTATTGGTAAGCGATGTTGACAAAAATAAGAAGTGGGTGCCCCATGTGTGGGTGAAGATGATCCCCCTCAAACCAGGAACTGGTAAGGTGGAATATGGAAGTAGTGAGTGGTTTGATAAAAGGTGGATGTGGTGGAAAGGAGCGTAGATGTGGGAGAATGTGGGAAAGGGTAGAGGTCAAAAAGAGGAAAACAGTTAAATGGGCCAGGGTCAAAGCTAGTGGCAATCAAATGCACACACACATTATAAACTGTGACATGGTTCTAGGTTGAAGATTTTACAAACTCTACAACGTCTAATGTCGATAGGTTTATCTAAACAAGGTTGAAGTGATTCCCGTATCCAAGGCATAGGATATGGTGTGGAAACACAACGTAGGTCAAGTGCAGAAACATTTAGGTATGTTCCGGTATACCAAAGGTAGCGTCGAGATAAATGTCACGGCGATAGGAAAAGAAAGGTCACTAGGCAAAACAACAAGGCACAACGTTGTAAGGGACAATGATTGCATGGGTTCAAAGGTCACTAACAGTGTTCTGAGTTAAGGCATATAAGTTATGGTGCGGGGAATATCGAGCTACGGGTAAAATAATAAGGCCCTAAATGCAGTTAAGGACAAGTATAGGTAATGTGGGTTGGCAGGTAAGTGGAAAAAAGTGTGGGGAAGGGCCACAGGGTGGTGGGAAAGATAATTGTGGGCAAAAGTGGGTAAAGGTATTTAAAAGAGGATTGCAATTGACTGATGTTAGTTAAGTAATGACTTACGTCGGTTGACTAGGGAATACCATGACCAACGTCAGTCACGTTGATGTGGGTATATAAAAATGAAAAATCTGTAGAATATGGATTCATTTGTACATTTTGGCTTTTGTGAAAATGAGGAGAGCATGAGACTTTTGTGCCTTATCGAGAGGAAATTACGTGGGGATGTATTGAGCTGAGTTGGAGAGATCTGGTTGGAGAGGAGAGCCAAGTACATGAGTCCACGAGATCAGGTAGAGGGAGGTGATTGGTAGAGAGGTTGGAGGTTGATTTGGACATGGCAGAGGCAAGAGAGGGTGTGGGTGGACCACCAGCACAGTGGCTAGATGTGCCACTATGGAGGTAACTTTGAGACGAGGTAAGATCTAATCCTTTCGTTGTTATTTTATATAGGAAGAAGGAAATGTAGAGGGGTAGAGGTAGGGAGGGTAATATAAATAAAATTTGTGGTTAAATGAATGAAAGAGGGGGTGGGAAAGGTCAGAGGTAGGGGGAAGAGGGTTGGGGAGGGACTTAGGTGAGGTGTGGGTAGGTTCATAAGGAAAATGGGAAAGAAATTAGGTAAAGGAAATTGGTGTTTCGAGTGTGGGCATGGTGACAGTGACCGACGTCAGTCAAGGTATGGCCGACATCGGTCTCTGTACACTGACATTAGTTATATATGAGGGAATCAATGTCGTTTATAATGGACCGACCAGTGACGGTGAGGAGTAACTAGTGTCGGTTATGGTGAAATTGATAGAGGTCTAGGAAGGGTAAGGGGAAAGGTTAGGTAAAGTGGTTCAAATAGATAGCGGGGGAGGGGTCAGTAAGAAGGAAGGGTTAAGGTCAATGTTGGGTAAAATCAAGCTTGAATAATGGTTGTGTTTTGTTGAATGTAGGCTAGAGAGCAGCTACGGATGAGAGACCGAGTACCGCCCCTGTTGTTGTCGGTACGATCGAGTGTCACCGCCAATGAGTGGAGTCACGTGATGGATGTCGGCTTGATAGGAGTGAAGCATTATAGGCACATAATCTAGGAGATGAGTTTGATGGTCGCCATCATCGACAGATTGAACTCATCGATCAATACCTTCCATCTACCGACGGGTGAGATCACAATCACCCTGGAGGATGTGTACAGGATCCTGCGGTTACCGATAGTGGGAATGTAGGTGTATTTGATCTCCTCAGAGGCATCTGAGCAGTTGATACTGACCGTGTTTGGCGAGGGGATGGCAGAGATGAGGTTTCATAACGTGAGTCTGAGCTATGAGGAGATGTATGCAGCCCATCCTGAGGAGATGAGGCTAGTTGTTCTTATTATGGAGGAAGTGTGTTGTTTTGCACTACCAGATGCAGAGGGTGGGAGATTCCCAGGGGTGCTAATGGGGGTCCTCCATGACATGATGGAGGAGAGGAAACACTTTTCTTGGGTGCCAGCATACTTGGTGCAGTTGTATAGGGAGATGTGGACATATAAGAGATTGTGGCAGTTCAACCTATGTTGCACCTTTCTTCTCCACTGCTGGGCATATGATCACATTGTAAGTGTGAGGCCTCTAGGTATGCCCTGACCTGATGCATTTGATGTTGGCTTGGTTCGAGTGGGTTACAGGCACTGGGTGCCGGTTGCTGGAGTGCGCAAAGCTATTGGGGATACACATGATGTAGCCTATTACAGGTGCATATTGGAGGGTCTATCTGGAGTAGAAATTATTTTGAGGCCATATGTGGGCTTCCCCTCATACAGGCACATGGCCGTGGAATTAGACAAGTTGCAACTAGTTTGATGCTTAACAAGACATCTCGCAGGAGAGCATGAGACGATACCCATAGACCAGGTCAGACAGTAATTTGGGTTGCTGCAGGATATACTACCTCCTTTCCCAAAGTATAGGAGGGATGATGTGGAGAGACCTATGTATCCACCGTGACCTACAGTGTCGATCGGGTAAGAGGAGCCACCAGTGGACCGGAAGATTTATGATGTCGGTTGCACCGATAGTGGTGGGTAGCATAGTTGCGAGTAGCAACACCCAGGCTAGGGCAACCAGATGTGGCGACCCTCATAATCCAGAGGGACACTTTACAAAGACATTTGGCCACATTACATGCCCAGGTTATAGGTCTACAGGGTCAGCTAACAAGGTCACAAGAAGAGGTGGCCACGTTACAGGCATAGGTGGTGGTCCTTTAGGACCAGATCACAGGTTTATAGGAGTAGGCACCTGCATAGGGTGGAGCCAGAGATGGGGGCAGGTAGCCACCCTACAGGAATAGGTCACAAGGTTGTAAGTCCAGTTGGCCACTTGTCAGGCACATATTGTGGCCTTACAGGCTCAGATTGCAGCACAGGCACCAGTAGAGGCTCCCATGGTACAGGTGTAGGCACAGAGGCCGCTATTAGCAGGGCCGAGCACACAGGCTACAGTGAGACCCATGACACCTCCTCAAACAGTGCCTATGGCAAGATTCAGGGACACCCTAGGTGTGGCAAGGTATTATCAGGATCATTTGGTAGCATCTGGGATAGATGTTCCATCATATGCTAAGTAAAAAGCACAACAGGCCTTGAGTGAGAGGACTAGATCCCACACTCATAGTGTGGAGATCGCAGGGGGGCGAAAATCCCATAGGCAAGAGCATGGTGAGGCCACCAGTGTACAGAGGATAGCTCCAGGTGAGGGGCCATCGGTGGTTAGACTGATTCCCACAGCAGGGGGTGAGATGGTTATCGAGCACCCTACAGGAGTAGCAGAGGAGTCAGGAGAGACAAACTCTGAGATCCGATGGGTAGACGATTGATATCGTCATTTGGATAACTTTTTTTTATTATATGTGATATAGACTAGCCTATGTGCCGATAATTTTTTGTATATGATACTGGCCTGCATGCCGATGATTTTGATACATTTGTATTTTATATATTGTATATGAGAGGTATTTTTACCGATTTTTGTACCTGAGCATATATGTATAGACACTCAGATGTGGATGATATATATTGAGATGATGATGTTTATGGGATGATTCATATGATTGTGTATAATTTTGTTGTTATGGCATCATGCATGTGATGGAAACTAGGTAAGGTTGTTTTAGGCATGGTGGAGTTAGGTCAGTTTAGGCATGGATTGAGTTAGGTCATAGGCATGGATTGAGTTAGGTCAGTTTAGGCATGATGGATTCATGTTGGGTTAGGCATGGTGGAGTCAGGTTAGTTTAGGCATGGATTGAGTCAGGTCATAAGTATGGATTGAGTCAAATTGGTTAGGCATGGTTGAGTCAAGTTAATTTAGGCATGGTTGAGTCAGGTTGATTTAGGCATGGTTGAGTTGGGTTTTATGGTTGATTGAATTTCTAATTCATTAATGTGTGTAATTTGTGATGGTATGGATCGTGTTAAGATTATTTGTAGGAAAATGCATGATGATGATAAATAAATGGTAGATGTGATTAAATGAATGTGTAAACTATGATGGTAAAAATGTTTAGCAATTATTACTTGTTTGGTTTAAGTTCTAGTTATTGATATAGAAAGGAAACTAATCAAGGTAGAATGTGAATTGAAATGAGAAAGGGGGAATTGGTTAGGATAAAGAGTGGCTGAGCTAACCTCCAAGGGCCCCATTCCCTCAAAGTGTTGCCTACATAGTCCCGATGAAAAGGGACCTCAGACTGATGTAGTTCTCCCACAAGCTAGGGAAGATTATGATGAAGTATAAGAATGGGTTGGTAGGTGTTAGACATTGTTGAATGTAGGTCATAGGCATGATTGAGTGTAGGTCATAGACATGGTTGAATTTAGGTCATTTTGGTATGAGTGAGTATGGTGAAAGAGGAATTTCTAGAATGTAGGTGTCGATGGCTTGATCCTATATAGGGGAATCAATAATTAAGGAAAAAAGGTGAAGGGTAAGAGGAGACAAAAATTTCCACCTTATTGAGAAGGATCAATACAATTCTATCATACCAAAGTTTGGCTTATGAACGTAAGATCCTAAAGGTGTTGCATACTTGAGTGTTCTAAAGGTGAAGAAAGTCACATGATCAAGAAATGTCACATTTTCGGCAAGTCCCTTGAGGAGGTAGAGAATTTAGAGAGAAAATGCGGTGAGGTGAAAGAGGTTGGTTTAGCCTAACCTGGTGTGAGACAACATGCCTTTTTGGCAAGAGACACAAGATCAAAATAAGCAAGTCCATGACAAAAAAGTTATCTTTTTCTTTGTGCTTTTTTTATAGACTAGTCGATGCGAGAAGTCTATGTGGGATGAATAGAATATCTCCTTGAGGTCTTCATGAAGTTGATCAATGTGGGAAGCTTCAGAATATTTTTTATTTTATTTTTGCAGGAATAGTCTTATTTTGTGATAGACTATGTATAGTATGGATAGCTTTGTATAGTTGTCCTTCGAGGGAGCATTCTATTTATAGCAGCAAGATAAAAAGATTAGATGTCCTTTTTTTAAGGATTCGTCTTTTTACTAGAAGTTTGACTCAAGGAGTTTGAGATTGAAAATCCTGTATATTACTTTTGATTTGTTTTTGGACTTTTAGATCATGGACAAGACTATAGAGAAGTATAGGCTTCTTTTATGAAGACAAAACCAAAGCACACATGGGTTAGCTATGAAAGAAAGGTTTTAAGTGGTGAATGACCATGGGATTCCATCCTAAAAAGGAAAAAAAGTATCCATGAGAATCATGCCATGAGTAGAGCCATGGTACTCATATTAAAGATAAGGTTAAAAAGGTGATGGGTAATCACATGATTCTTGTTTGGTCGTTGATCCTTAAAATAAGTTAATGAAAGGTGAATGGCTCTCAAGGGACAAGAATTTTTAATAGACAGAAGGTGATATAGGACTTGATTCAACAATAGAGTGGTCGAAGATGCAAGGCATTGAGGGGCTCAGGTTCGGGTTTACCTTCAAGTGAAGACAAATGATAAGCACTTGATCCATAGGTACGAGTAACGATATAGGGTCCAAGCCAATTAGGAGAGAATTTTCCCTGTTTTCTTTTCTCTTCTTTGGTTACATGTTTATTTTCCTTCAGAACGAGGTCACCGACCTGGAAAGTTTGTTTGTGAACACGTTTTTCATAGGCACGTTTGATACATTTTTAGTAGATTTTGAGATGGTCAAGAGCATTGAGACGACCTTCATCTAATAACTCAAGTTGCGCCAAACGATCTTGACGAAATTCATCGAAGTTGAGCATGTATTGTAGTGAGATGCAGAGAAATTGAATATGGAATTTGAGAAGTAAGACAACCTCAGTACCGTAGACCAGAGAAAAGGGTGTTGCAGCAGTCAAAGTGTGAATACTAGTGCGATAAGCCCACAAGGTGAAATGAATGTGCGTATGCCAATCTTTACTAGTATCGTTGAATACCTTCATAAGAATTTTGGTCAAGGTTTTATTGGTTGATTCAGCTTGACCATTGGTTTGCGGGTAATAAGGTGATGAGAAACTGAGTTGGATGCCAAAAGTGTCACATAGTTTACGTAGGGTTTTGTTTTTGAATTGCTTTCCATTATCAGTGATGAGGTAGTGAGGAACACCAAAGTGACAAATGATGTGATGGTTGATGAATTCACATATTTTCTCAGATTTTATAGAAATGAGGGGAATGGCCTCTACCCATTTAGTGTAATATTCGGTAGTGGTTATGATCCATTGGTGGCGTTATGAAGAATGGGGGTTGATCTCACCGACAAGATCTAAACCCCATTGAGAGAAAGGTCAAAGGTCTCGTGTGACCTATAAGGCATGACTAGGTGTGTGGTGGAGATTAGCATGTTGCTGGAATTTCACGCAACGTTTGACATACAACAGTCGTGGTTTAGGGTTGGCCAATAATAGCTTAGGCGAGGAATGCATTTTGTGACAGCTAAACCACTCAAGTGACCTCCACAAATTCCATCATGGACTTCCTTAATGGTGTAGGGAGTTTCAGAACTTTTAAGGCATCATAAGAGAATGTTGTCAAAGCTGCACTTGTAAAGGAGACCACCCATGAGGACATAATGGGAGATACTTTTAAGAAAGGCTCGTTGTTTATTACACGTGAGATCAATAGGTAGAATGGAAAGGGAAAGATAGTCTGCATATTGCTTATACCAAAGGTCACATGCGTCATGGGAAACAGTTCTGATGGAGTAAAATTCATGAGGTAAATAAGAGGGTGATTGTAGCCTTTTTATGGTGAAAAATATTATAGAGTCAGCGGGTGAAGTAGGTATTTGAGAAGCTAAGTAGGCCATGGTATCCACAAATTTATTAGTAGAACATGGGGTGGTTTGAAGTGTATAATGGTCAAAGGTGGTCAAAATCATATATGTGTGCTGCTTATACTTTTGAAAGATCTCATTATGACACCGGTATATACCATTGACTTGGTTTATGACCAATTGAGAATCACCAAAGATATTGATTTTCTTAACATCTAAGGCATATGCAGCCTAGAGACCCAATACGAGTGCTTCGTATTCTAAAATATTTATTGTACAATAAAAATCAAGTTTGAAAGATAAAGGCATAGTTTCACCCTCAAGGGGAATGAGGATAACACCATCCCTACCCCCACGCTGACACTTGGAGCCATCGAAGAAGAGTGTCATTTGGTAAGCGGGTTCGTCCAAGGAAAGGGTAGCTATAGACTTGTTTGGGAAGTTGAAGTTAGATGGTTGATCCCTAAAAATAGGTGCGTCGGCTAGTTGGTTAGTAATTACCTGGCCCTTGATGGACTGTTGATGAATTAATTCAAGGTCGAGGTCGGTAATAAGCATAAGCCAATGTGCAGCACATTAATGTTGATAGGGTTTGGCATACATATAGTGCAATGGGTCAATATTAGTAATGACGAAGGTTTTGTGATTGAGTAGGTAATGGCAGAGTTTTGTGGTGACAAAAACTAAGGCTAAGCAGAGTTTTTCAGCATGGGTATATCTAGTTTTGTAGTCAAGAAAGGTATGGATTATGTAATAAATCACTTTCTCTCTGTGTTGTTCTTCGCGATGAGCGAGCATGGATCCTACAGAATGGTCAGTGGTGGAAATATATAGGTAAAAGGGTTGGTCATCTTTAGGAGGAATGAGCACTGGTGGTTGAAGGAGGTATTTTTTTAATGCCTCAAAGAATTTATGGAATTCCTCATCCCATTTAAATGAAACGTCTTTCTTGAGAAGATGATGAAATGGTTGACAGCGGTCAGAAAGCTACAAGATAAAATGAAGAATAGATTGTAACATTCCTTGTAGGCTTCAAAGTTGACAGATATTAGTGGGTGGAGGCATTTCAAGAATAGCCTTGACTTTAGCAGGATTGAATTCTATGCCACGCAAAGAAACGATGAAACCTAGGAGTTTTCCAGAAAACACCGCAAAGATGCACTTCTTTGGTTGAACACGCACACAATACTTGATGAGACGATCAAAGATGATTTTAAGGACTGGAAGGTGTTCGGTTCGATATTTAGATTTGGCTATAATATCATCGACGTAATATTCCAGTATGTGATGCATGATGTCATGGAAGATGTAACTCATGGCTCGCTGATATATAGCACCAACATTTTTTAGGCCAAAAGGCATGACTCGATAGCAAACAGTACCCCAAGGGGTAATGAAAGCAGTCTTTTGTTGATCTTCTGGAGCTAGTAATATTTGATTTTATTCCAAGAAAACATCCATGAGTGATAGCATTTCATAGCCAACGGTGACATCAACCAGTTGGTCGGTGCCGAGTAGGGGGAAATTGTCTTAGGGACAAGCGAGGTTGAGGTCACGAAATTCTGTGCAAATGCAGAGTCCCTATACCTACCCAAAATTATATGTACTGCACCACCGGAAAGATGTTACACGTGCCCCAATGATGATTAAGATCTCTTCGCAAGGTGTTCGGAATCCAGAAAGCTCATTGAGTATACATTTGCATCCCAAAAAGCCTTGTCTAGCCTCTACATGTTTTGTCCTAGCCTTTTCTCTCTTTTTCCTTGTTGTTTTGTTGTTAGTTACAGGACCGCCTCCCTAACAAGGTGGTGGTCCTGTAACCATCACCCAAGCCAGGGTGGCGGTCCTGTAACCGTCACCCAGGCCAAGGCGGCGGTCCTGTAACCGTCACCCTACGCAGGGCGGCGGTCCTGTACGCGCTTTCCAGAATGTTCTAACGATCGTGTCAAGCATGAAAATTCAATTTTCACCCGCATTTCTCAACCACTAAAGCTTGTATTTATGTTTTAGCCACCTGAACAGTGATTTATCTTTGTTTAATGGTGGGAGAGTTCAATTTGAACTTGCCTTCTAGTCATTGCAAATGCTATAAATATGTAGCTTGTTTACAAGTAAATGGTCTTGGTTCTTTGGTTTGGAGTCTTCATTCTTGAGTTTCAGTCTTCAATACTCAGTCCTAGATTTATTTTATGAATCATTTTATCTTTAGCATGGATTAGAATTTTGAGTATTTAGTTATTCCTCACTGTACACCGACAACGATCCTGCTAGGAATCGTATAGGCCAAGCTTTGTTCTCTTGTGCCATCCCTCTCCTACTTGTACTTCATTGTATTTCTCTGAAGCTGCTATTATTCATTGTTTGAGTACCTATTGTTTATCATTTTATTTCATCATTGCTGTAACGAACCTGCTAGGAATTGCATAGGCCAAGCCAGTTCACTTGCGCTATCCCTCTCCTACTTGTGCTTCGTGCCGTCCCAGTGCCTTCTTTTGCTGATGTTGCCATACTCCTACTCTTTCTGGATTCACGTGAACATGCAAGAACGAAGAGATCACTCTGAGGGGACAAGCTACAACAAAACTGGATTTGCCTCTGCTCAGTAAACTCCAGGTTTAAATTGTCAAAGTTATTATCAAATAGAGTAGCGAATCATTTTATTTCAGTTAAGCTTACTTTCAATATTGCCAAGGAAGCTGTGAGGAATGATAGTTTCTGAGAAACTATGATTTGTTCCTCACTTCTGAGGTAGGATTGAAGGTTTTTCAATTAAGTTAATTAGTTGTCTTTTATTTAGATTCACACATCTGCACAGGTGAATAACCACACCGGGTTATCTCGCTTGTTTAGTTTTAGTATAAAAGTAGTTTAATTGTTGCTTGTAATTATAATGTTTCAATCGTATATTTTGTTTAGATTAGTTTCCCTTTCAATAGTAGTATAAATTGTTATTTTCAGTTTAAGTTAATTTGGAGACTTCATAACTAGATTAACACTGAGATCCTCGTTAGGAGAATAAACCATAGGGAATTTATGCTACCCGCTCATAGCCTCTAAATCTCCCCTTTGTCATTTCAGCTACCAGGAGATCACACTACCAGATCTTAGTCACTGATCCTCCCATGGTTAGCTTTAGGAAAGTTGCTTGCCAATTCTCATCCTTGCCTGTAGCTTTTCTATCATAGAAAACTGACCATAATCCCGGCTGTGACTTCATCTAAGTCACCCGCATTTCAAACCACCGGTTGTCTCGGCACGACCTCAGGAGGTCGGGTATGGGGAAGGTCACTTGTCGATTATCATCTTCGCATGTCACTTTTCCATCGTACAAAATTGGTGAACCCGACGTGAAACAAACAAAATTAGTGAAGCTGACGTGAACTTCCTACTTTCTCGTCTGGAGTCATAGTATTACGTTTTCTTTCAAGTTTAGTTTACTTTTCATCTTCTCCGCCTCTTTAGCTTTCACAAATCATTTTCACTCTCTTGCATTATTCTGCGGGTATTCATATACCCCTTGAATATGTCGAGATTCGATGCATATGGCAGACCCCTCTTGGGTCTTGAGGCATACTACGCCCAACAGAATAGACAATCATCACCCTCACTCTCGATATGGGGTGACAACTACTCAACTAATCAGTTGTCAACACAAACTCCAAGAATCAGATATAATTCATCTTTTCAAACTGAGGAGTTAGATCAACCCCCTCAAAAACAACAAACAGAGCCTTCAGGCTCGAATAATATGACGTTCACTGGAGAATCTGGATCATCTCCTCAGATGCTACTTAGACCACAAATTAGTAGACAATAAGACCCATACCTGGTCTTAGATGATGAACATTCAATACGTTATCCTAGGAGTGAATAGCACTCTCAGGGTATATACCCACCTGTAGGGAGTTTACAAACACAACCCGAGATCTCTTTCCAAGAAAATACCTCTACGCCATTGCATATAGGAAATACTCTCAGAGAAACTTGGCAGGAAAATGATCAGTTCATAGCAGGATATCACATGCCTATACAACACCAAGGTATACAACAAATGCAGCTAAGGAAAAACACCGTGACTTCACCAAATGAAGTCATTTCAACGTTAGTAGAAAAAGTGAGAGGGTTAGAACTTGCCCAAGCAAGTCAAAATTTGCAATTCATGCAAGCAGGGAGTTCCAATCCTCCACACCATCCTAGCCAAGTAGACCTCCTCACAGGAATAGGCACGTTAGGCATGCCTCCTCAGTATCCACAACAAGCACCAACTAGGCCCATCATCTCTAACACCGTTCCTCCCGGTCTAGTACAAAACAATCCATTCCTGGACAATACCCCGTCATACTTAAACATGTACTCCAAATCACCACAAGGGGATATGTTCTCCTCTCCCGGCATGTTTTCTCAAACACAGGGACTTCCTTACGCCCCTGCTAATGCATACGTTTGTGCCATATCAACAACCCATCCCACCACCACTCCCTCAGCAAGCACCATCAATGGTCGAAACCTATGCGATAGGGACTTATTCAGAATATTTGAAAGAGCCCTTAGAGTTCACCATACGAAGCATCATGCTTCCAAGACCCCTTCCTGATTTACCCAAGTACAAAGGTGAGGGAGATCCAAATGCACATATCAAGGCTTACGCTACAGCCATACGAGAACTACTCCCTTGGGATGGGGTTGTTGCTAAAATATTCCCCAAAACTTTGGAAGGCATCGCTCTTGATTGGTATTATAGAATACCTGAGGCTTCCATCCATTCATTTAAACAACTCATTTCAGAGTTCATTAAGGCATTTGACATGAACAAACTGTTAAGAACAGGAATCAGGGAGTTCTTACACATTAAGCAGGAACATAATGAATCTGTCGCTCATTTCATCCAGAGATGGCGTACAGTTCTCTATTCTTCAGCCAGTGCTCCAAATATGGACCAAATGGAACTATGTGATTTATTCCTTCATTCTCTCAGCAGAGAAGTGAAGGAAGAAGTCCAGAAGTTCCCACTAAGGACTTACGATGAAGTACTTGAAAGCGCTCTTCGAATAGATCAAGCAGCAATAGATAGTGGTCGTAAGACATATGGAACAAATGGGAAATTAATCACTCCCAATCAAAACACTATGACCTATCCTAATGCTGGGAATACCAATCAAGGACCCAATATCCTTAATGAAAACAGTGGGGTTACAATAGATGGAGTCACTGATCAAGTCAAAGGACCAAATGTTGTGAACACCCCGGCACCTGCTAATAATCAACGCAATAATAACTTCACTTCAGTGATCAATACGGTGGATTCTAATCATCCTCCATAGCAGCAAATCCAGTCACAAGGCCTTGCTCGGGGCCCAGATGGATATCAAAACCAAAGCCAAAGGCCACAACCTCAAAATTTCAACTATAACAACCAACAACCCAATCAGAACTTTGGGCCACAACAGGATTCAAACCAACGACCACGGAACTATAATCCCAATCTATATTGTGGTTTCCACAAAATCAGGGGTCATGATACTAGGACTTGCCATGACTGCAACAAATTCTTACAACGTCTACTAGAAGAGAAAAAACAACTCTTTGTAGATATGTTTCTGGAAAATCCTACACTGCCACTTGGTATGGGATCAGTTTCCACTCAAAATGCACCTCTCAAGATCTTCAATGATCCTCTCCCAAATCATTCTAACAATAACAGGTTAGATCCAAATGGGAAAAACAAAGGTATCATAATAAGAAATAACAATCAAGACACCTCAACTCCTGACAACTCTCAGATTGCTCCTAACCTAGGTTCAAATGGTAATACAAAAATCTTGGGATTAGTTGAGCTAGAGGTTGAGTGTGAAATTAATGCAACAACTCGGACAAAGGAGTATGTTTCACAACCCCTACCCGATATTTTCTCCACATGAGATGAAGTTCCTACAAATGCTAAACCGGTAGGATCCTATGATTTAATATCATATTTGAACAAGACCTTTTCCCACATTTCATTCCTAGATTTGCTGAAAAATTCACCCACGCATCGCTTTGCGTTGCTCAATGAATTAGGTCTTGGTCATCTAATCAACGTTACGCCACCACCTGAAACACAAGTGAACCATGTAGACTTTGATATCCACCCTCCGGGGCAGCCAGATAGGGATACCGAGTTTATATTCGACATAAACAAAATGCCAACAGACACTGAAATTTCACGTAGAGGTGATCCACCCTTGCATTTGCAGGTGTGGGTTTACAACAATTACGTTAAACGCATGCAATGGTGACATGATGGGGAAGCAGTTAACATAGTCCCCTTCACTTTTCTTCAAAAACTAGGATATGGAGAAACAAACTGTTCCACGACTGCGAATACACGCTAAGAGGTTATGATAGCCTCAAGGCCACTTCAATAGGGACTATAGTGTTACCAGTCACCTTAGGACCCAAAACAATCCTCACTGAATTTTATATTATAGATCGGGAAACCAACTATAATATGATTCTCGGTCATCCATGGATACACCGCATGAAGGCAATCCCTTCCACGTTATTCCAAGAAATAAGATTTCTACACTTAGGAAAAGTCTTCATCGCTCAAGGGGATCCTAAACCCTTTGATATACACTTAGAAAACCTCAAGAAAAAGAAAGGATTCCATACAGAGCATGAACTTCCCATGAATCAATTAAACAAACCACCTCCAACAAAAGAGTTAGTCCTGGTCACCCCAGACATTCCAAAGGTTGAATTTGTTGACCCAAAAATATATGAGGTGGCAAAGACAAATAAAGATAAGTCAATTTCTGTGGAAACAGTCTCCACTAAAACCACAATAGGAATTATGAAACTCTTGGAGAATGATGAGCCAATCTTTCTCCCATTCGAACCTCAAGGAATGGGTAGTCTTCTCGGTATAGCATCTCTTCCCTCCGATGACCTAAATCTAGATATAAACATGATAGAATTAACAAACGAAGAAGGGAAATTTAAAATTGAAACGATGCCTATCAAAACCATCTCTAGGCACTACCCTATTCTAAAGTCTGGTTTCGACCCATGCGTGTCTAAAGCTAAGTTTTCCCTATCCATGGGGAAAGACCTCATCATTAACACAATGCTCACTATGAGAGAGAAGGTCGAGCAGCATAGTCATGCTCACCCACATGCCATCTCTCAAAAACATGACAAAGAGGCATGCGAACACCTCTTTCAGAAAAATGTTTTTAATAATGGGACATATACACCTCTGGGAAAGGGTTGTAAGTTCAAACCCAGAATGGTAGGCCCTCGTCAAGAAAATGAAAAATTTGAGGATAATGGTTCTCCACTGTGTACTTCTAGGGGTGAAGAATTCAATATTCATCAACTTTCTTCACCTTAGACATCATGACATATAGTTCCACCTGCATTTTCATATGTACATGGTTACAGTTGCATTACATATTCATTTAGATAGGTTCATTTTGTTCACTCGTTTCATAAATATTGTAGTCCATGAACTTACTCTTAAGTAATTTGTTACAAATTTATGAAGATATTGGCAAAATTATTCAAATCACATCTCTTCAAACATCATCAAGTATTTTCAAATCTTCTCATCAAGTTCGACAGACAAACATTGATGGAAACCATACCAAGACCTGCATACTTGGCTTCACTCTTTCTTTCTACTAGGTGAAGTTGTCCTTGCCTACGGTCTGTTCTAGAAGCTTCTTGGTGTCACATCTATCCCTCTTAAAATCTCTTGGAACGAAAGGATATCCCAAAGTCATAGATCAGAAATGTCAAAATCAAATGAAATCAAAAGTGCCAAACAAACAAAATATTTTTATTTTACACACTTCTTTGCCCCATCAACCTTCGGTGATAAGCCCACATCTCCTACTGGTGATGTGAGGTTGGGAAAGGAAAGAAGTTCCCTTACTCACCTGTATCTTGCCTTTGGTGACAAACCCATGCTTCTTACTAGTGGCATGAGGCAAGGTGTGGGGGGTCTAGTCACACAAACTAACAAATCTTGGTATGCTAAAAACACAAGTCAAATTCTGTTAAAAGAAGGCAAATATCCAAACATCCAAATTCCAAAGAGATCAAATCCTCAAAACCAGATTTTGTCAACCAGGTTGCCATTTATGAATCTAAGTCTAGATAAACTGAAAAGTAAGTGGCCTTCTAAGCTTGGTAGTAGTTCTGAGTAGGGTGGGTGTGTAGGTCCAAATTTGGTTCTTGTTCTTGTTTTGTCTGTCTCTCATCATTCCACTCAAATCAAACTCATACAACTTGTGCCCTTCCCAATTCTTGGTGTTGAGCCCTCGCATCTTACTAGTTGCGTGGATTTGGGATTGGGGCAAGTTCATCTCTTTATCGCTATACATTCATCACATTTTGCCAACATGAGAAGAAATCACAGACATTGTCTAAAGAGGCCAAAAGTTCAAAACTACAACATGTTCGTCATCACATATCAGCATTGCAAAAGCAAATAAAGTAAAAACATTATGTTTAACATTTGTTATCACTTGTCATCCATTACATACATTCTGAAAAGCATGTGAAAATCGATGACATTTCGACACACGGGCATGCCAGGTATAGCCTCTAACTCCCCATTTTGGGACTACCATACTCGGACCCAACGTTTTATGCCTCTTCATGGCTAAAACGCTTCTCCGAGGGGGCAATATTTACGTACCCAAAATTGTATGTACTGCACCACCGGAAAGATGTTACACATGCCCCAATGATGATTAAGATCTCTTCACAAGGTGTTCAGAATCTAGAAAGCTCGTTGAGTATACATTTGCATCCCAAAAAGCCTTGTCTAGCCTCTACATGTTTTGTCCTAGCCTTTTCTCTCTTTTTCCTTGTTGTTTTGTTGTTAGTTACAGGACCTCCTCCCTGCCAGGGCGGCAGTCCTTTAACCATCACCCAAGCCAGGGCAGCGGTCCTATAACCACTACCCAGGCTAGGGTGGTGGTCCTGTAACCGTCACCCCGCGCAGGGCGGCGGTCCTGTACGCACTTTCCAGAATGTTCCGACGATCGTGTCAAGCGTGAAAATTCAATTTTCACCCACATTTCTCAACCACTAAAGCTTTTATTTATGTTTTAGCCACCTGAATGGTGATTTATCTTTGTTTAATGGTGGGAGAGTTCAATTTGAAATTGCCTTCTAGTCATTGCAAATGCTATAAATATGTAGCTTGTTTACAAGTAAATTGTCTTGGTTCTTTGGTCTGGAGTCTTCATTCTTGAGTTTCAGTCTTCAATACTCGGTCCTAGATTTATTTTATGAATCATTTTATCTTTAGCATGGATTAGATTTTTGAGTATTTAGTTATTCCTCACTGTACATCGACAACGATCCTGCTAGGAATCATATAGGCCAAGCTTTATTCTCTTGTGCCATCCCTCTCCTACTTGTACTTCGTTGTATTTCTCTGAAGCTGCTATTATTCATTGTTTGAGTACCTGTTGTTTATCATTTTATTTCATCATTGCTGTAATGATCCTGCTAGGAATTGCATAGGCTAAGCCAGTTCACTTGCGCTATCCCTCTCCTACTTGTGCTTCATGCCATTTTTACTTCAAAGTGACTACCGTCCCAGTGCCTTCTCTTGCTGATGCTACCATACTCCTACTCTTTCTGGATTCACGTGAACATGCAAGAATGAAGAGATCACTCTGAGGGGACAAGCTACAACAAAACTGGATTTGCCTCTGCTCAGTAAACTCCAGGTTTAAATTGTCAAAGTTATTATCAAATAGAGTAGCGAATCATTTTATTTCAGTTAAGCTTACTTTCAATATTGCCAGGGAAGCTGTGAGGAATGATAGTTTCTAAGAAACTATGATTTGTTCCTCACTTCTGAGGTAGGATTGAAGGTTTTTCAATTAAGTTAATTAGTTGTCTTTTATTTAGATTCACACATCTGCACAGGTGAATAACCACACCGGGTTATCTCTCTTGTTTAGTTTTAGTATAAAAGTAGTTTAATTGTTGCTTGTAATTATAATGTTTCAATCGTGTATTTTGTTTAGATTAGTTTCCCTTTCAATAGTAGTATAAATTGTTATTTTCAGTTTAAGTTAATTTAGAGACTTCATAACTAGATTAACACTGAGATCCTCATGACACTTCCAAATCTTAGTCATTGATCCTCCCATGGCTAGCTTTAGGAAAGTTGCTTGTCAATTCTCATCCTTGCCTGTAGCTTTTCTATCATAGAAAACTGACCATAATCCCGGCTGTGACTTCATCTAAGTCACCCGCATTTCAAACCACCGGTTGTCTCGGCACGACCTCGGGAGGTCGGGTACGGGGAAGGTCACTTGTCGATTATCATCTTCACATGTCACTTTTCCATCGTACAGTCCCCCTATCACCTTTTTGAAAAGAACGATGTTAGAAATCCATTGGGGATAGTCAATGGGTAGAGTAAATGAAACCGAGAGAAGGTGTTGAAGCTCTTCTTTGACCAGAAGAGCAATGCGAGGATGCATTTTCTGTAGCTTTTGTTTGATGGGTTTGGCATTAGGAATGGTTATGGTATTGTGGACCATAATTTTTGGGTCAATATCAGGAATATCGGCATGGGACCAAGCAAACGCGTTGATATGGTCTCGAAGGAAAGAGGTGAAGGCTTCTTGTTCAGTAGCGTTTAAGGATTGGATGATCTTTAGAATGTGTGGGTCGTCCTGAGTGTTAATGTTGATTTCGATAGTCGATTCATTCAACATGGTTTGCATCTTAGAAGGTAACGATCGATGAATATAAGAATATTCTGCACCAAGGTAAGACAAGATGGTTTCATTGTCCTAACATTGAACAACGTTGATAGAAGGTGTATCATCATCGATCATATCAGGATACAGGAATGGGAGAAAAGAGGGAGCTTCGTCATCATGTTGATAGGTCAGCGGTCTTGGGAAAATAGTTTTTACGAAAAAAAAATTAGGAGGAATAGATTCAAGATCTATGGACTCTGTGTTTGAAGATGGCAATGTGGGTGAATGAGGTGGGGAATATTTCCCGTCCTAAATGATGTCAACATGAACCTTCTTGGAAGGTGGTGCATCAAAACCAATGCCACTATGGTCATTGTGTTTACAAGAGGTACAAGAAATGACAGTATGGCGGCCCTATTTGTAAAATCCGAAGCCAAATCCTTTCCACACACACCGGTGGAGGAAAGTGTGAACGAAGTAGCAGTTAGTGAGGGAATGTAGGTCAGACAAAAATGGTTGGGCTTGGGATGTAGGTTTGGGTTTATAGGTGGTAATAACAAGTCCCCCATATGTTAAATTGATGTGAATGTGAGGAGGGCCATAAGGAAAAGCTTCACCGATGCGAATGTCATTACTAGGGTGTTGGCACAGGTTCCCATACTCTTGTGGGGTGAGGAAGGTGTCGCTATTGTATAGGCAGTAATCCCCCAAAGTGAGGCATTGAAAAACACATTCTAAGGGATCAGTAGTTGGTATGTGGGTAGCGGGGATAGACGGCTCACTAGATGATGTGGAAACAAATGCATCAGTGGTAGAGGATACAACTACAATAGGGATAACAAGGTTATATGTAGTAGAGGTAGTGGCAGTTTTTGTGGATGGGCTTGTAGGTAAAGGTTAAGTAGGGATAGTGGCAGATGCCTCGACTAGTACAAGCACATCATTGGGCCGATATAACATGTTACAGGTCTTGAAAGGTGATGGGTTGGCAAGGATGGTGTAATTATGTCCCTCGTATTCAAATTTGAGGCAGCGGTGTAAATTCGAAGGGACGCAACCCATGGCACGGATCCAAGGTCATACGAGCAACAATTTATACTAGAATTCCCCCTCTAGGACATAGAAAAGTTTCGGGATAGTGCAGGGACCTACGCAAACATGGAGAACGATGGTGCCTAGGGTAGAGGTCATGGTGTCATTGAAGGAGCGTAGCATAAAAGGGTTACCATGCATGCAATTGGATGGTATTCACATTTGGTCATATGCATGAGAGGAGATCATGTTAATGCTAGCACCACCATTAATCATAACACGTCGTATGTCTATATTATCGATAAAGACAGAGATGAACAGAGAAGGGTTGGGGTCATCAAAGTGGAAGGGAGTGATCTCTTCATCTGAAAAGCTGAGGGTGACCACTTAGTGAGTAGTTGGAGGTGTAGAGGAAGGTGATGACCTAGTGAGAGAGGCTGCATGGTGAGGGGTAATAATGGAGGCTACATGTGTGGGGTCATTTGGTAAGACTTCAATAGATTTAAGGACCTCCATGAGGGCTTGACAATCTGACTCAGAGGCTTGAACGAGGTCATATAAGGACATTTTGAGGGGGGATTAATGCAGTTGTTTGAGCATTGTGTGATGTGTGACCCCATCGGAAATATGATATGCAGGGCCTCGAATGGTGACTTTGGGTATGGGTGTGGATAGTATGTTGGGTATATGGTTGGTTGATGGGCCAGTTTCTTTTTCCTTGCCCTTGTAATTCTGAGCACAGGTGGCAATTTTGATCATGTTAATCTGAGGGGAGGTGGATGAAGAGTGTGTGTCATGGAAGGTATAGCGGAAAGAGGGACAAAACCCTAGTGGGGGATACAATCCTTGTGAAATGAGTAGGGCACATTGGCATTTGGGTGGTATTTAGGCCAACTCTCTTATATAGACCATGTTAATCTCGAATCTCGGGGGTGGATCAAAGAGTTGTGGGGGTGGAGATATTGGTCGTTGAGTAGGTAATGTGAGAAGATCTGTGGAAATTGGTGAAAGTGAAATGGGGTCCTCATTAAGAAGATCACCTTCATCAAATTTTTCTTTGGGAGGACATAATTGGACAAAGGTAGTTTTCAAAACCTTACATTTCTCTACATCGTGTCCTGGCGCACGATGGTAGGTGAAAATTTTGGTTTTGTCAAACCCTTTTAGTTTGGGTTTGAGTGGGTCATAAGGTCTAAGAGGTGGTAATGTGATGACAGAATTTTTGAGGAGAATGGTTAAGATTTTTGTGTATGACACTGCTAGTGGATCACAATGGGAGGTGAATGTGGGTTTAGGTACAGGTGTGGCTGATTGTGGAGGAAGAGGCTTTTCAGGAGGGGGAATGGTTTGGTTTACTAGTTTGGCATGTGGAGTGGTCTTAGGTCTTGGTTGCATCTGATTGAATGCGGGCATGGTAGAAGAGCTAAGGGTGGAATGTTTAGTTGGTTTAACTACCTTATTTGAGAGTAGCGAATTTTTTAGCTTTAGATTGCACATTTTTGGGCAACAATGACACAGGTGTGTGAGATGTGGAAGGAAAATTAGATGGTGGAAAAGGACGGGTGACCCACGGGGGTAACTGAGATGCCACAAAGGTGGTCGGTAGAGGTTGGGTGGAAGGCGTGAGTGAAATAGAAGAAAGTGTCATGGGTAGCGAAGAAGTTATGGATGGTATTGGAGGTATGGGAGGTAAGAATTTTATGGGTGAGGGCAGAATTGATGTGGGTCATTTGGGTATATTAGAGATTTGTGATGAGGAAATGGGTTGCTACATTCTTGGTTTACCGATGGACGGGGGTTTCTTGGCCAGGGTTGAGGGGTGAGGTCCTAGGATGGATGGAAGGGGTGAAGGTGATAATGGCATGGTAGGCGAGGTTGGTGTGTGAGGCCTAGGAGGTTGGGTCTTTTTTTTAAGGGCTAGGGTAAGATTAGTGTTAGTTTTGGAAGATGTGGCTAAATCTAATTTGATGGGTGGGTGAGTAAGGCTAGCTGTCAGTATAACCCCGAAGGTAGTTATAGGTTTACGTAAGGGAGATGATATAGGTGTGGGTAGGTGTTTGGGTGTAGATGTATGTTGAGTTATGGAGGGTGTTGCAATAGTCGTGGTTGTGTTTGGTTTGGTTGCTCGAAACACTTTTGGATAGCTAGTGGAGGTGTCAGTGAGTGACAACTACATTTGGGTGGAAGCTAGAAGTAGAAGGCATCCCCAAAGTAAGGCTCTATCAACATAGTCCAGGCAATTGGCCAAGCACAAAAATGGTACTGTCATAAGAGGGGCCAACATGGATCTAGTTGCAATCCCCATAAAATTTGTTTGAGATAATAGGACATGGCTAACCTCAAACTCTATGGATAAGAGAGCCGAAAGAAGATGAGCGGGATGTTGAAGGTCTGATGGTGAATGGTCATCAAAAGACACTAGTACTTCTATAAGATCCTCCATGGGTAGAGGAGAGGATGAGCCAGATGAGGTGGACTCTCCTTGTGATGGTGTATCCGGTGGACATGTATCTCTTATGAGTAGGAGAGGTGCCATTGACAACTGCTCAAAAATTTGAGGGGTCAAAGGTGGTGTGAAGGAGAAAATGAAGGGGGTTCCTCTGTGGGTGGAGGAGTACATGAAATAACTTCTGGTGCAGGTAGGGGAGCTCGGGATAAGATTTCATCTATGGAAGGAAGATGAGGCAATTGGGAAGTAATCGGTATGTCATCGAAAATAGCGTGGACCTTGTGGACATTGCTATCATTGTTTGAGGTGTCACCAGCTTGGTTGGAAGATGGGGCATGATTAGGGAATGACTTCTTGAAGATATGTAGGTTTTGGTTAGCGGGTACATTTGGGCTATGCAAGACTAGATATCCATTTTCTAACATTTCTTGGATGATATTCTTGAAGGTGATGCAATTATTGTCACTATGACCTTTGACACGATGATAGTTACAAAATTCATGTTCCTTATACCGCGTGGGCATGGGGTGGTCAGGGTTAAAACCAGTATGTGGTTTTATAGGTGGAAGGATGATGACACCAACCTTAACAAGATTTTCCAAAATAGAAGAATAAGATTCTCCTATAGAAGTGTACTTTTGTTGTTCTCATCTGAATTGGAAAGCTTGGAAAGGAGAGAGATTAGTAGGAGGTTTGGCTGGGTTTGATTGATGAGGGGGGCCAACTTTGAGAACTACAACATAGGAAGATCCTTTGGGTTTTGAAGATGAAGAATCATCATTTTATTTGAACACGATGTTCTTGTTATGAAGTTGAATTTTCTTCTCTTCGATAGCACGAATTTCTAATTTCCGTGCCATGGTGAATGCCTCATCAAAATTATGAAAGGTTTGTACCTACAGGGTTGATTAGATGTGTCGTGCACAAGCCCGAGTAAATAAATCTATGAGTTCAGTTTGAGGTAATTGAAATGTGAGTTGGTTAATTAGGCTACGCCAACGAGCAACAAAGTCAGCGATAGACTCATCGTCATACTGTCATGTGGAATAAAGATCATTCATGGTAACCTTCTTAACAATGTTAATGGAGAAGTGGTGTAAGAAGGATTGGGCTACTTGATTAAATGAGTAGATGGAGTTTCTTGGTAGCCCACTGTACCAGTCCAATGTAGGTCCTATCAGGGACATCAGGAAGGTCCGTAGGAGTAAAATGTCATCATGGTTGATCAGGTAACACCCATGTTTGAAAGACTGCAAATGTTGCTGCAGGTCTTCTTTACTGTTGAAACGGTTGAATTTTGGCATTTCCCAATGCAGGGGGCATGGGTGAATAGGGATGGATAGATGAATGGACTCGTTATATATTTCATTATAGGTGAGAGAATTGTGCGAGCCAGAAACCAATGCTTCTAGTTTTTACATCCTTTCCATCATTAATTTGATGAGGTCATTGGTAGGTTGTGGTTGAAGGGCTCTTCTTGTGGCATAAGGGGATTGGTATTGAACATGTGATGTGGGCGGCATTTCAATGTATGGTGATTCCAAATATGGAGGTTAAGAATAGGGGACTGACATAGAGGGCATATATCCATAATGGGTGACAAATGATACATGGGGTTATTGATAGTATGTCTATGTAGGTGGGATAGTTGTAGTGACTCTAGTAGAAATTGGGGGTAGTGTTTGTGGGATGGAGAGGATGAGATTCTGGAATAGAGTAGGGGTCACCAAAACCACAGGTGGTTGTGTTGCAATCAGTATCTGTGAGACAATGGGGATGAGGTTATTGTTTGGGTGGTGGATGAGGGGACAATAGATACTACAGCTGTGACTAATACTGTAGACGTAACGGTCATGACAGGTATGGGTCCTAGCTATGAAACCACTAGGGGTGAAGCAAGTGAAGGTAACACTGCATTATTAGGGTCTACTGCAGAAGTGGGAATAAGGGCAAGAGATATGGATACAAGCATGTCATATATCAACTAACTTGAGGAGTCCCGGGTGGAAGAGTGGGAAAGTTAGAACTGTAGGGCTAAGGGATTTTGATTAAGGAGTTGTGCAAATTCTTCATCACCTGTGGAAATGGTGGTAGGTAGGGTTGGATCCATGGGTGACAGGACAGAGGATGGTGAAGGACTAGGCGGGAGTGGTTGACGACTTGTGTGAAATGTAAGAATGTTAACCTAATTGCGAGTCAACACCGTGTGAATGATTGTATATCAGGTGATTATGTATCCTACAAATAACACAGGGAGCAGTGAGAATGAAGAAAACAAGTGTCTATAGATAGATTTGGGTAATATATTAGTTGATGTTGAATACACGGTAACCAACACCGATTAAGGATGATCGATGTCAGTTCATGGGTAACTAAGGTCGGTTACTGTGAGACAGGAACAATTTTATCAAATGAGAAAAAGACTGGTGACGGTCAAATGAAAAAGTTGTATGATGAATGTTTATCAAAGCAAAGAGAGTAAAAAGACCCACATGAACTTTAACAGTGAAGAAAATGAAATAAGGGTTCTTTAGGTAATTTAACCCAAAAGAATAGAAAACCGATACCGGTCAAGAAAAATCGATGTCAGTTAGGATTAACCGATGTCGGTTACTGTGAAAATTGGAAAGATGTAGAAAATGGATTGTTGTGAATTTCAATGAGATAAATAATCAACCTAAAAGTTTGGAGATGATGTAATAAAGTCCTGTCACACTCAGAAGAAGTCAGAATACTCCAACTATGATTGTGGAGTGTGTAAGGCAACAGGATGGAAAAATGGAGAAGTGCATCCTCACACCTCAAAATGCATGTCAATCAAACACTAAAAACACATACCTAACAAATGATTTTTAATGTGTTAATCTTATGCTATTTAGAAGACTAACTCATGAATTTTAGAATAGAGTTTTTGGTGAGGAAGGCTTCCTACGAAGAAGGATATCTAAAAGGAGAGGTTTCAGGTATGTTATGGCGAGGGCGGGCCGTCCTCTAAGATGATGACTCAATAGAGGTAATGAGCTGGGGAGTACCTGCCAATCTGATCATGTGATCACAGACATTTATTCCTAGGTAAAATTTTTTATAAGAAAGATGTGTATATTTTAATTTTGTGCAGTTTAGTAAGACACAGATAGATAGAGAATGTGCTTTGTATGATTATGTGTGTCAATCATCATTTGGGCATGACTTCCAGCATATAGGTTGCCCTCATTTTAATGTGAGCTAAATACAGCAAATCATAATGCAATGTAACCAATTTTAAGTCCAAATCGAAAAGGTTACTGTTGATGCAAAATCACAGCACCCCTAGATGCAGATTAGGCTTCTAGGTTGATCACTCAGGCAACCAGTGTGATTGCACAACATTAAATCTTTTATCCAGGTGTGGGACCTGTAAAATGAGAAAGGAATCTCCAGAGAAGGTTGGTTCCTGCTCCTAAACTACCTGCCACAAGCTATTCCAGTGCAGGCAAGCTAATCTAATCCTAATCTAACCATGCCAAGGAGACAGAGAGAGAGAGAGAGAAGGGAAAAACAGCAAAAGCCTACACTAAAACGGTGATACACCAGAGAAGGAGAATGTTGAACCTCTATCAAAACTGCCATGGGACAAAGAGAGGTGAGCAATGGGAAGGATGGACAGATGCATCACAGGCCCAAGGATAGATTTCACACAGAAAATGTCCCAAAACTCCATGAACATAGCTCCAGACTTGCAATGAACATTCAAACATGCACAAATACCTGCAATGAAGAGAGGCAAGAGGAAAACAAGCGAAGAACGAGCAAGGATGGACAGATGCATCACAAAACACGTTTTTTGTTGCTCCAGAAGTTTGCACAGAACATCATTTCATTAGTAAAAGGCAAAAATGCCATTACAGAGCAGGGAGGAGGTTTGAGCTCCATTTTCAACCCTAGAGAAGAAAAGAAGGGAGGGCAGAGCAGAAAAGATGAACAACTTGTTATGTCCCCCTTTTGAAAGAAGCCCCTCTGTACAATATATAGGAAGAAAGAGAGAGGGAAGAGAGGAAATTCGAAACTACCACAACCACTTCTAGGTCGCATTTTAAATCATCTCATTATGGTAGAAGTGGCGGATCCTGGCAAAACGGCGGGTTGTCTGCTGCATTAAAGCTGGTTGTTGAAGCGTCACTTCTAGCATTACCATGCGTCAGAGCCGTTTCTTAACTTTCTCTCTCTAGACTACACCAAAATGGAAGATTGATCCTAAAATCATGTAGAGAATTTCAACATCTTTCCGTTGATATAAAGAACGTGCAAATCCGAGCTCTGGATCAAAAGATATGACGATCTGAAGATTTAGGGCACGGAACAGACCAAAATGGATTTTGAAATATTTTCCCGCGCTTCGCCACCTGGACGACACGTGGCAGGCTCTGATTTGCTGAATAATTCTCTCTCCTCCACCTTTCCGCAGGATTTCCTTTGAAATTTCCTTGTGGGCCCTAGCTGGGACACGTGGCACTATCCCATTGGTTCGGGCTGACCCTTCAAAACTCACCCTTTGACTTTTTGACCTTTTCCCTTGTGACACGTGTCATGATTTGATTGGTCTGCGGGCCTGCTGGCTCTTTCGCACCCTTCGCGTCTTTTTGTCCCGGATGTCCCAGTGCTGTTTGGGACAGAAACCTCCGATCCGCCCGAAATGGGCTTCCTTGTCCCTTATTTACCGATGACACGTGGCATAATCTAATTAGCTCTCGGCTTTTTCGGCTATCCGCATCCCTCGCGTCCCTGCGGCCCAGATGTCCCAGTGCGAAAGTTTCCCGTTCCGGCCAAACTGGCCGGTTCGCGTCTTTCGCGTCCATTTGTCCCAGATGTCCCTTTGCTGCTTGGGACAAATTCTTCCGAACCACCCGAAATGGGCTTCCCTTGCTTCACCGCTTCGCCTTTTCGTGCCCTCGCGGCCCGATTGTTCCTTTGCAAAAATTCTCTGTTTCAGGCGAACCGGCTGATTCGCGCCCTTCGCGTCCCTCTGTTCCTATTGTCCTAAAGGCAACCTTGAGCAGGACTTAGCCAATTTTCACGATTTTTCCTGGATCAATCTACATGCTTGGAACTACAAAACTCTGATACATGTTATCGAAATTTACCCCTGGGGGGTGAAATTTTGACAACAGTTTTGACGACTTAGCGGGGTCACCTGCCTGCTAGGGTGAATGATCAGTAGCCTGAAGCAATCCATTGGGCATGGAGTCATAAGCAAGCCTGAAAACTGATCTGAACTTTGAAAACTTCCCTCTGAGCCACTTGAAACCCACCGGACATGGAGTTGTTCTCACCAAAAATGCCACTTGAACGAACTATGCAAGAGCAAAACCAGCAACACCAAAACTATGTACAGAACTGAAAATCATACATGCTCCAAATGGAACATGCAGAGTGTGCACAAGCACTTCTTCTACTGAAAGCAAACCTAGCTACTCTACTCTAACTGGAAGCAAAGGCAAGCTAAACAAACCCTGCAACTGGTTGTGAGAAATAGCTTCCTTTCTTCAACAGTGGCAGCCATGCAATTGATTTGGCAGCTGATCATGGCTGTTTGGATGGAGTGGAAAATCAACAAGAAGCTGGTCTTCTACCCAAATCATCAAGGTATCAACTGAAGGCAAATCCAATACCTCTTTTAGTTGCTCTGCATTTGGATTGGAGAGGTATGGCAGCTGATCCTTGGTACTTTGTAGCTCATCCTCATGCTCAGAAGCAAGCATGACTGGTTGTGGGTTCTCCTTTGGCTCCAATGAAGCCAAATACCTGATTGGGAAAGGTTTGATCCAGTTTGATATGCCCATAGCTCTGATTCTCAACTCCAAGAATGGAGTTCTCTTGTAGACCCCTCTTGAATGGATGATGTGGAAGAAATGGTGAAATTATTTTGTCCTTTCTCTTCCTCTAATAAAGAACAGGGAAGATTAGAATCTTCCAATTTTGATTCCAAAGGGCTACTATAAGATGCAGGCTGCTGCAAATGAAAGTTCTCCTTCATGGAAAGTAGACTCAAGTGTTTGGAATGTGGATGATGAAAGAGAGAATGGTGAAAACTCAACCGGCTCTTCTCCATCAAAATAGTCCTCCAAATCTGATAGGTAAACTACCTCATTGTTGTCCCGATGTTCGTGTTCTACTTCCTCCATGGTGTCCTCTTGATCTGCAGCTTGGCCACCATGGTTTCCTTCACTCTCCAATATTGGGTTTGAGAGATCAAACTCCTTTTCAGTAATAGAACTTGAGAGAGATGAAGTGGAAAGAAGAACTGAAGGTTCTTCTGTAGCTTGCTTTTTGCTCAAAGCCCTTGGATTTGCAACTTTTCTCCTCCACAGCTATAATGTGCTCCTCTTCTTTTGGATTTGGAGCAGCTTCTCCTTCCTCTAATGTTTGAAGAGAATCTTGCTCTTGATTGAACTCCTCCTCTAGCATGAAGTTTCTCAAGTCAAACTCTTAAATTTGTTACTCTAGAGGACAAGTTGGGAATGCAAGAACTTCTTCTTCTACTGCAACAAAATCAGCCCTCACCACTATTTGTTCAGCCTTAGCCTCTTCTGTAGGTTTGACCATCAAGGGGATCTTTGTCATCCCAAATTTAAGCAGCCCAACTCTTCTAGAGCTGTCTAATCACTTCTTCTTCTTTTTGGCTCTTCCTCTTGTTTTGCTTGATGACTGATTTTTACAATTTCTTCTCTCCCCCACATGGAATTGGGGATGCAAGAGGAGGGATAGGTTGAAACTCAACTGATTTGGAAAATTTGTGTGGTGGTGGAGGCAGATGAAATATCTTGTTTCTTTGGAGGAGGGGGGTATTTCTGTTAGCTCTTGTGGAGAGGAATGACTGTTTGGAAGAGAAAAAGGAAATAAGAATCGAGATGGGGTGGAAGACTGAGGGGATGGGGACATGGGATTCAACACTTGGGACAACAGATGGAGAGTTTAGAACTTGACACTGCTCCAAATGAGATGATGTTACTTGAGGAAAGAGGAAAAGAAAAGGCATGATGATGGTGTAGAACCTTATCCGTTGACAAGGTTGCTGAATACTTCGAATCTCATACACCTCTATTTCTGTCAATCCACTTGTGCAAGCAAAGGCAGCGTCTGCAATCATGAAGTCCAGCTTCTCCTCAGGGCTGTAAGTGCCTTGGAAAAGGTCCTCACCCATGGATAGGGTGCTCCATACAACTGATTCCAAAAGCTTTCATTTGTGCTTGTTGCCCTGGACTGCACCATCTTTACCTCCATCTTTTGGATTTTCTCCAACAGACCAGCATCTTAGATCTGATGGTCTTCATTATATGCATACTCTTGCTCTTGGGAAGGCTTCATTGCCAAACTGACTTTGGCACTATTGTTCATATGGGTATACATATTGATCTTGAATCTGCTCAAAATGCTGATTTGGAGGATTTGTAAAACATGTTGGAAGTGGAAAATACTGCTGTTGTTGTAAATGTGAGTTCCATGATGGAAATGAAGTCATGGTTGCACAACTTCATGGAATGGAAAAGAATGAAAAAAAATGGAAAGAAGGATGAATGAAAAATGGATGGAAATGAATGGAATGGAAGGTCTGTAACTTCAGAGATGGGTTGTTGACCAGATGGAGTCGCCAGATGTGTTTGTAAGTGCCTCCAAAGGCTGAAATCTTCATAGGAACACATCAATCTACAAAAGATGAAGTGAAAGACCTCTAAGGTCCCACCGTGCATGCCAAAACTATTAGATGTGAAATCACAGCACCCCTGGATGCACATCAGGTTTCTAAGTTGATCTTCATGGCATCCAGTGTGATGGCATAACATTGAATCCTCTCTCCAAGCATGGGACTCGTAAAAACTGAGAGAGGAATCTCCAGAGAAGGCTGGTTCCTGCTCCTAAACTACCTGCCACAAGCTATCCCAGTGCAGGAAAGCTAATCTAATCCTAATCTAACCATGCCAAGGAGACAGAGAGAGAGAGAAGGGAAAAATAGCAAAAGCCTACACTAAAATGGTGATACACCAGAGAAGGAGAATGTTGGACATCCATCAAAACTGCCATGGGACAAAGAGAGGTGAGCAATGGGAAGGGATGGACAGATGCATCACAGGCCCAAGGATATATTTCACACAGAAAATGTCCCAAAAACTCCATGAACACAGCTCCAAACCTGCAATGAACACTCAAACATGCACAAATACCTGCAATGAAGAGAGGGTAAGAAGAGAATAAGTGAAAAATAAGAAAGGATGGATAGATACATCAAAAAACATATGTTTTGTTGTTTCAGAAGTTTTCACAGAACATCATTCCATTAATAAGAGGAAAAAAACACCATTACAGAGCAAGGGAGGAGGCTCGAACTCCATTTTCAACCCTGGAAAAGAAAAGAAGGAAGGGGCCGAGCAGGTAAGAGATGAACAACTACTTTTTCAAAATGAGCTAAATCTGGCTTTTACATTGCATGGGTCGAGCCCAGGGGACAGATATACGTGGGAAGAATGTGCAGGAGGGAAATTCCTCATTGACTGTAGATGCATTAAATCAGCATGGAGGATCTTACCAACCCATACCACTGTCACTCTGAGCCGCATTTTGAGGAGAATGTGACCCATTCTACATTAATTTGGCGGAAGGCTGAAAACCCTGGAAAAACTTCTGGATTGTCGTAGCAGAAGATGAATGCGAGCTGTCATGTTAGTATTAAAACAGGTCGCTGAAATGTCGCTTCTGGCCTATCAATCATGTGTCAGAGCTCCGTTTCTCGATTTTATCTCTCTTCCAAACTACACTAAAACTGCAAGATTGATCCTAGAATCATGTAGAGAATTTCATACATCTTTCCGTTGATATAAGGAACATGAAAATCTGAGTTCTGGATCGAAAGAATATGGACGGTCCGAAGTTTTAGGGCACAAAATAGGTGAAAACGTGATTTTGAAATCTTTTACCACGCTCTCGCCACTTTGGATGACACGTGGAACAGGATCTGATTGGACGAGCAATTCTCTCTCCTCCATCTTTTCCGGCAGGATTTCCTTTGAAATTTTGACTTTTTGATGATTTTGGGACTTAGCTTCACCCTTTTCCAGCGCTCCTCTCATTTGGATGACACGTGGCATAATCTTGTTGGAGGACAGGGCGCGGGGCTTCCTTTGACTTTTGGAATTTTTCCCTGGGGACACGTCGGAAAAATTCTCTAACTTGGTTCTCGAGCCTGGCTGCACTTTACTACTCTATTGTATCCCTATGTCCCGGATGTCCCCAAACCATTCGGGCCAGCACTCAAACTCCTGATCTGCCCGAATTGACTTCCTTGTTCTTCATTCGGACTTGAGACACGTGTCGTGATCTCTATTCGTTTTCGGATTTTACCAGCTCTTTGCGTCGCCTTTCGCGTCTTTTTGTCCCACATGTCCCAAGACTGTCTGGGAAAAATTGCTCCTTGTGCTGATTTCACGCTCGATTCGATCAGTTCGCGTACCATTTGTCCCACATGTCCCGAACTGCCTTCAGACTGCCTGCAAGTTCTCCTTTTTGGACTGATCCGGGCGGTTCGCGTACTCACGGCATCTTCTTGTCCCAAATGTGTTTCAGAAAGCAATTAGTCGATGATTTCTTCTCCGGTTCGGCCGAACCGGCTTTCTGCGTCCTTCGCGTCCTCAAATGTCCCAGAAGGCGTCCCTTAGCTTCGCAGTTAGCCAGCTTGAGGCTTTCCTCTCGGCCGAACTCACGTCATTTCGTGCCCGCCGCGTACTTTTGTCCCACTTGTCCCAAATGCTTAGTGGGCCGCCTAGAGGCTTTTCGGCCGATCCGCGCCTTGACGTCCCAAATGTCCCGACTGTCCTAGGACAAGAACTTAGCCATTTTCACAATTTTTTCCTGGATCAATCTACTTGCCTTGGAACTGTAACTTTTTGACATTTTCTCAGAGCTTGCTCCTTCCTACATGGACAGGAGAGTTAGAAAAATATCCGAGAGAACCTCAGAAACATGATGTTTGCTCTGAATCAATCAATGTGCCTGGGACTTGAATATTCTGATGCATGTTATCAAAATTACCCAGGGGGGGTGAAATTTTGACAATAATACCCAAAACAAGAATAGGCAAGTACATGACCAAAAGTTTGTATTTTTATTGACTTTTTATTTCATTTTTTATTTTTACATGTATAGAATGATCACTTTAGGAACTCTATATTGGGATAAATAGGTTATCCTTGAGGTCTTTGTGAAGCAAATCGATGTGGGAAGCTCCAAAATGTTTTTATTTTTAGTATTATTTTTGGATACACTAAACATATAGTGTTATGGGCTAGGAGGAATACCTATTAAATGGGTTGGTTGGAGGTTGATGCACACGTTCTGACTTCTTAACCCAATTCCGATTGTGAGAGATTCCTTTTGGGTAGGAGGAACTACCTGTAATATAAAACAAGACCACAAAGAGAAGTTAAATGATATATGATAGTGGAATGCCTAGCGTATGCTAGTTCTGGGAAGTGTGATACTTCCTAGATGGCTGTCAATCCATTGTTTAAAACAAATTAATGCGAGAAATAAGTAAAGTCCTACTGTAGTTGATATGATTTATGTATCTCATTCAAGTACAATAAGCAAATCCAATCACAACAGGCTAGGGTATAGTTGGATCTAAAGGATGAAGTGACTATCAAGGTATTGGGACTGGTCAAGGCAAAATTCTGGGTCATTTAGGTCAATTTGTAGGAGGTTGTTTGGCTCTGTTCTTGGGTAGGGTATGAAACACAAAGATCGATGTCAGTATTGTATGACCGACGATGGTTTAGTAATAACTGACAACGATTACTGCGGATTTCCAATAACTCAATATTTCATGGTTTAGGGATTTTTCAGAGACTGACTCGGGGATGATGAGGAGTGGGTGTAAGTCTAAGGAGGTGTTGGAAATACTCAGAGGTGTCTAACTGTCAAGTATGGGAGATTTTATGGTGTGGGTGAAGGAATGATCAAACTTGTATGGAAATAAATGGTGGGGAAGTGAGAGTTCAAGTAGAAAATAATAACAGAGGTAATAGATCCTACTAGAATGAAAATAGAAGAATTTTGGTTAAAAAGATACTTACTGTGATGCAGGTTCAATGGCTAGATGGAGGTGACGGTCGATCAGAGAAATGGTGTTCGGTTTCGTGGCAGTGCTTCCTGGAATTCTACCATGGGTGAAATGCTTCTAGATCTATCTAGATGATGGTTTTGAATACTTGGATACACGAAAAGACCTTGGTTCTGCTTGCATGCAGCTCCTCTTTCTCTTTCTTGATCTCAAAATGTGTCAACCTCTCCAACAAGGCTAGTAAGGTGAATAAATGATAACCGGCGAAGGTTCTGTCTTGACCGGCATCGGTTTAAGTCTAGCCAACGTCAATTAAGGCGGGATTCCCTAGGTTTTCTAAAGTGGGTAGATCTTTCTAATTTCTTGGGCAGAGTTGGTTTTTTGTCACGGATCAGAATGGAATCTTTCCCTTCTAATGAGTGGGATTGTGGTTAGAGAAATCTTAGGCATGTGATTTTAGGGTTAGACCAAGTCTTAGCTCATTAAGGCAAGTAAGACTTAGTTGTAGTTGGCTATAGGAACATGCCAAGAATAGTTATATGGTGAGATGGCTAGGTGAGGTGTCTAAGTGAGATGGAAATTAGGTCAATTAAGGTAATAAAACAATGGATATTGTGAGGATGGGTATTTAATTTAATTTAATTAATTATTAATGTGGGTGAAAGGGGGCCATGGTTAGGTGCCCATGTTTAAGTTGGTTATCCGAAAATGTGGAAAAAAGACAATCTAGGAAGAATTTATGGCTTTTTGAGAAAAAGTTACCTCTTGGGTATCCCGGGCATTATAATCCTTCAAATCCTTGATAAATGCCCATGATGCTTAATAAATTAAAATTTTGAATTTATATTTTTTTAATTAAAAAAATATTTTAATATACTTTTGATGTTGATGGGGAACTCTCCATCATTACATTTTCATTTGAAGGAATCTTATTGAGGAAGCTTAGACAATGGATTGCCCTATTATGCACTGCCACGTTGGGTCCAACACTCAACTCATTACATTGTACCCCTTCATTCGTAAAAATCGGTGGGTTGTATTTATCCAACAACTTGGCAATTCATCCATTATTCCCACTATGCTACCTAACCTACCACATTTTTCATTGATCAATCCCGACGATGTTTTGGCCATCCCACATTCTAGCTCAAATGAGCCCCTACCACATGACATGAAATCCCAATGATTTATTTTACATAAACCGAGTGAGACCTTAGCTTAGAGATATTGATGGACAACTCGCTAAACGTAGTTCTGAGCATATCATTTATTCTCTCACTTCAAATGTCACATCTTATTCATATGCCAAAAATACATATCTCCTTTCACCTTGGTCGATGGCTCAAGGACCTCGCGACACATTACTGTTTGAATGACTAATCCCTTGTTTATGCCAATCGACTCATGCTAACACTTTCAACAGATGTGTTTCCACGATCCACAAATGTGGTTATAGTTATGTGGCACATTAACCATTAACACCTAGGCATTCAACTTCGGCGTCTCCCAATTGAATACGCCACCAACTCACCACGAATGCCCTCACTGATATGGTTTTATCTTTGACTGCAAAGTATGAACGATCTCATCGTTAGTCGAGATATTTGGAGATCCGGAATCAACTGCTTTCTGAGGTCCAACTATCTTATTCACTTTCGAATTCCAAAAAATATGAAGCTCTAATTTGTTGGAGTTTCAGGATTTCAGGGATTTAGGCCTCATACAATGGTCATAAGGGGTCCAACTTGGTGGTTGAGTTATGAATTCATTAGACCCCCAAAATCTAAAAAATGTGCACTCCAGAAATAAGCTAGCTCATAAGAAACCAGACCCTGACTGGGGGTATTTCAAGACTTTATAGATCATCGAAGCTTCAAAATATTTTCCCTGACATAATAAGTTATGACTCGGCCTGTGGTTGTCCAGGTAGGATTTTGGTGGGATTGGTTCATTTCAGATAAAGTAATCCTCCACCTTGCGGCATGAGCTCGATCTCATTGTCTCCTAGCTTGTCATGTAATTTACTCATATTTCTACTCAGGGGGGTCCAATCTATCAAAACACGACTCCCTTCTAAACACACTTATGTGTTGAGATCGCATAACTTGAAGCCTCCAACATTAGGTTGATCTCCACCGATTTCTATTTGAGTATGACTACTACTTTTTGATTTTTTAGATGATGATGGGGCAGATGTCAAAGGGGCAATAGATGTCCATTGTGTGATAGATGCCATAGGTGCTGACTTACGATATCAAAGCCATTTCCAGGGGTGATATGAGAAACCCTAGGTGGTAAGATCTGACGCAAGTAACACTTCACTATTTTATGCCTTCCCATACGGCAGTGGGGGATAACTTTCCCAAGAATCCAGACCTATGTGCATTTCCATATACCATTTGTCCATTGACGTCAAGCTCCATGGGTTCAATGTTATGCATTTGTTACCCTGAGCTAATACTTCGCTCGGCCTCATAACATTGTAACTGTAACGATTTGACCGAGATCTTCTTATCACTTCCAGGTATAGCTAAACTTGATGTTCAATCTCCAAACATGAAGTAAATAAATCAGTTCTTCCTTTGAAGCTCATATTTTAACTAACGATCTCACGGCATAGTGTACTTTACTCGAGCATTGGCTATGATGCTGAGATCAAAATCATGTGAAAGGTGAAAATAGAGGTAGTTATAGAGTTCTGACAGAATTGATACAGAAACATCAAAAATATATGTTTGGTGAAAAGTTTGGCAGATAGAAAGTTGATTGTTATTTCTGATAAAAATAAAAAACACATAGAGACTAACGTCAGTTAAGTAAACTGATGCTGGTCAGGTAGGAAGGAATCGATGTTGGTCACTAGACTAATGCCTAGTTACCGTAAAAATAATCGAAATAATTTTGGAAATTTGGATAAGAAAAGCAGTAAAATGGGTAAAACTGGACTCCTATTAGGGGTGAAAGAGACTTAGAAATAAGATGTATTGTAAATGAATTAGAACACATAAATTTTATATGAATATGAATACAACACTTTTTTTTGATAGAATAATCAAAACATAGCAAGAAAATGATAGTGGTCAGTTAACCAGTGTTGGTATGATGAATGTAACTAATGTCAGTTGCTAGACCGATGCTAGTTTACTGATATTTTTGAGAAGAGTGAAGAAAATTTTGACATTTGGAGGTTAATTAAGTTCAAAGTAAAAGCCAACCCTAAAACTGATGTATGGCAGAAATATGTTGTTATATCACACTCTAGAAAGAACTGGAATATACACCAGTTGTGATTGTGGAGTGTGAAAGAGAAGAAAAAGTAGATGAATCAACCTCATAACTCAAAATGCATAATTCAATCAAGTAAAAAACTAGCAAACAAATGTAAATCCTAGGTGTTAGATTTTAATGTATTGAGTGTCTTATACCATTTTTAGAACTAACTGTGAATGAAATAGAGTTTCTAGATAACGAAGGTTCCCTATAAGTAATCTATGTCTGGTCTCATGGGTTAGTTTTGGATAAAGTTTCCTCAATATACCTTTCGGTATACGTGAGGTCAGAGCTATGATATGATAAAACTGGCTAGAACACAGGGTGGTGACCCATCGTTAATGAGTTGTTAAATCCTTGACATAGCTTCTTCCTGGAAGGGGAATTTTTAAGAAATGTGTAAACTGTGTAATTCATTTGGCTTGGGAGTGTTTGCATAAATGTGAACTACGCTTAATCCAAATCCAGCCACCAAGATGGTCATGACCTCCACCATGTGATTACTAATTAAATCTATGTGATCTAATGCAACACATCAAAGGATGAAATGCAAAAATTTTAAAGCCAAATCGAAAATGATATTCGATTTTGCAAAAGGAGAATAGGAAGAGTAATAATCTTTCGACTAAATGTAGTACAAAATAAAATAAGAAGTTTTCTTTCTAAGCACCAATGGACATATTTCGTTTCAGAAAAATAGAAAGAAAAGAAGATTTACTAAGGGAGAGATTTAGATGTGATTTTTTTTAGGAAAGAAATAAACACACAAATGCACCCTATATGAACAATGCAATGAACCCAAAAGAGGGTCCCACCGGGCATGCCAAAATGTTTCACCACAAAGTAGAGATAAAACATATAATGGGTAAGTGTTAGTAGGAATACATGTGATAGTCGAAGAAGGTGTTGCACACATGTAAAGTGTTGTCCAAGCTGATTGTGAAGAACTCATTTTTTCTAGGAAGGACTACCTCAAATTCAAAACAATACCACAAGATAACATTAATAATATAGGTCAGTGCACTTCCTGGTGGGAGCTAGATCTGGGAATTATGGTGCTTCCTAGAAGGTTGTCAATCCACGTTCAAATAGAACTTAATGTAGAGAAATAATATGAAAGAAGGAAATCCTACTGTAGTTGTATGATTTAGGTGTTTCACACAAATACAATAAGCAAATCTAATCTAACACAAAAGTTGTGACTAAATTTGAAGGGTTGCTAGGCTAATCTAGGCTTATAGGTCTGACAGAGGCTATAAATGGAGTATTTGCTAGATTTGGTGAGGTTCTTGGTTGTTTAGAGTGAGTTATTAGCTTGTTGGTTTGGAGGAAATTGCTAGTTACAGAGACCGGTATCGGTTAGGTGACCAATGTTGGTACTAGTAAATGACCGACTCCAGCTGGGTGACTAGTGTCAGTAGGGGGAATTAGATAGAAATATTTAAAATAGGTTGATGGGAGCTATCTATGATTGCACAGAGATTTGGGAAGTCTTGGATGAGGTTGTGGGATTTTTAAGAAGACTTAGAGGTGATAAAATGGGAGTTTGGGTAAGGTATGAAGGTTCTGTGGGAAAATTGTGAGATAGAGGTGTTGTAGGAGAGATCCAGGTATGAGAAGTGATGGAATGAAATAGATAACAAGTAAATAATTAATCTGTTAAAACCAATGACAAAGTAGAGATATACTTACTTGCAAAATGGAGATGAATGGCAACATGTTGTGGTGGTTGCAGAAGAAGGTGATCCCAAATGAATGCAATAGCAACATGAGTGCACGGTGCTTCCCTGTGAGTGCACTGGAGCTTCGAATCAAACTATTGATGAATGGTGTGGTGTATGAACGCTGTGAAGGTCTCTAGTATGTCGTAAGATCACTAGTAAACTCAAGTGTTAGGATGCAAGGCCACAAAAGCTGGAAAACCATATTCATATCCTAAACAAAGAGTTTGGAAATTCTATTTAAAGTTAACCGACGGTAATTAGGTGACTGACACCGACCGAGGAATAACCGGTGTCGGTTAGGGAGAAAAGGCCATATTTGCTAAAAATAGTCTGATTCTTCCTAAATTTGACGTGATTCAGATTTTTGTCCTGGGTCAAGAGTCTAGAATAATGTTAAATGGAGCATGGGAGTAGTTAAAGGGATAATAAGCCATTAATATTAGGTTTTGGATAATTCCTAGTTGGTTAGGGAGAGTGAGGACTTGTTCTAGGTTAATTAATGAGCTTGGAATAGGTTTATGGTTAGGTGGCTAGGTGAGGTGGAAATTAGTTTAATTAAGGCAATTAAATTAATTTTGAGGTGGGGTGAGGATTAATTTAATATTCGGTAATTAAAATGTGTGCAAGTGGGTATGGTGATGGGGTAGTATTGAATTAATTAATCGAAGGGGGTTTAGAGGATAGTGACCAAATTTTGGTGTCTACATGAAGACCAATGGGAACACACTATCCTAGTGGGTATTTTCTTTCTCTATCTCTTCCTTGGTCATTCTCACCTTAGAAATACTGACAAGGGAAAATTTGAATCAAGAGAGAACCTCGGGTAATAGTACCTTTCCCTTTTCAAGAATCTTCTCCATGTATTTTTCATTGGATATCCCTTGCATGGTGTACCCTTGAGCTCTCTTGATCACTTGAGGATAAAAAATGATTATGCGAGAAATAGTATCTTTTGCAGGAAGTGGTGCCGCATTAGGTTCCAGCAAGGATTATACATATGTAATGAAGGTTATTACATGCTCTTCTAATTACTCCATAGTATGTTTGCTCTCTTCATTTTTGGAAAGTAAGCAGGTTGAAAACTCTTTGAAAAGGCGCAAATCTCACTCATATGTAACTTGTCCCAAATAAATCCTAGTCATCTCATAGTCATCTTGTGCCATTTCTACCATGGATTTTACGAATTCTGTTTGTTCAAATTCCACATATTGGGATCTAGAAGCCTCAGTGAAGAAACGTGAAATTTTTAGTGATTTCTAGGTTTGCTTGGTCTTGATGTGTTTTAAGATGGCCTCAAAATTAGGTGATGTGGATTGTTGCACCATTTTTCATTCACCTCCAAGAAACTCATGTACCCATGGGAAGGTTTCAACAGGTGTGGACAAAAAGTTAGGAATAAGATAATTTTCAAGTGCTTGATAAGGAATCTCAACCTGCCCAAGATGAGGTGATTCAAATGTCAAAGAGGACACAACTATATTGTGGGGATGGATACGAGACTATGATGGATCAATCTCTCATAATTCAAGGGGATAAAAAGGGATTTTCAATTATCTTTTCACTCTTGTGAAGCCTCATAGGGGAGAAATTTTAATTTACTCTACTTCTATAAGTTCCTCTTAGGAAATTTCCTCTGAACGAGTTGATCTCATGACTTTTGCAGATGCCTTGAGAGAATAAGTGTGATAAACTTTCCTAGATGGAGATAGAAGACAACCAGATTCAATGAAACAATCCCTCTTCCATTTGAACTAGTCCTTTTACTTTTTAATTACTACCATGGTTCTTTCTTTGATGTCACATGACCTTGGATCTTTCATAGAGTGAGAGGTAGAGGTCAAGATTGCACAACTTGATATTCAGAATCAGATAGGTCTATCACATCCTCTTTTATTCAATCTACAAACTATTCAAACTTGAAGTATCCCATTTGATCCATTTTCATTAACATATAATCATGTTTATTGACCTTAAAATCATCTGTGCATTTAACCTAATAATTCCTAATTTATGGAACATGATACAAACCTGGAAAGAGGAAAGTCTCTAGATTCTTCCTAATATCGAATTCAGCCCAAGATATATAGGAATATAAATTGATATCAACAAAGGGTGTTTCGATGTTTCTTGCATCCATGATACTCTTACATGAGTAGATTCCTAGGGAGATAAGAAAGGACCCACATTTCCTCTTTGCAATTGTGTTGCAAGTATGGACATGGGACAATGGTCTGCATAATTCAAACATGATGATCTTATCACTCAGGTACCTGGGTAATGTATGAGGAATAATATCAAATCCTTTGAATATTATTAGGCGAATGTGGGAAATTGGATGAATTGACTCACATTCTTCTTGATCAACACAACTACTTGCGATGAAATTCTCCACTCAGGATTTCCTTTGAGTAATGTTATGATGTACAAGGTGAATACATTATTTACCTTAGAATAGTGATAGTTACTCTCCCGATGTGTGAGATATAGATATTTCTAGTGGGCTAGTAGCTTTTGTGGCACATTAGGATTATGTGATAGACCTTGGAAAGGTCTTGTGAAAGTGAGAGCATACACCATATAAGAAGTTGGTGTGAAATTCTTAGAGGTAGGAAACTGCAACATTTTTTTATGAATGTTGTTACTTATGATTAAACCCCCAGTACATCATTTTGTCTCCTTTTATAACCACCAGAATGAACTGAGCCATCCAATCTTGGAATTCCTTTATTTATTCTTCTCTCATCACTATATTCAATAGGAAATTAACATCAGAGTATGCTTCATGAAACTCACTCCTAGAAAAATTCTTAGGCATCCGAGAGGGCTTCCTTCCCTATTTAAGCCATGAACCAAATGTTAAGCCATGTAAGTATGTGTCTTTCCTCACCCATTCTTGTGAAAAAATTCCTTGGTGATGATAAACATGTTATTATAGGTTGGAATTTACATGCATTGAGAAATACCTTTCGTTGTGAGGACTACGAGGATTGAGTTATCGTCTTGTTAGAATGTTCTAAAATCAGGATCATAGTGTTGTGTGTAGGCTAGAACTAGCTTAGTTCCTTGAACAAAAAGAAGGTGACCACCTTCTCTAAATAGTCTTCTCGAGAATATCTTCTTTGCCACTAGTTCATGTGGTTCATTCAATATTATTACCTTTAAATATTCCAAGTTCATGTGGCTTACATCGATTTCCCCCACCTTCATGATGTTGGAATCAGTAAGATATATCAGAAATGAATAGATATAGAAGGTTTAACCATAATCACAACACTTTCTATTTTTAGCAGGTCCTATTCCAAATGGTTATTTTTAGTATGTTTCCAAAATTGTCATTTTTAGTGTTTTTAAAACTTACTATTTTTGGAATAATAGGACCTGTCACAACTTACTATTTTTAGAAGTTGGGCCTATGGGTGTCGGAAAGGAACAAAATTGGTCTCAAAAGTTTAAGTTTTTTTTAGAACTTTTGCTCCATGTTTTAGAATTTTTTAATTGCCAGAGTTCTGTAGATATGAAAAGGTAGGTGCATGGGTTGTAATTTTATTTTGATTGTTGAAAGTTATAATAAACATCAATGGTGTTGATCTTACATTCAATGTAAAGGCATTTTCAAGAGGAATGTACTTGTGAAATTTTACAAAGATCGGGTGCATAGTTTGGAGTTATAAGAAAAAAATTATTTTCAAGCTTGGGGTATTAGAAAAAATTTAGAATCATGTTTGTTCAAAATGTTATTGGCGGGAAAACTCAGAGCATTCAAAATCATGAAAATATTCTAAGTGTTTCATTTTTAAATCTCTTTCATTCTATTTGCAAGCTCTAACTCAACTTTAACTCATAAAGCTCAATCAGGGTCAAATGAGGTTGAAGTGGAGTTGCACTCTAAAATAATGGGGGAAAATGAAGCAAGTGGACAAAAGGGGCACCAAAGTGTGCTTTGGACCAGATCTTGAAATGTGACAACATGTGGTGGCATGAGGATGATATGAGAGGAGTTAAAAACATGCTCCTGTGAGTTACAACATGATCCTGTATGTGACTAAGGGAAGATTGAGAGGGGAGAAAATTATCTTTTCTCTTATATCCCCTTGGATTTTGGGAAAAAATATAGGGACATTAACAACTCAAAAATGTGTCATGGGTGCATGCGTTATGAGGAGGGGGGACAAGGTTGAGTTATAACATGTTTTTTGTCATCTAACTTGCTCATGAGACACTTCTCCTTATTGATCTCCTTTAATATGTACATGTTGTTTTCAGTCTTTTTAGCTTTGCCTTTGGATTTTTGAATAGTTTAATATTTTTTTGTTTTTTGGTCAATTTATAATTTTTTTATTTTTTGAAACATATTTGAATTTTTTTGAAGTTTTTGAAACATATTTGAATGTTTTAAAAATTTTAAAACATATTTGAATGTTTTAAAATTTTGAAACATATTTGACTATTTTTGAGTTTTGAAACATATTTGAATGTTTTTGTATTTTTGAATAGGTAAAAGGGTGCACAATTTGAACACATGGTCAAAAAATTATAAGCATTACATTCCATTAGATAAATGTAAATGATATAATGATAGGATGTCTCACTCCACTCTTGACTCCATACAACTAGAAAGATATGACGGCTCATCATCGAGATCCAAAAAGGACAGAAGAACTAGGTGAATAGTGATATGAAAATGAAGATGATGGATGCCAAGAAACAAGATGTAAGAATGGTCAATGTAAGAAAATTTAACTCATCTCCAGTCAATATTTCCTAACCAATTCCAACATGATTTCACTTTATATATTTTGACAAGACTTAGATCCATTAATGGCCTATTGATTGGCAAGATCCAGTTGAAGGAATTGTTCTCTCTTAACATAAACAACTTCTTGGGATGTTTTTTATTAAGCACTTTTAATTCATATTTTTTAAAGGATTTATTTTGTTTAATTCTTTTAAAAGGATCCCCAACATGTTTCCCCATGCCACCAGTAAGAGGTAAGGGTTCAACACCAAAGAGAAAACATAGGCGCGTAAGGACATCTTCCTTTGTTCTCAATCTCATAGTACTAGTAATAAGTATGGGCTCATCACTAAAGACTGAGGAAAAAATGGATAATGATTTTATATTTTTTTGTATTTTATGATTGATTTTTCCTTTTAGGTTGATATTTTGCTTATTGGGAAGGAACATTCTACCCCCAATTCTTAGCCGCATATAACTAGTAATACATAAGGGTTCAACACCATAGACTGGGATGGACAATTAAAAGGGTCCAGCTAAAGAATTTTGATGCTTTTTATTAAAAAGAGAGATTATTTGAAAGGAGGAGTTGCCATCAGTAAGATTTGATACAAAACCATAGGTAAAAATATCTGAAACGGTAGAAACCATAACAACGATGAGACACACAATACCTAATAGGAACAAGGTTAACCTCTGTCATGAGGTGAAGAAATTGAATATATGATAATGTTATGATTAAGATATCTAGGAATGGATGAAACAATTAAAATTTTTGGTAAAATTAGTTAACCATGCAAGTGGCATTCCCTAGTTTGGAGAGAACCTGTAGAAGAATATGTTTTTTCTTCTATGTTTTTTAAATTCAAATAGTTATTTAATGATGGGTTGGCTATGAAATTTTATTCTCTTTTTACGCTTTTCAATGTGCCTAAAATTTGGCTTATAAGAGTTTACAATGGACTCATCGGGAAAGATAGCCATGTTTATGAAAATTGAATGGTCCTGGCTTATTAGAATTGGGAGGATGAGATCCACGTCAATGAGATGAATCAAAAGATTTGATGAGTCCTGAGATACAAGACTTGGGTGAATGAGATCCAATTCAAAGCAGTGACTAGAAGGATTTTCAATGTATCCATGATTGAAGTAGTCCTTATTTACAATAGTTGGGTGGACGAGGTCCAATCAAAGGAGGGAATATGTGGATTCAATGAGTCGAGATTTACGAGACTTATGCATATGAGATCTAAGTCAAATGAGATAATCCAAAGATTTAGTGAGTCTATATTTATGAGACTTGGGTAGACAAGGTCCAAGTCAAAGGAGGGAATCCTAATATTTGATATGTCTTGAAGTAAAAGACTTGGGTGGATGAAATCAAATTCAATGGATGTATGATTAGATAATTCTCGATGGGATCAGAATACCTATGTGATGTTAGAGGAGGATTTTTTAGGTGAAGGATATGTTGAAATTCACATTCATCCGTGAGTGGAAGAATGCGAGGAAAAAAGGATTGATCCCTAGATGTGTATCCAAGGCTCCTTATAGGATGTAGAGAGAAAATATTCAATGTTTCTCCTTAGAGGCAATGGATTTTATTTACAATAGATTTGTAATTAAATCTTGAAAAGGTTGTATGGGTTTTTCCTTGGAATATGTACCTCATATATTTCACACTTGAATATATATTGATACGTAGGTATCGTTCCTGAACAAATTCTTGTAGGATTAATTGTGTGAGGTATTATGGACATGGGATGTTTCATTGTTGGAAGTTTCCAAACTTGTTGTGGTTGGGTCTCTACAACAAGGCTAGAGATGTTAGGAATATGAGCTAACATTCAAAGGATGGAATTAAGCTCAACAATGTTTGATGATGGACCCTCTTCTTTAAAGTATTCATTTGTATCACTCATTGAAAGGAAGTCTTGAAGTAATTTCAAGCTCTCATTTTATGTTGGAAGGTTGTCCAAAATAGGTTCAATGTCTGTTTGAACTAACGGAGGAAAATATAGAGAAGAGATTGATTGGTGTTGAGTTAGTGATACTTGAACCTTATTTTCATGGTCTCATTAAGTTTTATTATGTATAGGATTTGGGACAATGTTCAAATTTTCATTAGAAGTTGTGGTGGTTGACATGTCTTTGGTTTTGATAGCTTCATTGTCAGTGTATATAAAAATGACTTCATCATCAATTAAATATTGAATGTAATGCTTATTTCGCATGCATCTATATATTTGATGACAATCAATGCAATGAAATTCACAATATGTATTAGGTTTGTACTAATATGGCTTAGTTTCCCCTTCGATAAAGGGATTTGTAATTGGATGTCTTATTATTCTAGCCTTTACTAATTGATGAAAGACACTAAAGAGACTTTCCCTAAGGGGTGTAAATTGACATTTGATTTTTTGCAGAGCAGTGTCTTCGCTAGGTTGTATGATTGGAATTTTGGTTGATCTTTGTAAGTTTTTCAAATTGATATCATCAAAATACGGAGGTAGTATCTCTCCCATTTCAAATATACGAAGCAAAATTTGGTCTTTATTCTTTCATAAAATGTCTTCAACTTTTACATGTTCTATGAAGGAAATATTTTCTAGTTGGTTTTCATCCTCTTCATCAAAACTAAGATGGAAATAACATTTTTCTTGTCTTCCGAATGGACTATAATCGAGATGTATTGTGTCCACCATTTTTTAAAGAGGGGAGGGATGAAAATAGGTGTGATTGAAAACTCAACCCTTAGCAAATTAAATGTTAAGATGGAAGAGGGAAAATGTTAGAATGCCCGTCCCTAGCAAAATTAGTGCTAAGAGAGAGAAGGTGAAAAGGTTAGTTGATCACCGACTCTTAAAAAATGATTTATTAAGAGAAAAGGGACTAAAAGGGATTAGATGTCCTTGAATTTCAACAAAAATGAATTTAAAAAGAGAAGAGACTTAACAAGGTTAGTTTATCAAATCTTAACAAAATGAGTGTGAAGAGAGACTAAAAGGTGTGAAAGGTTAACTCTTAACAATATTAGTGTTAAGAGAAATGAAAAGGGTGTGACAAATCAACCTTTAAAAAAATGAGTAACGTTAAGGTATAAGAGGGAATTGAAGGGCTAGATTGGAGGAATCTTAACAAAATTAGTGCTAAGAAAGATGAAAAATGTTTGAAATGTTCCTTGACCCTTTACAAAATGAATGTAAAGAGGGAAGCGGTGAAAGATGTTAGTTTTCTTAACTCTTAACAAGATGGGTGTTAAAAGAGGAGACTTGAAAACACGATGAAAGTGCTCAACTCTAAACAGAATATGTGTTAAAAGAGGAGACTAAACAATAGAAGGATGGTGCATGAATAACAACAATGTGAAGGTCAAAATATAGAGGTGAAGAGATGACAATGAAAAGGTCTAAATCAAATTATAGCAAAGTGAATTATTTAAAAGAGAGGAGTGAATAAAATTGAGGATGTCAAAAATTCAACAAAATTAATGTTAAATGTGACGACGTAAGATGGCAGAATGTTTAAAGTTCAAAAATGTAAATTTTAGACTTAATACTTTAAGGAAAAGATAGATCAAGGTGATCACGATGGTGTTTGACCATGATAAAGCAAACATCACAATGTCGAGACTTAGATGGAGAAGTGACTGTGCTTAATTTTGGATATGGATATACACAACTTAAGACTTAGATTTGATTGCAAGTTGAAAAATGGATGAGATAGAAAGTGAGGCTGATGGTGCTTAAGTGAGGACGAAGGTATCCACAACTCAAGCCTTAACTTTGATTGCAATGCAAAAAAGGTGGATGAAATATGGATGACAAGAGTGGAACAAAAACTTGTTAATACGAAACGAAGATGAGAAAAGTGAAAAATAATGTTTGTTTTATGGAAGGTGGGACTCTACCTTTGATTGGCTTGGTCAAGGTGTGGATTCCTAGAATAAGTTCTCTCCCTAGGTGTCAGCAGTATATCCGAGTGATCGTGATACTATTGCTAGTTTCCGGATTTACTTTAACCCCCTAATATGATAAGACAAATTTTACTCCACTCAGAGGATCAAGTTGGGGTCGCCACTATGGATACCCATGACTCTAATCTCTCATAAAGGCGTATTAGTCAGTTGGGTGGGGGTACCCGTTTTGTCATCCATCTCACTCAAGGCATCAATTACTTTGGGTTTTCTATGGTACTCTTCATGATGATTTTCTAGCCTCTGGTCATGCACTTCCCTTAGTTACAGTCAAAAGAAGGGAACAAACCCAACATCAAAATTTTTAATAAATTTAATTTCATAATTTTTTTAAGAAAGGTGATAAAGGGGTTTTCTTGATCCTTGAATAGGACAACTGACAATAAGTAATTTGATTTTTTTTAGAATGGCCTCCTTTAGAGCATGTCCTACAAATAAATGGTTAGTAAGTTTTCTTACAGTAAAAACAAATAAGAAAACATACAAAACAAGAAAATAAATGAACATTTATGATTTTCAAGATCGCTTGTACAAGTGCGGCAATAAGCCTCACAAAAACAAAAATGAAACGAAAGGGAATCCCTCCAAAAACTAGTATTCACTTTACACAATGGTTAAATGTTTACAAAATGGCCTAAAAAGTGAATTGAATTGTACAAAAACATCCAATAACCTACATTAACAAATTTCATGATTAGTATACTCTAAAGAAATTGACAAAAATTTAATTAAAAGGGCCTAATTATATAAAAAGAGGCATTAAAAATAAACAAATATTAGACTAAATTAAATTAAAGGAATTAAATTATTAAACTGGGATTTTAACCAAAGTAAAATTTAATTTAATATTGATTAAAATAAATAAAACTAAAGTTAAAATTAAAATAAACTAAACCTAAGTTTAAGACTTAAGTCTAAAATAAAACCTAAATGTGAGGCTTATCAAACTATTCAAAACCATAAAAAAATTGTGTGTGTTTGATTTTGTTGTCAAGGAGTTGGGATTAGTTTAATTTTTATTGTTTGGTTTATGTAGGTTTGGAATGGTGTCCCATGGATGGGAATAGTGGTAAGAGGGGGGGCTCAATGGAAAATCAGTGGTGAAGTAGTGGTCAGGGATATTGTGGGGTAGAAGGAGTCTGCGCAGCTGGGGGTGAGTGGGGAGAGAGCTCAGTCGAGATGAGTGGCAGTTGGGGAGTGTGCCACAGGGCTACATAGGGCGTAGATCTGGGGGTAGTTGGATGAGAGAGGGGGTCTGGGTTGGGCTTGGCTTGGACAAGTCAGGGACAAGTCAGGATATGGGTAGTTTAGTAGGTGGGGGTGAGTAAGGAGGGAGCTCGGTGAGCAACTTGTTGAACTGAGTAGGTATATAGGGGTGACCAAGGAGCTTATCTTGGCTGAGTTAAGGTTGAGCTGGGCAATGGGTTAGGGAGGTGAGTGTGTAGGGAGATCAGCAAGTTAGCTCACTGAGTTGGGCAGAGTTGGTGCGTTGCAAGGGAGTGTAGAGGAGGATGGGTAGATATGGTTTAGGGAGAGAGGTGAGAGATAGTTGCAAAGTTAGGGGTAAAAAGTGTTTAGCTATAACTAAAAAGCATAACTAAAAATAAAGAGAAAACACCTCATGGGAATTTTTTGGTGATTTTAAAATTGATTTTTTTTTCATCCAGAACAGTTGTAAACACCTGCAAAATAATTGTAAGAGAATCAATCAAGAGAAAGATGTTACTTTTTTTCTTTTTTTTGAAACTCTCACTACTGCTATCATATTTTCCCAGGATCCTGCAAACACAACAAACACCAAAAACACACAAAAATATACACAAAGTTAACCAAATAATGCAAAACATAAGTGTTATTAAAATGAAAAATTGCACTATTTTACCTTAAGTTGTACCTAGAGTTGCTTCAGTTATCGAACACACAACGATTAAAAACTTGAACGATGGCTCCACTTTGTGCTCTCCTAAACCTTAATGGTGTGATTCTGGCTTCTCTCACTGGCAGTTCTACTGCATGTGAGCTGTAACCCTAGCAATTTGATGACTGGTCTCGGGGTGTAGGGCTCTATATTGCGACCAAAGAAAAACCCCATGGAAATGACATATTTTTTTGTTCTGAAAACCTCTCTACTCAAGATGCTTTGCTCTCTTTTCCCCCTCATCATGTTATCTTAAGGGTCGGAATGGAATGAGGCACTGATGGACTAGCCACTGGCATATTAGACCACAAAATAATAAGGGATATTACAGATTCTCCCTCTACTACAAATATCCCCCTGACTCATGTTGTCGCTCAGTTGCTCATTGACAGTGTAAGGCACCTACATAGTTTTTCCCGTACTATAACTTGAAATAATCTGACCCTACATCTCAATCGACTTGTTATTGGGTTAGATTTTAAATGCACTCTTGCCAAAAAAATTAGGCTATAAGTTGGGCTCTTTTGGCCTCATTTTTTCAAGCAAACTGATTAAGGATGATCTTCCTCTCCTCTCCTATAGGATACATAGGGATTCCTTGATCTTTGTGACCGGTTTCCTCTTGGGAGGGACCAAGAATCATGGTGCTGCCTCTTTCAAGGAGGCACTCTTTAAAAATTCCTTTCCAACAAAATCCTCTTCTTCTCCCCCACCCCCTCTCCCTACTTGTAACATTGAGAAATATTTTGTTGATCCGGTCTTAGCGGTAAAGGATGAAGATCTTTTGAATCTACTACAAGACATCAAAGATAAAACCCTGATTTGCATATTTAATGGATTCTATCCATCATCAAATGCATTTGTGTAATGATTCACACCTCATGGATTGAAAATTACAGATATTTCCTCTGTACTCAGGGTTACTTTCTGGTTTATTTCAATGAACAACAAGATTACCAGAGAGCCATTGATGAGGGCCTTTAGTTCTTGGGTACGACTGGACTATTCACTACCCCATGGTTTTTAGATTTGACCCGAATACCTTCTCCATCATGAGGGTTCTAGTTTGGGTGAGGTTACCAAATACCCCTTAATTTCACTTCCTCTATAAAGGATATTAGTAACCTCCTTTGAAATTTTATCAAGGTGGACGATCAGAGGTTAATAAGTGGTCTTTACACTTTTTTTAGGATCTACGTTGAAGTTGATCTCAGCAAGGGATTTTCAGAAAAGATGACCCTTAAAATGGGTGATACTAGCTACTCCCATAATTTAGACTATGAAAATACTACTTTCAGATGTCACAATTGTAGAACGTTGGGTCATCTCCATGCCGCCTTCCCTCAAAATAAAACACAGACTCCTCACAAAAAAGGAGTGGTCCCCAAGCATTAGAGCACACCTGATTTAGAAGAATATGAATTCTTCAGGGAAGAAGACACTTTTGAGTTAGAAAATCAAATAACTACACCTACAGCTCCTTCAGTTATTGCTACAGCTACCTTAGTTACATCTTCAACCCCTTCTATTGTAACTGGTGTCTCCAAAGCTGTAACTCCTGTAAGATTTGTTGTCACTGATTCAGCCCCTTCTTCAGAATTTTGGCAGTTACTTGTTATTTCTCCCTCTTCACAAGGACCATCTTTGGCGTCAAACCGGCCCCATGAATCTGATCATTCGGACTCAGATAAGGATAATGGCCTCCCTCTTATGGGATCCTTGGCCTTGGACTTAACAGAATATAATCCTCTTATTTTAGATATGATTACACAGGATAAATGAAAATTAGTTTGTTCGAAGAAAGGAAAGAAGCGAAGACATTGATTTCCCTTTCTATATTTTCCACTCACTAACGTGATGTTCTCTTCTCGGTCTTGTAGCCCCCTTGGGCTTCATATCCTCTTCTTCCTTTGTTCTTCCTTCTATTGTTACTAGGTGCAGTAGTTCTCTTTTGCTTCTTCTCCTTTCGAACTACCACAACTTTTCATTTTTTGGACAATTGTTTCTCCTCTCTTTCATTTCTGGTATTTCTTTCTTCTTTGTGTTTGGTTGGGACCCATTTGGTCCATTGCTTCCTTTGCTTTTGAGCATCTTTTCTTTTAGGATTTAATGTTCTATCTGGCCTCTAGGGATCCTTGTAATAGGATGTGGATCCTCTCAACACCATCAACTTATACCTTTATTCAAAATTCAAAATCTACACTAAAATGGTAATAAAAAATGAAAAAAATGAGTGAATATGTGGGTAAGTACCACTGGGCATGCCATAATGTGAGCAATAAAAATATTTGAGTATGGAGCTAAATTACTCATGTTTTAACATGCAAATAGAACTTGCTGGAAGTTGACAGTAACCGGCATCAGTTAGAGTGTGGCCGGCATCAATCAAGGCAAGTTGGAACCTGCGACGATTGAGCAGAACCGGCATCAGTTACCTGTGCGACGAGTTTTTAATTAACTCTCGGGATTTTTTCTATTTTTAGCATTGGAATAGATTTAATGAATGTAATTGCATGGCTAAGTGCCCTAAAGTCTTAAACGACTATTTGAAGCATAAAGCTAGGGTTTAGAAAGAGAGGATTGATCATAATTACAAGATAATTATGTGAGAGAGATTTCTTGGTAAAGAATCAAAAATCTTGAAGGAAGAAATTACTGAACATATGAGAAGTGTAGAAGATTGTAAATCTTCATTATATATCTTGTCAAAGCTTTGGATAATAGATTGGCTTGTTTCTTGGTGGACGTAGCCCACACTGGGTGAACCACATTAAATCTGGTGTTGATTTATGTCTCTTATTTTGTATAATTATTTTGATAGAATATCCTCTTTTATTTGCATTTATGCTTAGATCTGACATATTGTTTGTACAACCAGTTTGCTAACCCCAACAAAAATTACATTGAACGAAAGATGAACCAAAACACAAGCAATATACCTCTATTGTAAATATCTTTGCAAACCTCAAGTAAGATCATGGAAGCTCTTAGAATTTTATGATCTTGTTTATATTTGAATTGTGGGTGCTCTTGATTAGTCCCCAAACAAATAACTTGAAAATGTTACGAGAATATTTTTAGTAACCGGGAAATATTTCAATATGTAGATGTTGGAGGGAAAAATAAAAGAAGTTGGCTAAAATCAGGAGAAAATAATCCAAGAGGATTTACAAAGGGTAAGGCCTGCTTTTTATAGCTAGGGGAGAGGCCATGAAAAGTGGATCATAATTTGATTGAGTTCTAGTATCATGAATAAATTTCCTAAAATAGCAAGAAGACTTGGAATGTGTAGTTACAGATCTAAAGGGGCAATGGACATTTGGACTTTATTCAAGGAAAGGTGGTTATACGTGTAATTTCATTGCCCCCACCTTTCTAGGATTCTATAAGTGTAGTCCAAGTGGATTTGACTGGAATAGGGAATTGGAATCCAATTGGAATCCAAATAGTAGCTGACTAGGAAAATAGGTGTATTTTACTAAGTAAGTAACTAATTTAATGATCTAAAAAGTGCAATATAATTAATTAACCATTTATTTAATAAATTGTTATTAACTTAGCTAAGATGATGTTAGGAACTAATTTAATTAATCCCAAAGGGTGTATGTGCAAGAATTAATTAATTTAATTAATCAATCATAAGGGGGTATGAAATGGAGTAATATTGGGGACATGTATGTGATTTTGGGGTGTCTACAACTTCTGGAAGAAGGGAGTAACCAAAAAGGTTACATGCATCCTTTGGGTTACATTGGGTTCGGAAGTTATTGTTTTTATAAATGATATTTAATGTAGTCCAATTATAACACATTACACATCTTTCTATACCATTTACATGTCACCTTTTTTCATCCCTCACAATCTATGTATGATATCATATTGTTATCACTTTTACACCTACTTACAAAACATTCACACCTTTGTCATTATCATTCTTAGAATTCCATAGTCTCCTCCTGAAACTTTGACCTACTTTTATGGCTTTCCCATGCCAAAATTTCCCTCTCAAACAACATCAACCATTGACAATAGAATTTGTTAAGCTGATTTCACTCGCTGATAACATCGACCATATAGTCATTACCATCGAGTTAATATTTTGTCACAATCGACAACATTGACCATGGTCGATACTCTTGGCTAGCACATAACATCAATTCGTTCATTAGGATATTTATACTAAGTTTTTGAGTCTCCTTTTCACATCTCATTCATCACACATTCTGATCTAAAAACCAAATTTAACTAGCAATTGTGTACACACATTCTCTTGCTTTGTATTGATTTTCGATGTAAAAATTGTGCATTATTTCTTTTTGTATTTTTAATAAAAGAATAAAAACTGCAAGTACTGTGCAAATATTGAAAGAAATGAAGAGGATTCACCAGCAACGTGATGCAAGAATTGATAACGGAGTTCGGCGCTTGAGGCCTACATCTCCGGGTCCGGTTGAATGGGACCGATCTATTAAAATCTTGAAAATAATTCTTTACAAAGAATTCTACAAAATTCTGACCTTCTCACAGTCTTCCTCTGTCGAAAATAATAGGGGTTGCTTTTTACATCTCCTTCAAACTCCACTCCTAGCTCAAGATATGAGCATTACAATATTAGTACACAGTCCCGAATGAATCACAAATAGAATATCACCCTTCTTATATTGTTTATGTGCCTCCTAGTATGCCAGCTGGGTGCTTATCATTTTACTTGGCCCACCCGAGTTCCATTCTCCTTCCTTTTTTTTTATCAAATTCTTTGGGATAATTATCCCACATTTGGCGCATGAAGACTAGGACAAGGATTAATAAGGTAGGTGGGCACAGTTTTTTGAATGGTTAGAAGCCGCCTTAGCCTATGTGGTAGGTGCTTAAGTTGGGGCGCATTTCTTGGATGGCGCATGGTTTAATTTTAGGCGCTTATCCCATAGTTTAATGCATGCGGTGGACAGTTTAAACTAATGCGTGAAAAGTGGGATGGATAAAGCGTTGAATAGAATAGCAAATGTGTGGAAAATGCAAATAAGTTATAAGGCGTGGGTAATTTAAATCATACATGCCCAATGTCCCACATGCATGGCCCAAAAGGAAATATAGAGGTTTATATACACAAATTGGTTGAATGGTTAAATGAGAAGGAGGCCAAGGCACCCCTCCATAATCGAGTGTGTCAAACCTAGCTAAGGGCCCCCAGCCAATAAATAGCAGGGTCCATTTGTCCGAGAACGAGTGTCCAAGACCGGCGTTCCAAAACCCATTTTTTTAATACGTCACACAATTCATCCACGTGTCGCAATATGATCGCAACACTTGGCAAGCGTGCACATGTCCAACCTACACAAAACTCCAAATTTCGCCAGTTGCCCAAAAATTTCAGCGGGCTATAAATTTTGCAAATGAGCTCCGTTTCTTGCAAACAAACTATCGTCGGAGTCGTATAATTTTTCCCCACGCTTTAAAAATGACTGCGACAATTTCTGAGAAGATCTTAGATAGGTGTTTCTCTATGAGGATCCTCTGGATCATTCCTCCCCACTGAGAAACTTTTAGACCCCAAAAGTCAACCTAATTGGTGAATAGGTGAGGGTATTTCTCCCTCACCTTTCCGGTTTCCATCCATTTTTCCTTGTTTAGATGCATGCCTCTGAACCCAACATGAAGATATTCAATATAACCCCTTCACGAAGTTCTTACTTTCCTATTCAAAATGATGTCTTCCTGCAACTCATCAAGATACTCAGGAGCAAAATCATCAATGGAAGGCATAATGTTAGAATCATCATGATCAACAATCATAGGCGGTTCATATAATCTTAAATTCTCAACATTTACAACTGAGTAGATTTGCATATATGGAGGTAAATCTAACCGGAAAGCGTTGTTACCAATTTTTTCCAATATTTGGAACGGACCATACCCTATAGGTTTCAATTTTTTACCTTCACCTGTCAGTCTTTCCTTGCTAATGTGAAGCGAAACTGAATCACCAACTTTGAACTTGTGATCAGTGTTATGTTTATCATGCCTAGCTTTGTACTTAGCCTGGCTTTTCTCCAATTGTTCATGGACATACTGATGAACCTGTTGTATTCTTTGCACAAATCTTTTAGCCTTGTCATAATCACTTGCACCATTAACAACAGTTTCATGTCCATAATATATATCTAATGGAGAATTGGGCAGATATCCATAACAAGTCTCAAATGGAGACTTTAAAGTAGAAGAATGTAAGGCACGATTATAAGCATGTTGCACATAATAAAGATGTTCATCCCACAATTTAGGGTGTTTGTTACTATAGCCCCTGAGTAATTGTACCACTGTGTGGTTTACAACCTCTGTTTGACCATCAGTCTATGGATGAAAAGCAGTGCTCTTTTTCAGTTTTGTGTCCATTAACCCCCACAATGTTGACCAAAATTCCCCAAGAAATCTACAATCCCGATCAGATATGATTGAAGTAGGTAAACCAAAATGAACCCAAACAAACTGAAAGAATAAATGTGCAGCTCCCTCACCAGTTATTTGTTTAGTACATGGAACCAACACACACATTTTGCTAAATCTGTCCACTACCACATATAAGTAATCATGTTTTCTCTGTGTCATGGGCAAGCCTCCTACAAAGTCCATGGAAACACTTTCCCAAGGCCGTGTTGGAATAGGAAGAGGAGTGTAAAGTCCTAATTTCATGTTACTTGGCTTGCTTGTGGCACAAAGAACACATCCCTTAATATATCAGTTTACATGTTCATGCATTCTAGGCCGATAGCAATATTTTTGTAAATGTGCAACTGTCTTACTTACACCAAAATGCCCTGAAATAAGAGAAGTATGTGCTTCCCTAATCATATGCACATGCTCATTTTCTAGAATACAAAGTTTTCCAGAATGATATAACAATCCTTCATGCAAATGATAATCTTTTTCTCCTACTTGTTTCCCACTTACTAAATCCTCATACACTTCTCTAAAATCAACATCATTTGCATATTGTTCCTTGTAACTAACATGAGCCAAAGAACTATGCTGTAAAAGGATAGATGCTACTACCACTGGTGGTCTGGACAACATGTCGGCAACCTTGTTTTGAATACCTTTTTTATACCTGATTACAAGATGAAATTGTTGCAAAAATCCCATCCACCTGAAATGTCTAGACTACTACAATTTGGTTTGTGTTTGTAAATATTGAAGTGGTTGATGGTCAATATGGATAATTGTTTCTTTTCCCATTAAATAATGCTTCCATTTTTTAACACTTTGAACCAAAGCATACAACTCTTTATTCATAAGTTGGATAGTTTCTTACCACACTTGTAAAGGTTTCTGAATGGTAACACACTGGTCGTTTGTTCTGCATCAAAATTGCCCCCATTGCGTAGTCACTAGCATCCGTCTCAATCTCAAATGAATGTTGTAAATCCAGAAGTGCCAAGATTGGAGCGGTACTTATCTTCTCTTTCAGTGTATCAAATGCTTTTTGTTGTTTTCCTCCCCACTAAAAGACCTGTTTAATACTTGTCAAAGCATGCAAAGGAGATGCAATATATGAGAAGTTAGCAATAAATTTCCTCCAGTACTGAACTGCACCTAGAAAACTTCTAACTTCAGTCACATTTGTGGGTCTAGGCCATTTCACAATAACCTCTATTTTTGCAGGATCAATTTTCAATTCTCCATTTCCTACAATATACCCCAAGTAAATTAAAGATGTTTTTCCAAATTCACATTTTGACATCTTCAAATACAATTTCTCTCTCCTTAGTGCATCTAAGACTTTCTAGATGTGCTTAATATGTTCATCCCATGATTTACTGAAAATAATAATATCATCTAAGTAGACAATAACGAATTTATCAATGAATGGCCTAAAAATTTCATTCATAACTCTCATGAATGTTGCCGGTGCATTGCACAAACCAAAAGGCATCACTAACCATTCAAACAATCCCTGTTTCATTTTAAAAGTAGTTTTCCAAACATCACCTTCTGCAATTCTTACTTGGTGATAACCACTTCTTAAGTCTAACTTAGTGAAATAAATTACATTTCTTAATTGATCCAGTAAATCATCTATTCTAGGAAGAGGGTAACGATTCTTTATAGTAATCTTGTTTAAAGCACGGAAATCAACACACATTTGCCAAGTGCCATCCTTCTTAGGAACCAATATAATTGGTGAACCACATGGGGATGTACTTGGATGAATTATACCTTGAGCCAAAAGTTCCATTACTTGTCTCTTGATTTCCTCATTCTCTACTACTAACAACCTGTACATTCCGATATTGGGAAGAGGTGCATCTTGAAGCAACTGTATCTCATGTTGAACCCCTCTTTTGGGAGGTAGACCTTGTGGATCTTGAAAAACATCATCAAATTGAGAAACAATTCTTACCAATTCATCCTTATGTTTTAGATCGCAAGTCTCAAAAGCCATCTCATTTTCTTTTTCCTTGGCTTTGACCACCATGAGCACAAAACTTTTGCTTGAGTTGACAAGCATTTTCATTTGACCTGCAGTTACCAAGGATAGATTATTCTTTTCACGGTGAGCTCTAATAATAAACTCAATTCCATCCTTTACAAGCAAATATTTATTTTCTTCCCTATAGAAGATTTCTTTACAATCATACAAATAAGGACTTCCCAAAACCACCCCACAAATATCCAAAAGGACTACATCCAATTCAACCTCATCAATAAACTTGTCTGTAATGGAAAATCTGAAAGTACAAGTTTTAGTTACCTACAGTTTTGCATCATCACAAACCCAGCCCAAAGGATAAGGCTTAGGATGTGGTGTAGTTTTGAGCCCTAGTTTTTTAACAACCTCCTCTGAAATCAAATTAGCTTGAGATCCACTATCAAAAAGAGTATCAATTTTCGTATGCTTTGAAATTACTCTAATGTGGAAAAGCTCATTTATTTTCTTATTGTCAGGTGTAGTTTGTTTACTAGAAGAAGATGCAACATCTATAGTGCTATTGTTGGAAATTGAAAGAGTTGATTCACCTTGTAAACCCATAGCTGTGATTTTGGTTTCATCACCTAAATCAGAACCAAGATCATGCACTACGGTGTTTCTTTTCTTTTCTTTTCCTTTCTTAACCATCCATTTAGGCTTCTTTTCAGGATGTAATTTCCAACATTTAGACTCATCATGGTTTTTTTAACAATGATTTCAAAATAGTTTTTCATCTTCCTTCTTAACAGTAGAGTTTGTTTTATGCTTACCCTTTCCTTTTCCTTGTTCTTTCGAACCTTTTCCTTCAGATTGCTTGTTCTTTTGATTTAAAGAAGAGAAAGAGGACTCCTTTGTCATTTTCCCTTGTGCTTCCAGATGGGTTGATTGAACACATACTGCATCAAGATTAGTAGTACCTAAAACAAGTATCATATGCCTTAGATAACTATGCAATCCACCAATATATTTGAGCAGTGTTTCTTCTGTGTTTAGGGAAATTCCCATAATTAGAGCCCTTTTCCTAAATTCTTGTGTGTATTCTTGAACACTTTGTCCCTTAGTTTGTCTTAATGTTTGCCAATCCATCATAGCTTGTTTCTTATAACCAAGAGGATAAAATTGTTGCCTAAGATTTGAAACAAATTCAAACCAAGAAGTGATTTCTATACCTTTGTTTTCTTCCACTTCTTGAAGCTTACTCTCCCACCAAATGAGTGTTGTTCCACCCATCTGAAGAGTTGCCAGATGAATCTTTGCTTCATCATCAACAATTCTCTGAACCCTGCAATATACTTCTATTTTCTTGACCCAGTTATCCAACTTCTCTGCATTTAGCTCTCCGGTATACATAGGCAATTCAAACTTGATATCTAACTTTAATGAAAGAAAATCAGATTTTAAGGAGTCTCTTTTTGGAATGTCAGAACTAGAGCTTTCTTCTTTCTTACCTTCTCTAGTTCCCTTTTCCCTTTTCCTTTCTTGGTACATTTCTTCCACCATTTCCTTCATCTGTTCGAAGGATTGACCAAAGTTTTGTTCCACTTCCTCTCGATCCGCTATTGTAGGACTTCGAGATCATCTGGTACCAATTTTGGGATCTCCTTCAACTAATTATCATTCACCCTTCTTAGATCGAGACCTTGTTAACATCCAACACACAACTTGCAATCCAAAACACGTTAAACTGAACCAAAAATCAGTCAAAACTAGCTCTGATACCAATGATCTGAAAACCAAATTTAACTAGCAATTGTGTACACACATTCTCTTGCTTTGTATTGATTTTCGATGTAAAAATTGTGTATTATTTCTTTTTGTATTTTTAATAAAAGAATAAAAACTGCAAGTATTGTGCAAATATTGAAAGAAATGAAGAGGATTCACCGGCAACGTGACGCAAGAATTGATAACGGAGTTCGGCGCTTGAGGCCTACGTCTCCAGGTCTGGTTGAATGGGACCGATCTATTAAAATCTTGAAAATAATTCTTTACAAATAATTCTACAAAATTCTGACCTTCTCACAGTCTTCCTCTGTCGAAAATAATAGGGGTTGCTTTTTACATCTCCTTCAAACTCCACTCCTAGCTCAAGATATGAGCATTACAATATTAGTACACAGTCCCGAATGAATCACAAATAGAATATCACCCTTCTTATATTGTTTATGCGCCTCCTAGTATGCCGGCTGGGTGCTTATCATTTTACTCGGCCCACCCGAGTTCCATTCTCCTTCCTTGTTTTTGATCAAATCCTTTGGGATAATTATCCCACATTTGGCGCATGAAGACTAGGACAAGGATTAATAAGGTAGGTGGGCGCAGCTTTTTTGAATGGCTAGAAGCCACCTTAGCCTATGTGGTAGGTGCTTAAGTTGGGGCGCATTTCTTGGATGGTGCATGGTTTAATTTTAGGTGCTTATCCCATATTTTAATGCATGCAGTGGACAGTTTAAACTAATGTGTGAAAAGTGGGATGGATAAAGCATTGAATAGAATAGCAAATGCATGGAAAATGCAAATAAGTTATAAGGCGTGGGTGATTTAAATCATACATGCTTAATGTCCCACATGCATGGTGCAAAAGGAAATATAGAGGTTTATATACACAAGTTGGTTGAATGGTTAAATGAGAAGGAGGCCAAGGTACCCCTCCATAATCGAGTGTGTCGAACCTGGCTGAGGGCCCCCAGCCAGTAAATAGCGGGGTCCATTTGTCTGAGAACGAGTGTCCAAGACCGGCATTCCAAAACCCATTTTTTTAATACGTCACACAATTCGTCCACGTGTCGCAATATGATCACAACACTTGGCGAGCGTGCACACGTCCAACCTGCACAAAACTCCAAATTTTGCCAGTTGCCCAAAAATTTCAGCGGGCTATAACTTTTGCAAACGAGCTCCGTTTCCTACAAACAAACTATCGTCGGAGTCGTATAATTTTTCCCCACGCTTTAGAAATGACTGCAACAATTTCTGAGAAGATCTTAGATCAGTGTTTCTCTGTGAGGATCCTCTGGATCACATTCATTTTGTTAGTGCTCGCTAAACCTAATCTAAAATCTTAGGATGTCTTGAAGTTTGTCTTATTCATCTTCTTTATATTTTATACTTAGAGAATTTGGTACTTGGGATCTACACATATAAGAGTTGTACTTTTTATGGTCTATTGATCTTTTTTATTCATTGGATTCTTCAATCAAGGGTGTTCCTCCACCTTCTTATTTATTTCTAGTACCCCACATCAACTCTCTCATAAGGTGTTGTTTACCATAAGGGAAGTTACTACACTAATGGTTCCCTTCATGTAGGTAAGTATCTCTACCCTCTCTTGTTCCTTTACTTTCATTTTAGGTTATATTTTGTGGATGTGTTCATGTATATATTAGGATAAGGTATCATATTTTTATCTATTTCATTATTTATCTATCAATTTTTACTTAGCAATCCCTTACAATCCAACCCTTGATATTTCTTTGTAATCTCTTAGACATCTGTTGTAATCCTTATAACTCTTTCCTAAAAACCTCTTGGATATATTATCTCATTACTACCATGATTACAACCCTATCCACACCTTATTATTCATATTATAATTGAGAGCTAGTTAAATATCGCTAACCTATTCTAGGTCTAGTCTTTAGAACCCTATACCTCATATATAGTATGGAGTAACACCTTCCTAGTTCCACATCTACATAAATTTACAATCTATGTGCATATTTAGTGTGACCCTCATTATTATCCTAGTATAATAATACCCCCATTATAGAGAGATTAAAGGAATTATTATTGGTCCACTCTTTATTTTCATATAATATGGTAAACTTGATGTAAATATCTCTCTTTTGAATGATTCACATTCATGTTTCCTTTCTATCGTATCTTCACTTCAGCTTCACCATCATTACACTCTGGTGAGCCTAACATGCATCTTACTCACTTGTAATTGAATCTTATTCACATTTTCTATCATTTTCATAACATTTCAAAATCTCATTATAATCACTTTATGATCATATCATCGAATCCTAGGGATTTTCTAGATATTCTTAACCAATTTAGATATTTTATATGGGATTCCCCTTTTTCCCTTCTATATCTCTCACTAGTTCTAATCTTTCTTATTATACGTTCTCTCAATCACAACCAACACCAACTTTTAAATGCAATTTAGTCCAAATAGATGAATCATATTATAGGGTCCTCCTTGGGAATTTTGATACTGAGGCCATGGTCACTCCTAACAAGGATGGATCATTCATCCAAGTTCCCCAAATTGAGGTACCCACAGAACTAATTCTTCATATGACTAATTTAGACCCTTTAAATCAATCTCCTAATACTCTCTTTAATAGCTTCATTAGGGGTCCTTATTCTAGTCTCAAAATTCCCCCTAATCTTAATCCCCTTCCTTGTCCTTCTCATAATCTATCCTTAAATCATAATACAAATCCTTATTCTTCCAACCACTTCCCTAAATTGAATCCAATATTGTAATGGTTCAATTATTGGGGGAAATAGATCAAATGCAATCAGTGACAAATAAAAATATGAATTAAATGCAAAACCAAATCTTGTAGACGGCATCTCAAAATTCTCAAGTCAATTTAGGTCCTACTAAGCCTTCTTTTGCATCTTTGTTTCCTTTCAAAATTTTGGGGAACCCAATTCCCTAAGATCCCATTCAAAACAAGTTTCTTTAAACTTCTCAAAATTAACCCCTAGCTCCTTACATCAATTTGATGGATAAAGGGGAGATTTCTCCATCTCTCTTATGACGGGACATAAAATCCTAATCTTCATCTTAAAGAGTTTGGAAACCTTTATAAGGAATAGGATCAATCTAACACATACAAAAATATAAAATTACTCACTTAATCCCTCATGAGCTATGCTTTAGAATGGTACAATAAAATTCTTTAACACTCAATCACTAAATTAGAAGCTTTAGTCAACCCTCTAATAAATGAATGCCAAAAATTAGAGCTTCTTGATAATCTTCTTCAAAATTTTGTTAGCATGAAACAATCTCCTAATGAACATGTTCATGATTTCATTATTTTGAAAATTATGGGAAAAAATATAATCATACTCTAGATGAACATATTTACTATTTCTTTCTCCAAACTTTGAATCCCACATTACAATATAAGTTCCAATCTTTCTCCCCATATACATTGGGAAATGCTTTCGAACAATCTAATAGGAAAGACTACCTTATGAGATCCTTTGAGTCACATACAAAAACATATAAGAATTCTCTTCAATCTACTTCTAATGTGATCAATCCTTCTCAAATTCATACCCTTTATAAAGGGTAAATATGTCTCTTTCATTGCTTCTTCCTCATATATTCTAGCTACCTCAAATACCCAAGCTAATTCTCATCATTCACCTCTATGTTATCATGAATTAAAACAAATCATGTTATACCCAAGATTACTTGTATTTATCCTTCTAAATATCTTCCCACTTTTTATGACCCAACCTATTTTTTTGGTGCTATGCCAATGTGGGGCATTCTCATGAAAGTTTTCATGATCTTCACAAAACCACATTTGAATTCTTCTTAGGTCCTAACTTAGAACTTAAATCTCTCATTCAAGAATGTTATGATAAATACCAATCTCTCATGCAAGCTCATATCAAATATTAATAGTAAAACACTAAAACAGGGAAAAATTTAAGGAACCCATGGGGAAAAAATTATAGAAATGGTGGAAAATTTAGCCAGAACCAGAATCACAAGGTTGGAAGATTGTTTGAAATCAGTGGTCATGACATTGGTGAAAATTAATTTTTTAAAATTAAGTTTTGGATATAATGAAAAATGTAGGATAATTTCTATTAAATTTATAATGTTTTGGCGAATAGCAATTTTCTTTTTCAGCTTATGAATTTTGATGGCATTACCCATAAGTTTTGGATAAGTGACTATTTATTATGTCATTTCATTAAATTCATGTTTTGATGAATTGACGATGTCTTTAAAAATTTATGGTATTAAGTATGAAATCACATGTTTTTACTTATAAAGAAACAAACATTTCTAGATTATGACGTCTTGCAAATTGTCAGGGAATGTCATCATAGTGTTGCACAAGCCCTTAATGTTTATTATAGTAATTATGATAATCCAATGATGCATAGAAAACATTTATTTACATTTCTGTTTTTATTTATCTTAACAGATAGCTTTTCATACTCAAAAAAATTGGTATCTAAATAAATGTGGATCTTTTCTATTTGTTCACTATTCGCAAACTCACTCGACAAGTAGTGCATTGATCTAACAAATACTCCCTTTTCTGAAGAAATTCCACTATGTGGAAGTCACTGATTAACACACACTTCACATTTCCCTATCCTCAACAATGTCACATTCTAGATGAAAGATTGATTTTACGAAGGAATATTCCACACAGAGCTTTCATATTGGTTTGATACTGACAACAACAGATAGGGTTTAACAAAATATTGATAACACAATATCTAAAGCAATATGGAACATTTTTATTGGCTCACACCTCATAGTGGTCAGACCTAAACATAGCATCAACTGAAGGTCAATATATTTTGGCACTAACATGGAAGCAATATGTTATCTTTTTGTGGTTTGCACTTCACACTCCGACACATTAAATGCAAAGAATAAAGCATTACTGATATATTCAAGATACATACTTAATTGGAGCCTCTTCATTGGTTTTCTTTTCACATTCTAACATATTCTTGTTAAATATTACTAACTTAAAAAAATGCACTACGTGTCTGACATCTATATTCCTGCAAATTATAGAGGAAGTATAATGTGAATCTATCAAATCGTGCCATATGTCTAGTGTTCAATTTAAAAATTATGTGACTAGTTAAATCCACCTCAGACATGAAAATACCTGAGTAGCTCAAATTCAAGTCCAAGTACCCAAAAAGGATGGTAGACTTGAATGCTACAACAATACACTACCATTTCATCATGGATGGACAAGGTTTAAATAAGTTAAAAATATTTCATATCGGATATCCTACATTCAAACTAATATAAATAACTTAAAATTCAGAGATAAGAAAGTGTAAAGGAAAACTAAGCATTTTATTTGAGAATTGAAAGCTAGATCACTTAAATGTCATGTAATAAATGGAGGTCCATCTGCACACTTTCTTCACAAACAATATCTTTAGGGATACAATTTTTGACGAGCAAGTGGTGGGATCAGATCACTACATGAACCTGGAAATGGAAGTTAAGGAAGCTATTTTTTTTTATGATGATGAATAATTTGACCAAGATAGGAGGTAGTATATGGAGGATGTAGTTGTAATCCAACAAATACGAATACATATCCTAGTAGGAAAATATTAAAGTAATGTCATACATATATTTGATCAGGGGCATTATGGGTGAAAAATAGAGGTTAAATGGGGAGATTTTAGTGTCCAATGGTAGAAATGTTATTAAAAATAATCACTATCGATGTATTTTTTAGTTATTATTACCTTCTACTAGTAAACAGTCTTTAGCCAAGACATAATGGACAAGTGTTAGAGTAGTGCTTAAAGAGTGGGAAAAATACCTAGAAAACTTCAAAGAAAAGGTATCCCCTACAAAAATTATTATTATATCATTCATATGAGGAATAAGAATTGACATGGCTCTCATGAATAGAATTTTTAGTGCACCTGATATTGTGCATGTAAACAAGAAATGGGTGCATCTATTGAAAATGATAATTAATGACAATAGATTCCCTATTTTGTTGGAGTATTATATTTCAACCTCTATAAAAACCTTCTAGAGGTTAGGAAGGATTCTCATTTCTACATGATGTCCTTTTTTTTTTATGTAATGTGTGTAGTTCAACAATTTCAAGAGTTCCGAATTAGACCCCTTAGCATCTACACATAGTCCCCATAGTTTTCAATAGATTACAGATTCAAAAATACCAGAAGAACATTGAGGTATTCTGTAACCACTACTACCCTATCATTTTCAATGTCATCTATAGCACTCCAATACCCAAGGTCAGTTAGATAATCATCCATTAATTGACTTATTGGGGAGCTTTCTAATGTTATCTAGACTGTATAGTGATCAAGGTGGAAGGCATCCTCTTCATTCTATTCAAGTTTCCAATATTAGTCCCAAATAAGTTGATAGAGTAGGAAATTTCCTACCAAATTTTTCATGGCATCAACCATGTCTCCAAGGAATTGAATAATTAAAGGGAAACTCATCATATTATTCATTTCTAGATTAGCAATACAATTTTAACTAACTAAAAAAAGGAAAATAAGGTGGCCTCACATAGGATATATTTCCACCTAGACTACCACACTTTAAGGCCCTATGAACCAACACATATAGTGGTTTAGTTCTATAGGAGCACTCCAGACATGGCTACCTAAGGCCACATACATCAAATGCATAAGGATGACATGGTTTTCAAAAATGAAAACAATGGTCATATTATATCCATTAATATGAGGAATCATAATGTTACCTACACTCCTCTATAGTAGTCATTCAAAACTGGTGGAGTTGAGCTTAGGATGGATCTTGAAGAATAAATTGAGGAGGGAGATTCAAATAAAGAGGGTACTGACCCTAAGAAAATGAAAAAAAATTTGGTCGAGGTTCTTCCTATTTTAAAATAAAGATTTGGTCCTTCCCATTTTGATTTTTCTCCAAGCATACCAACGTCAGTCGTAATAGGAATTTCACTGGAATATATGGGGTCTTCATCCAACACACATTAGGACATCACTCATATGATTTTTCATTTGGTATGTACCATTGTAGTCATGGCTTCCCTTTTTTCTACTTTTTCTTGTAAATCTTCAGTAGTTATCAGTACTATAGTTACTCCACCCTCTCGAACATCCTCTTCTTAGCCTTCTTTCCTCGGTATCATCATTATTATAATTATCCTTCTAAGGATGAGGAAGGATATGGTGGAGATACTTTCAAGGTCCCCATTCATTCCATATTTCAACTAGTCCCCTTATTTCTCCTTCTCTTATGGCCTTCATTTTTACCTCAGTCTCTTTTCCTTCTCCTACACATGTCACATCAATAATTTCATCCTTTCCTCTGTCAATTCCAATATCCACACCATTTTTAGTATAAGTGATAGTCCCCTTTTCTTCTTCTTCTCATGTTACCACATTAACACTTGTTTAACCAGACACTTCCATCATAGTAGCATTAGAGGCATCAATTGCAATATATTTACCCCTTGTTTCTTCTTTAACTCTTCCTTTAGTTAGTTCAACTTCACCCCTAACTTCTTTTGGCACAATTTTTAGGAGATCTTCTCAAGAAAAATTGAAGGCTTCAATACATCCTTCTCCATATTTCCATACCCCTCATCCACTTTTTCTTCCATCTTTTTGGTTTTTCAACCATCCTATTATCCCTTCTATCTCTCCATATGGTCCTCAAACCTTTCTACCAAGCATGCACATGCTACTTCTTCCTATCCCTTCCTATCTTCTTGCTTCATATTTCTCTAATACCATTGGTACCCATAGCTTCATGAGTCATCTCTTGGCCCATTTTCCACTGTCTCAACCCCAACCATCACTATCTTGGACCTCATGACCCTTACCACAAGTGATGATAATTTCTTTTGTCATTCCCTCTATAGCTAGAATTACATATGCAACCCCAAGGGAAACATGGACAACTCCTAATAGTCAACAAGAAATGGATTCTACTATGGTGCAATTTTAAGACCATAAAGTGGCCTTAAAGTATGACTTGTCTGTAGGTACTCTAAAAATGATGACTAAAAGCAATATTTCTCAAGTAACAACCCTTGTTTACTTGGAGACTCAGGAGGACACTATTAGGATTTCTAAGAAAGATCGCATAGGGGAGGAATTTATGGACACTGAACCTCAATTTTTTATATATGTCACTTAATAAATGATAGATGATCTTATTAATATAATACAATCTAGACAAGATTCTCTCAATACACAAATACAATTGGCTATGCCAAAGAGCACCCAAACATATGTTGAAACTACCTTAGAGACCTCATATGAAATCTTGGTCACCTTCTAGAGCCAAAAAGACAGTAGAACAGTGGCTACAAAAAATCAGAGGTCAATATATGCATATGACAAGGCTTAACTCCATTATATAAAAACTCTTAGTAGTCATACACAACAATCTTTGCCTCAATTTCCTTCATGTTAATTTTTTTTATATAAGCACAAGTAATATTTACTTGGAGAACATTTTGAAAAAACTAAATAATTGGTTAAATTATATGGAAGGAATATTAGGCTAATTGGAGAGCACCACAAATAAAGTTACTGAGATTTTAGAAGAAGCTCAAATCACTTCAGTTTACCAGTCAAATGGTAGACTAATCCAAAATCATTTCTTTGATGAGCATCTGCATTTTTTCATATCTACTTTAGCCACAAGCTTTGTTTAGGTTGATGAAATAGGACAAGTAACCACTATCATGACTTTGGTCACCACTACAGGAAGTAAAGTAGAGAAAAATTCACTCCTTAATGATTTAGTAAGGGATTTATATGGCAAGATCCCAGTTTCCATTCAAGAGGTTCTAGATATGTTGAGGCCACCCATTTTAGATGTGGTGTACATTGAAAATGATTTCACAACATGTGTAAATGAGATCCAACAAGTTTAAGTGTAGTCCACTCAGACAACCCTGAGTGGAAGTTCTAAATAAAGCTTGAACATACACATATTTTGCTATTTTTAGGATTTATCATTGTAAAATCGATTAAGTCTTAAAAATGGGAAATTATAGATTTCTTGCATGAAAGATTTTATTTTTTATTTTTTAAATCTATTTTCAATATAGTGTTGGGTGTTCTATCTTTAGATAATCTAAGATATGTATTTTGTGTTTGTTTATGTTGATAAATTTTAATCGTAAAATGTGTTTTATTTATAAATATTCTACGTTGTTTGATATATGAGGATCAATGACGTAGGTTCTATTTCAGGATGAAGGTATGACACACCCACATTTCTAATGTAATTTCCCAAAATAGGCCTAGAGAAGTTACAAGTGTCATCCACTAAATAGAATGGGAATAAGTGACTAATTTCAAAACCATCAATCATAGGATTCACATTATTTCCTGTAGACATAAATTTATTGCAAATATATAAAAATGTATTTAAAAAGGTGTATGATTAGTAAATTTCCACGTGGCATGTTTCTGGGTACCTCTGAAAGAAATGTATTTGAGGCATGAAAGGTTTCTAGAATTCTAAAAGAGGTCAAGGGTGATGTAGGGGCATCCTAGACTCAAGAAAACCTACACGAATGGAGGAAGCATGTGAGAACTTGTAAGATGCAAATGAGGAGAAAAGGAGAGCATAAGAAATATGTGTAACATAATTCTATGATAAAATCCCAAGATGAATAAGGAAAAAATTCATGAAGAGGAAAAAATATTGAAGAAGTTTCATATAGCCATGAAAGAAGCTTGGAAGTGTAAAAGAAATGTATAGTAGGAGGAAGAGTTACAAAGAAGGAAGACTGGTAGAACACTGACCATGAGGAAACTATTCAGGAGAAAGAAGTGCATAAGATATGTTCAGCAGGATAAAGAGATACCAAGAAGGAAGATGGATAGTCGTGGAAACAAGCGATAAAAAGGAAGAAGGAAGACTGGTAGAACACCAACCATAAGGAAACTAGTCAGGAGAAAGAAGCGCAGAAAAGATGCATGGTAGGATGAATAGTCACTAAGAGAAAGACAGATAGTCATGGAGACAAGTGATGAGAAGGAGGACTGGTAGAATTCTGACCATAAGGCAACTAATCAAAGAAAGAATAAGCCATGAGAAATAGCCGAAAAGAAAGGAGGTTCGTCAGAGAAAGAAACAAGGACAAAAGGATAAGTATCCTAAATCACAAAATGTAGAGGCATGTATGGGAGAATTTTGCATAGGTTAATGATGGCACATGAGAATAGGTGGGTGGAATAGAAAGAAGGCCTAGGAAATGGCCTAGAGAAAATAGAGACACACAGAAGAAAGGAATAGTCAGCAACAAATATTAAGAAGTGCAAGGATACATGAAGGATTATACGCCAAAGAGTTTAAGGGGCATAAATGTGTAAGAAGGAAATAATGCAGGAAGACACATAGCAAAGAATAAGGAATCACTCATAATTTCTAGAGAAGATGAGTAGAGTTGTAAAGCACAGAGGATCAAATCTTGGAGTGAAAATTCAGGGTGATAGATAGAAAAAGAGAGGAAAATGATGATCCTATAAGGTCACGTGGTTGATGGTGACTGGATGACGATAAGACTGATCAGATGGGTTTAACTACCCAATGTCATGGCATGAGGAGGTTGACTAGAAGGAGATAATGCAAATAAGATTACTAAAGAGGATAGATTTGGATTTGAATTCTGAGTAAGAAGAGAACATAAGACAACTTAAAGGAGAGAGAAATAGGAAATATATGAGCTTGCATGGCTATAAATAACAAAGGACCCTCTAAGATTGGAGGTTCTTGTTGAAGGGTTTTTTTAGGTTGTTGAGAAAGTGTTTGTTTATGGACCACAAAAAGGATAAGAGGATTTAATCAGCCAGAGGGGCCAAGTAGAGAAGTTGAGATTGGCCATTGAGCTAAGAGAGTTAGGTGAGATGAGTTTGGATTATCCCTTGAGGATCCAACAGTTTCAATATCCCCATCGAGGGAATATTGTAGATGTTGTATGGATTTTCTAGACTAATAAAACATAAACAATTACAATCCACTATATTGGACTCTAGAAACAATAGGATTGAGAAGTCTCTAGTAGATCCTTCCACCATCATCAAGTAGTATTAGAAATGGTTCTTTCTTACAATAAGGTGGGAAAGGGAAATAACTGGAAGATCACTAAATGTGATCCACCTAGCATAGAGATATAGTGTTCTCCACTATAAAAATTAGGTAGAGAACACAAGTTAAGATAGAGCACGATGATTGGAGAGATGATGTCAAATAAGGAAGATGTGTCTGACATGACAGTCATAAATAAGCTTAAGAAAACAATGAAAGCACTTCAGGGACTCCAAGAGGTGTAGACCCAACCAGAACATGTGGAAAATTCCTAAAGAAGAAAGTTCATATGATCAGAGGTGGTGAGGAGGTGGAGAAAGTGAAGGAATAAAAATATATTTGAGGGAACAATGAAAATAATGTGCAAGGAGTGAAAGGAAAGAACTAGGAGGAGAAGATATGCATAGAGGCACGGTCAGAGGTTGTGGGGGAAGAGTGTTACAGAAATGAAGAACTAAACACAGGATCATTGTTGTCCAAAATCACACCCCCGTGTAATTTTTAAAAACTTATGAAAAATGGACTTGGCCATTTTTTTCAGACTCCGCACAAGACTAAGCGCATTCATGTAGTATTCTGCGCATTCCCCTAACTTTAAGAACAAGGGGAGCATCAGAGAAAAATAATTAGGTGGTTTAGTCTTTCATGACACATAAATTTAATCTTTCGCAACCACCAAATCAGTCTCTTGTAGGTTAAAGATAAGTAAGAGTGTTGTAGGGTTTCAAGCCCATGAAAGAGTTATAAATTCATTCAAGAATAGGATCCCTAGAGAAATCAATGAAATGATAAGGTTGGTGCTTTACATTATGGAGAAACACAATGTCATTTAGACTCGAAACACAACATTCCATGGAGTTTTTCAATTTCACGGAACCAAAGATGAATTCAACTAGGTTAAAATCCATGAGCAAAAATAAAAGGTTTTGCAAGGCACCAAACAGAAAAGGAAAAATATGTTCAAATGTGACTAAGGTTAGAAACCACGAAACACTAATATAGTGCCATGTGGTTTTCTTGATTGAGGTGATTTTTTGGGTTCGCACGGGGCTGCAAAACAAATGAACATAATCATGGGTTAAGGAGTCATGAAAAAATAAGGGAAGACGTTTGTGGCATAGCGATAAAGTGCAAAGGTAAAGTGCAGAATTTTTCAAAGTCATTGTGCGAGCTGCAAAACATTCAAATCCACACAACAATAAATAACTACATGAAGAGGTTGAAGGCCACAGAGTGTAAAAGAATATCAACACTTAGAAACTTCATGCAATGAACAAACAGAGGGTGCATGGTTTAATGTATTACTAGGGTCAAAAATTATTCTCCATATCATCTTGAGGGTGTGAAGGTGATGGGAAACCATGAAACGTATAAATTATTTGGATTATGCACATGAGTTGTGCTTATTTCCAAAATCAATGTTCAACATTTCCATCAACTAGAATTTAATGAAGTATGGGTGTCGTCTTCCTTGACCTATAAATTTGATGTCGTGTTACAGTGAAAATGGAGGTCTATGGGTAAACATCTATGGATATTGGTCCTTGGTGGTTGAATCTCTATTTTGGAACCTCTCTATCATTCTCTTTTATTCTTCTCATTTCTCTATAAGGATTGAACTCATCCATTGTAAAACAAACCCCTCTTTTTTTGTAACGACACCATGCCAAAATGGTGGCCAATTTCCCACAATTTTTAGACCTTGGATTTGGTCTCTGCAACATTTTTTCACCTTTCATCATGAAATGTAACCGAATAAGCATCATTTGAGAAATAAATCTTATGTTTATGGCTCTTTCTTGCCTCATGCCCATGTTTATTATGTTTTACCTCCATGTTCTTTCCTTGTTATGTTGCAGGATTTTTCTTCTTGCAAGTCTCTCCATCTTTATGTGTTTTCAATGTGCGAAAGGGGTTAGGTTGTGTGGTTTTGGTCTGTGGAACATTTTTCTTCCCTCTCCTCCTACATTTTTTTCCCTTTCTTCCCCTTGTGGAGAGTGATCACCCCTTTTTTTAATCTATCACCACCCTTGTTAGCTTAGGATTTGACGTTTTTGCATCTCTATCCCTCTCTCTCTCTCTCTCTCCTTAGTCCCTTGACTATGTTAGTATAGGTTAGTTATAGGAGTAGTTTTAACATTAGGTTATATTTTGTTCCATAGATTCTCCTAACCCACATAATTGAAGAGTCTATTTTGTCTAGCGATTTGTCTCAAGCTACAAGCCCACACTTGGAGACTGTCCCATGTTAGCCAAAATTAATGATCTTCCTTGATCAAATATAGGGTGCTACTTTTGAGCGTTAATAGTTTTGGCATGCTTGGTAGGACAAGTCTGAAGTGCTTTACAACTTAACTTCACCAAGTTTGATGTGTTCTTGGTGATATTCAACCTTTGGAGGAAATTTTACAAACACATTTGGTAACTCCATTATTAAATAAACCCATTCTCTAAGTCTACAGATCATCTTATTATCCTTTCCACTCATTTCCATGTTTCCATTTCTCTCATGGATATCTAAGGATCTCATCCATTCTCTCATTTCAGTTCGATCCCCCTTTATTTCCAGAAGTGGTATGAAATCCCCAAAACATGCCTTAAAAAACTACTTCTTTTCCATGGAAATGGAGATCAATGTCTTATTGATCACTTTCAAGATATAGCCAACCATTATGCCATTCGCAATATAAGATAAGAAAAAATTTACCTTGGGCTTCTTATTTCATCATTCAAAGGTAAAAGAAGAGATTGGTATAGTATTTTGGCTCCTCAATTTATTTCCACATGGGATCAGTTGGGAGAACAACTATGCAATTGGTTCAAGGAGAATGCAAATGTCATTTATCTCATGGAACACCTCAACAAAATACAACGTGTTTCAATAGAGTATATCTTATATTTCAACATTAGGTTTTCAAGGACATGGCTCAAAATCCCTAAATAGTTCAAACCCTCACAAGATATGAAATTTTTGTATTTAAGGTCCTTAGATATTGATTTGGATGTATTGATCCAAACCCTGGGATTTATTACTCTTCCTCGATAATTTTCCATTACATTTCAAGATGAGAAGATTCTCATTCAGGATAGTCCAATGAAACTCATACCCATTGTATCCATTCTTCCCTCACCATATCAAATCCTCCATACCCCTGTGAAAATAAAAAAAAATCCATTGTCCCATTCCAAAAATAGGAATATCTTTTGCTTCCGATTTCCCCTTTTTTTCTACAAGTTTATCATGCCCAAAATATCCCTTGTATGTGTAAAATTTCTCTCCATCTCCACCCAAGGCATTACCTATCTCTTAAAACCTTATCATAATGTTTTGATAAGTTACAGCGTTCTAAAATTATCCCCAATGCTCTACCCAACCTGCATTGAAACAAGTTCTCCTACAAGGTGGGTAGATCATGATGTTTTATACTTCTATGGAGAAGAGAAACAATAGATATCAAGACATGTTTTGGAGGATCATTTTGCTTCCCTAATTAATCAAATTAGAATTTTGGAGCCCAAGCTATCTCTTCTTATAAGTGAATTTGAGGACCCATGTCTTACCAATGTCTCATCTCCAATCAATTCTGCCAAGGATGAAAATTGTGTATCTATTGAAGATTGGAGTGAATTTGATTAGTAGGATGAGAAAGATGAAAATATGCAAAGGGGGTAGCTAGTGAGAAAACAGAGTAGGCAGCTTTGAAATCAGAAAATCAAAATGGGCTATGGGCTGAGGAGAAAGTGTTTTTCAACACTTGTGACATCCACGGGTATGGGGAAGAATATTTTCCAAGTGAGAAAGGTGAAACAACTGAGTGTAATGACCCGCATTTCTCTATATGCCAGGAACTTGCTTCACTTTTGGCATAAATTCATGGGGAAAAGAGTAAAGAGGAAGGAAAACTGCACCATAAAGTGGAAATAAAGATGTCTATGAAAAACAAGTAAAACCAATTCTAAACTAGCTCGTGCACATTTGTAGTAAAGAGAAATTTGTCTCTACCAACTCCTTCCTTGGAGCTAAGTGTGAAAAATATGGGAAAACCATGCAGATCATCCAAACAGTTCAAAATAATATTTACCCGATAAAATATTTGGTTGGTTTGGAGTAAAATTATGAGTTTTCATCAGTCATGCTCATTATAGTGCATGAGGAAGAACAACAAGACATCAAAGGTCAACTTCAACAGCACCAACAAAATGCAGCGCAACTTGAGAAGGTATACTTCCTTTTCTCAACTGACACTTTGAGGTATAATGAATTTCGAGATATGCTTTCACTTCCACCATGTGATTTTCTTGTAAAACTAATCACATAGCCAAATTTTTAATAAAAGGAAGCTACTTCTCCTAACCTGTATCTAGTTTTTTTAGCTTCCTTTTTTTGGGTTAGGATAGGATAGATTAAGTTTGCTTATTACAAAACAAGTTCTTGTGCACACTTTTCATGTTTCCACTTGGAACATGTATTATTTTGATGTTTGTGTATAGATTTTACATTCATTTTTTATTGAATTGTTAAGATCTCAGTGTAGGTTTCATGGCAGAATCAGATAGTTGGAGTAGTTTCCAAGATCTATTCAGAGCTCCACTGATCAACTTTAGTGTAGTGCTAAGTTCATGTAGATCTAAGAGATATGTTTTAAATGGTTGAGATCAGTTTTATTGAAGGTTATTCTTGAAATCATACCCAATTGATGCTTCAAGGCTACTAATCTTCATTATCTAGTAGGAAGATTCCCCCTGGAGTTTGCCAAACTGTTGTCCAAAATTACAACCCCATGTAATTTTAAACAACTTATCAAAAATGGACTTAGCCATTTTTTCTCAGACTCTGTGCAAGACTAAGATAGCCTTCTGTAGAGTGTAATCATGTAGTTCTCTACGGGTTCCCCTAACTCACACAATAAGGGGAGCATTAGAGAAAAATAATTAGGAATATTTTTGGTGGACATAGTGCTTCATGGAGTTTGTTAGTATTTTGTGGAAATAAGAAAGTCAATCTTCCACAGGCACCAAATCAGTATCTCGTGAGTTGAAGAAAATTCAAAGTACCATGGGGTTTCAGGCCCATAAAAGAGTTAGAAAATCACCCAAGGATAGGATCTATGGAGTGAGAAATGGAATGAGAATCTTAGTGCTTATGTCATGTGGACTCGGAACACAACATTTTTTTGAGTTTGTTGATTCCATGGAACCAAGGATGAAGTCTACTAGGTTAAAAGACATAATGTATAAGGAAAAGGTTTCATAAGGCACCACATAGAAAATAAAAAAGAAGATCAAATGTGACTAAATTTGGAAACCACGAGACAATGATTTATTGTCCCATGGGTTTCTCAATTGAGGTGATTTTTTTGGTTTACACAGGGTCGTTGAACAAAGGAAAATAGTCGTAGGATAAGTTGCAAAAAAAAAGGAAAAACCTATGTTGCATAGCGATAAAGTGCAAACGTAAAGTGCAGAATTTATCAAATCTACTACAAGATCTGCAAAACATTCAAATCCACACAATAAGAAAGAGTTGTGAGATGATGTTGGAGGCCACAGAGCGTAAAAGAAAATCAACACTTAGAAACTCTACACAACAAAGGAGCATAGCACATATTGTTGGACCATAAATATTGGCTAGGTACAAACAGGCACACGTACAGGACTAGTAAATAGAAGAGTGCTTAGGGAAAAGCATGCAGGAAAAGGGTTTAAGAAGGTTTTAAGTGAAACCAGGGCGCACGGGGGAGGATAAAAAAGGGTGTAAATGACTAATCCATATTTGGCATCATGGAGTCACTTGAGGAAAAACGTGAGGACCCCTCTAGGAATGATAAGTGGATAAGGTGCCAACCTAGAACCATGGAGGCCAAGAAAAGTATATTCCATGTAGGGAATATTCCCAGAGACATCATTACAATTAGTGGAAGGTTTTGTAAAGAGGATAATCATTTTCCTATAGAGGACCGCATTAACACTTGGCACATGATCTGCTCATGAGATAATTCATGGCGGTGGACGTCGATCCTATTTAAAGGAGTGCTTGGAATAGAGACAAAGATGGAGAAGGTAGTGTGAAGGTGTTAAAAGGTATGGGAGTGCTAAGAGAAGGAGGGTAACGAGGTGCTGCAAAAATTTTGTGTAATGCTAAGGGTTCGGAGCTCATGATGTTAGGGTTTAAAGTTCTTGATGTTAGAGGGTTGTAAAGGATATCATTAAGCATATGTATGGGGTTTGGGGTCTGTAACAAGGGTTATAATGGGGAAATCATAGTTAGGATCTCTTATCATATTAGTTTAGAGGGGTTATATCCCTACCGTTTGATGTATATGGTCTAAGATGACCCTTTTGAATGTAGTGTGGCTACTGGAAACTCTTTTAAATCAATATACATATATCTATTCTATACATTTTGTTTATGGGTGTAAACCCTCATGTTATTTAACTTTTCATGACTCAGATCTAGTTCCTTGTGCTTTATACAATGTTTATTTATCTTTTGCAATGCATTGATCTTTAGATCTGTTAGTTATATATTCTTCCTCTTAAGTAGATGCATGTACTTTTGTTTCTACAAATAATCCTCCATTAATGGTTGAACTCTCTTGTAAATCTCACATACAGGAAGGGTTCAGCACCTACGCATGCCTCGGGCGAGCACCCAGTGTATGCTTCATGATAGGGCATGATTGAGATTAGAAAGAGGTATTAAGGGTAAAAAAAATGACTGCATCTTGTTCCAGGACCTATTTTGAAGCTATTGTGATAGAAATGTGTAATGACGCAGCTCTTGACCTTGGACAACATCGAGACCTTGCTTAAAATCACAAAGGATGAGTTTTCTCATAGGTTCAGTATTAGATCTAAGTTTGATGCATGAAAATGGGTGGAGGATAACTTGTATCACGAACTCTACGAGACATTCTTCTATTGTTTTCTAGTAAGAGTTGTATGAATGTATCTCAATGTATGCATCAATGACAAGTTGGTACTATAGACCGCGTGTTTAGACCCAGGAAGAATATTAGTGGTTGCATGATGTTGATCTGACCTAGACCCGTGTTATTGATCACTGGTGGAGTAGAGTGACTACTATTTATACCTTAGAATACATTATTTCTATGTATTCTTTCCCAGAGATTACTGAGTTTGAATTTTTTAGGGAGCCTAGAAGATCATTCTTGCATCTTATTCCATTGGTTATCAAGATCTTCGTCATTACTTTGATTTTGGAATCCTTTCCCATGGCTAGCTAAACTTCTGCTAGGCATGGGGTGCGGAAGCTGGCGTGGTAGAGGATGGCGCACCTTGTAGTGGAAATGGAGAGAGATGAGAAGTGGCTCAAGTATAATGAAGCTTAAGAGAGGGAGTTTTTAGGAGAGTGTGAAGCTATAGGAGTGATGGATTTATGGAGGTAGACATTGTGGGAATGATTTAAGGTTCACGCGGAGGATGTGGACTTGAGTAGTCTAAGCTACCCCATCTTGGTAAGTGCGGTGGAGAAACCCCCTCGAATTCTGGAGAGAGCTCGTCATATGAAAAAATGAGGAGATCCATAGGAGTGAATCTTAACCCACATGGCGACCATACCCTTGTGCTTATTTTTTCATTTCCTGAGATAAGTGTTGATAATCCAGTTGATATCGGTACTGGTAGTCAAGTGACACCTAGGAGGTATAATTTTTCATATGGTACATTTATGGCTGCAAAATAATTTCCTATGTTTGGGGGTATTTTGTCTAGAAAAACATTTGGGAAAGGTGTGGGATCAAAAGGTTTGCATATTACATCTAGGATTGGCGCAGTAAACACATATGGGAGTAGTTCGATATCACAGACTATCGGCATGTAGATTAGCAAGATGGTGGGATCACATGGCACAACTGTATTATGACCCTTACCTACAATAGGAGGAGGATTTGGTCGATATTGAGGAGTTGGAACTAGTGGATCTGGTGGGTCTTGATGGTTGAGGACAACACCGAAGGATATCAAGGTCTTGGATCTGGAAGAAAAGGTCCAAACCACTGTCAACAGGTATTTTATGAGATGTCTCTCCACTTACTTGATTACAAGGGCATTAAGGATGCCACAAAACATGTACACAAGTGCGAGTTACTATTATGTGTGAAGGGAATCGCTCCCTAGAGTGGAAGGAAATTTATTTTGTAACCATGTTGCAAGGACGTGCACATAGCTAGTACATGAAGTATGACCCACATAAGACAGTGGTGGATTAAATTGTGCTGTGTAATGCCTTGTTGACAGATTACAACATACTTGAGTTTGAATATAAAAACATTAACATCTTCAAGGAAATTCATCAAGGAATGATAGAGAGTGTGCAGGAGTATGAAACACATTTCAAGACTCTCCTATGGAAGTTATCTTTTGACATTCACTCTTTGCAACATGCTTGAGTGGTTCATCAAAGGACTGATCACACCATGTCAGGAGGGAACTTTCACAACATACTTTCACATATCCATGCGAGGCCTTGGGATGCTACTTTGTGACATGCTGAGGTAGTAGGAAGCATTGATACAGGATTTTAGTCTCGTTCCTAGAAGCCCAATATCATTGAAATGGTAAAGAAGCTAGAGAAATTGTCTGCAAACTTAGATCATGAGACTCACAGCGGGTTATCATGTATGGATTGTGAGGTAGAATGACATAGGAAGGATAGTTATCCTTGGATATCAGTACGTGCGATGATAGTATAATTTGAGATTTTCCATGAAGATCATGATGTAAGTACGTGTCCACTACTGCAGTACATGATCCAGAAGAATGTGTCTTGTTATTGTAAAATTTACACCTCTACTACTCATGACACCAAGTATTGTAGACTGGTTGACCAGATAAATGATGTCATTGATACTGGTGTGTGCTAGACTAGTGTTGTCATTAGCTCCAAGGATGATGGTCTTCATTATGAAGGGCATGCAGATGGAGGAAATTGAGGTAGAGGATTTCAAGGAGGATTTAGAGGCCATGGAAATCACAGGGGTTAGAAGGATTGAATTCCCTCATGGAACCTGCTATAACTATGGATCTAAATAACATTACAAGTAGAAGTGTCTCCAATTTGTTTAGTGCTCTTGGTGTGGGAAAAAACACAAGTCTGAGGAATTCTTAGAATTGTTTGAACACATGAGCCATAAGTAGTAAAAGGATAAGGGTGATGGGATGGTGAGAATAAAGTGTGTTGATCAACAGTAGATGCCAAGGGTGGTGCATGAGTTAGAGTTAGAACCTTTACTAGTCATGACACGAGTTGAGGCTTCACATGCCATGGAGATACCAAAGAAGATACCGCTGATTATAAGAGAATAAGTGGTATATGGGAAGTATCTAGACCCTACGCATCAGAAGGAAGTTTATTAGGAAACCATGGATGTTATTCGAATCCTACAAGGAGAGATCTAGTGCTTGAAGGAGAAATCACGGTAGTTAGAGAAGAAGAAGAGCACTAAGGCTCTAGTAAAGGATATAGATGAATTCAGTGAAGTATGTAATATGCTTGAGACAGAGAATATCATCCCTCTATTAGGAGATGTGGCTGAGGGGAAGAAAAGTACCAAGTGCCGAGGAGAGCACGAGAGGTGGGTTTTTCATGCTAATCTACCTCCTCATATCCTTGACTATGATAAGGAAATTACCTTGAATGCAATTGTTGATGGATGGCTCCTAAGTAATATTCTAAATTGACATAGGCATGGAAGTTAATTTTCTCACCTTATACGCATGAAACCAAATTGGAAGTTCCCCATTACATTCATCTTCAAATGTATCATATATGGTAAATAAGACAAAGGAAATTCTCATTGGTGTTTTAAAGGATACTACTATCACTATCTAACGGGAGAAATTCATTGGATACTTTGAAGTCTTGGCACTTGCTAAGGTAGAAAACTTTCTAGCATTACTCGGGTGCCCCTGGTGCTATAAGAATAGTGTTGACTTACATATCGATGAGAGGTATATAAGTTTTGAGAAAAGGGAGGAACAAGTTATAATTCATTTGACAAATGGAAATTTATCACCCTATACTAAGCCCTTGGGAGAAGAAGACCTAGATAGAATCTATGTTGTACACTATCAGGGACCCTGAGGTTGTACAACCAACAAAAGAAGGTGTTATTTAATGGGAAGACACTCAATCTATAACTGATACAACTAGTGTGGCATGTGAAAATTAGGGTGCATGGGACATATGAGTTAGTTGGAAGGAAGTTAAGAGGCTCTGTGATGAGAGTAACAAAAGAGCATGCTCAATGTCACGTGCACTCTAGGAGGAAAAATGTTTACCAAGTTACACTGGGGGTAGCCAACCCTGATGTTTTCCTACGAGTAATGGAGACCTAGTGGAGATGTGAGATTGAAAGGAGAAGTATACTTAACTATACTTTTCTTGAGGACCACAACATTTGGTGGGTGACCCATCATGATAACCTTCTAGAGTGGCACATGAGGTGAGAATCATGTTTCTCTGTTAGGTTTCTCTAAAGCAATGCACCTACTGTTATATAAGATTATCATGGGAAGGAACCTGCCTCGATTCACGTCCAAACATGTGAGACAAGGCCTGGATGGAAGGTGCACGAAAGCCATTTCCTCCATCTTTATGGGTGCATAAGATTACTCCACCTTATAAGGTTACACACGCACGTGGTACATTCACTCAGAGCTATGCCGTCATACAAGAAACTGGCAGGAGTTGACAGATGATCTCCTTCAATATTTCGAGTATCAGAAGTACTAAACCATGGTGAATGAGGTGCTACAAGTTGTTAAGCACCTAATTATGGGAGATAGTTTCATGGAAGAGGACAAAAGTACTGGAGTTGTTGGGTGAACCTATCTTGGAAGCACACTTCGATGAGGAAGAATCAAAGGAGGTAAAACTTGAGCGTGCATGCATAGAAAAGGAGAAAGGAAAATTGGTCTATGTGATAGATGGTGAAGAGGTGGAAAACTTAGATGTTAACCATATTTTCGGTATGCGTGAGGTTATGGATAGTGTTGATGAGAAAGCACACGCCTACCATGAACCCCTGAAAAACTAAATAAGGTTAACATTGGTTTGGAGGCTGGAACCTAAGGAAGCTACTATTGGAGATTACTGGATAAAAGGGAGGTTTCAAATATTATTGATCTATTACATGAATTTCAGGATTTTTTTCCATGTGGGTACCATGAGATTAAAGGAGTTCACCACTCCTTGGGAGAAATGAAGATCAAGTTAAAGGAAGGTGTGCGCCCAATTCAGAAGAGACCTTATTGAATGAATCTGAATCTACACATCAAAGTCAAGGAGGAGATTGACAAGATGATCACATTAGGCATCATTGAGGTTGTTGAGGAATCAAAGTGGATAAGTCTGATGGTCATCAACATTAAGAAGGATGGGAGGATAAGGATTTGCATTGATTACAAGGATTTGAATGTGGTGTGTGTCATTGATCCTTTTCAAACCCCCTTCACCAAAGAGATCCTGGAAGGAGTAGCTAAGAGCAAGATCTATTCTTTCAAAGATGGATTCTCAAGATATCATCAAGTTAGAATTGGAAAGGAGGACCAAGAAAATACAACCTTCACCACTGAATGGGGAATTTTTTCCTATACGGTCATGTATTTTGGACTGAAGAATGCGTCTGATGAGTTTTCATGCATTATGGTTCAGGCATTTTCAGGACTTCATCCATAAATTTCTACAAGTCTACCTAGATGAATGGACAGTATATGGATTGGTGAGGGACCATTGTGACAATCTGAGGCTGATGTTTGAGAGATGCTGGTAGTTGAGTATATCTCTCAACATTAAGAAATGTGTTTTCGCTACTCCATTTTGGCACCCTGTTAGGACATATCATATGTAAAGAAGGCCTTGCTGGTGGATCCTACCAAGTTTCCATTATTGTGGGATTAGGGGAGCCTACCAGCCAGAGTGCGGGTGCATAGATTCTTAGGGCATATAGGGTATTACCAGAAATTTATTAAGGGGTATGCCAAGATCGTCATGCTGTTGGAGGAGTTTTTGAAGAAAAAAAGTACATTTCATTGGGGAGAGGTGCAACAGATGGCATTTGACACATTGAAGAATAGGCTTATCATCGTGCCCATATTACACTTTCCCTCTTGGGATAAGCCATTCCATGTACATGTTGATGCTTTAAGGATGGTGATTGGAGAAATCTTAGCACAACCTAGAGAGGGAATTTTTTTACCATCCCTTATGCTTTGCTAGTAGGAAGCTAACCCCAGCAGAATAAAATTATACTACCACAGAGTGTGAGGCATTATCAATTATCTATATGCTACAAAAATTTAGGAAGTATTTGTCTAGTGATGCGCCTTTTATCTTTTACATGGACCACATGGCATTAAATGTACTTGGTGAACAATCTCATCTTGCAAGGGCGCATATGCAGGTGGGTCCTATTGTTTCAGGAGTTTGAGTTTATGGTTGTTGTAAAACTGGGTAAGAGTAATTTGGGGCCTTACCATTTATCAAGGATTGACTCTAGAGAGGATGTGCAGAGCATTAAGGATATAATGTCAGATACAAAACTGTTCAAATTACAGTGTGTGCCCTCTGACTTGGAAGATATTGTTGTGTTTCTCAAAATAGGTGTGGCGCCAGAGGGAATGAAGACTTTGGAAAGGAAGCAGTTAGCCATATGCGTCGCACCCTACATGTTAATTAGTGGAGACTTATACAAGCTAGGTTGTGATGAGGTTTTACACTGGTGCATGCTTGAGCATGAGCACACTACAATCATGGAAGAGGCTCATGGTGGAATTGTAGGGGGGACACTATGTAGGGAATGAAACCACATGCAAGATCCTTCTAGCAGGATTTTTGTGGGAAATGGTTTACAAATATTGTATCAAGTATTGCAAGGCATGTGACCACTGCCAGCGCCTTGGTAAACTAGGGAAAAGGGATGAAATGCCATTAAGATTGATTGTTAGTGCAAAGTCATTTGAGAAATGGGAAATTGACTTCGTAGGCCCTATTTCTCCAGCCGCATGAAGGAAAAGTTCACGCTATATCATTACATGCACAAATTACCTTACAAGGTGGGCAGAAGTGGTGCCTACAAGGGATTACATAGTGACAACAATAGCTAGGTTCTTGTGGGAAAATATAATCAGCAGGTATGGATGCCCACTAAGCTTAACAAGTGATAGGGGTACTCATTTCTTAAATGAGAAAGTTAGAATTTATTGGTAGAATTCATGGTGGCCCATCACAAGACTACTCCTTATCACCCACAAGCTAATGGGACTATTGAGGCATTTTTAAAAAATTGAATCACACGTTGACCAAGATTTGTGATGTGGGAAGAAAGGATTGGGATGATAAATTTTTTGTTGTGTTATGGTCATATCAAACTACTTATAAGAGATTGAACAAGGCCACACCTTTTCAATTGGTGTTTGGGCATGGAAGCTATGTTACCTGTTGAATTCATGTTACCATCACTTGTATAGCACATGAGGGTTAGTTGATGAACAAGTGCTTGAGGAGAGGATTGACAAGTTGATGTAGTTGGATGAGAGGTGGGTTATTGCTCACTGGAGTTAGAAAATAGAAAAATCTAGGTAGAAGGCATGACATGATAGACACATCAAGAATAAGTAGTTTGAGGTTGGGAAGATGGTTCTCTTGTATGATTCCAAGTTTTCTGCACCATCCTGGGAAATTCAAATTCCATTGGTTGGGCCCGTACATTGTATCCTATATACTTGATTCAGGTGCTTGCCAATTACAAGCACTGGATGGAACACGATTTCCAAGCCATTTCAATGGGAGTAGGTTGAAGCCCTACTATAAATAATTCTTCTTTGTGTTTTTAAATAAGGCAGTATTGTCAGTTAGCCTAGGATTTTCTTTAATGTAGTTTCCTTTCTTTTTGTTTCCCTTTCTTGTTGTTTTGTCTAGTTAAAGTTGTTTTGTTGTGTGTATTTGTGCGCTAGTAGCCACTTATTATTTCAAAAAAATTCTATGCGCAGAGGACCACACATCCATTTTTTTGTGGGGTGGAGTGATGTGACAAGTGCTGGAAGCTATGGTTGTTGATGGCCCAGGTTGAAAAATCAAAAACACGTGGATTGGAAGATTGCATGTAGAAGAGGTGAACATGAGGGAAGGATGGTGTCAAAAGGATTTATAGAAACCATGTACAAGAATGAAAAGCACAGGAACAACATGAGGTAGGCAATGTCAAGAACTAGGATTAGGACACAAAGGAAGAATTCCTTTAGTGTTGTAAGCATGCGCATAAGGATATGTGGTCAGTAAGGGTTTTTGGTGCACCTGAAGGTTGCCAAAGTTTTTCACGTAGGATTGAGTGCAGAGGAAAAGTGTTGAAGGTTGGCATTGGAAAAATCTACCTTTATTGCAAAAGTACATTAGTAGGTGGCATGGAATTTATTGCGAAGAAAATAAAAATTTATAAATAGAAGATCAGGGGTGCATTATTCTTTACCTTGTGTTTTAAGTTATCAAAGAGATCTAACGAACTAGGGCATCCTTGCAAAGAAGGTTTGAGAAGATTTGTGAAGATTTGCGTGCATAGCTAGTTTGATCAGTAAACCAAAGTGGAAAGGAGTACACATGCATGTAAGTTGAGAAGGTTGTATGGAAGGATCCCATGGGTGTTACGTCATCTTGTGGAAAAAGGGTTTTCCATAGGTTAGGGTTAGATAGCTAGGGCATGGGATTTGGAGGAATTTTCCCAAAGGAGTGGAGATGCAAAGTTGAGCACAGCCAGGACCAAAAAAGAGGAAGAATTTTTAAGGACCCGAAGAAGGAATGGCACCAAGGAAAGTAGTAAAAGTTTCATCAAAGAAGGGCATGGGAAATGGAAAACAAGCCATTTCTACCAATTTCAATGAAGAATGGTACATGGAAATGTAGTACCCAGACAATGTATTACTTGGTAAGGAATGGGTGTCTCATATCAAAAATATGATTGTAAGTGATTACAACCATCGAATGAGCACCACAGAAAATGAGATGACACTAGAGTTGGTTCACCCTACAAAGAAGAGGACACCAGATGGAATGCCTATCTATGATGATGAAGTGAAGGTGAAAATGGAGAAGGTTGGGTTGTTGCAACTCTATGAGTTTCCCTATTTTGGCAAGCCTGAGTGACTATACCAATGGTTGATGTCACGCGTGTGTATGAAGACCAATTTTATTTCATAGGTCGGAGGATGCACATAACCCCCCAGCTGATTTCCAATTTCATTGGCCTTATCTGTAAAGGAGAATCATTAGACGATGATTTGGAAGACAAAGAAGCCATTAAGAAGATAGTTGAAGCTTATGACTACAAGAAGGGTTCATGCTACTTTGACATTTCTACAATCACCGACCTTGTGATGAGGATGGCCACTGCTTGGTCACAAAGCTGAATGGGAAAGAGAGATGGACACAGATCAACAAGGCCTAGTTGAATGTATGTCACAAGATCTCGGAGGGGACCATCTATAACCTCTCAAATTTTATTACAAAGGAGATTATAAACCCACGCGCGATGGAGAGAAGATCATGTTTGGTAATGTCCTCCTCACCATTGTCTTTTCAGAGATTGGAGTGCTCGATGGGATGATAAGTTGTTTTGGGAATACCCAGAGGTGAACCCCTCTCCCGCCAAGAGGTTTGAACAATATACTTGTGACACCATGATGGCCACTCATAAGGGGCACGCCTGGAAAAGTGGTATAAGTGGATGCACGATGCATTCAGGGCTGAATGGAGAATACCTGAGTAGTTTCCTTCATTAGTACAAGGAGAGGTTGAGTTCACCGTATACAACATTTTTGTATCGATATATTTACTTTGATAGATGGCACCAAGAGTCCTTGGTGTAAGTTTCCTTTCTCCTTCATGGCATAGTACTTCCAGGTCGGGGTCAATCGATTCAAAGAGGTGAAGAAACTCAAGTTTGATCTAAGTGTAGTAGATCAAGATTACCACGAGCTGTGTAGGAAGTTAATATACCCCAAGAAGCATGCCTATGTGGAGAAGTATGTCTCCCATGACATGCACATGTTGAAACCAGTAACATTTCCTTATTGTAGGGAGGACAACAATGAGGGTGTATTTACACCTAAGGCCTAAGTATGAAAAAGTGAACTTACGTTGAAGATGATGTCTCCATTCTTGAGGATCCCAATGTGAGGAAAAATTATATGCCAAGGAAAAGAGAAAGAGGGGAGGCTCCTGAGAAAAAAGTGTTGAGTGCGTGACAATACAGATAGTAGGGGCACAGGAGTCAGGTGTGGGCACAAGTACTTACATCCACTTAGAAGAAGTCTCTTATTAGAAAAGAGTCTCTGTAGAAGGAAGAGTCACCGGTAAGAGAAGAGTTTCCCGAGAGAGAAGAAAAAGAGAAGTCCCTTGTATTGGAGTCACCAGTAAGGAAGAAGAAAAGGGTGACAAAAGGGTCAGACTCAGGAGAAATAGAAAGCATGGATGCTGACAAGGGTGATGAAGATGATGAAGAGTGCAGTGAGGCTCAAAATCATCCTTTTGTATGATGTACATGAGTCAGATGAAGAAGGAAATGAAGAAAGGGATGAGAATGAGGAAGGTAACTCATGGAAAGGGGGGAGTGAGGAAGTAAACATGAAAGATCAGAAGACCCTGACCCTGACCGAGGAGCAGATGGATAACATAGTAGAGAGGGAGGTGGTGGGTATTATCCAATAGTTAGTGGAGAAAGAAGTAGACTGAAGCACCGAAGAAGTGCTGAAGGAAACTAAGGAGAGATTGCAAGTGTAGGAAAGGAGTATGGGAGCATGGGCGGAGACCCCAGCTTAGCAGTAAGCTTCCCAAATGGCACACATAGGTGGGAAGGGCACATAGTGGCGCAGGAACATGATATGACTTATATTAATGATCTAAGCAAGGTACTATGCACACTTCCAAAGTATAGTTCCCACCAACCAACTCCTCGCTTGGTATTATTTTGATGAAGAGGGTGCATACCTGTGCATGAGGAAAATGTTATCCTGGGATTTTGAGTCCCATGTTGATGAACCTGAGTTCAAGGTAAATCATGATGCATTGATGAAGATACTAGATGCCAAGGGAATAAACCCTCTTGTAAATTCCCAACAACTTTCAGATGAGAAATTTTACAACACACTCAACAAAGTATTGGTGGAGGTTGAAGCAAGACTCTTTGGAAGAAATGATAGAATAAGGGTCTTGGAGGAGGAGCTTGAGAAAAAGAATGAGGAGATCATTGAGAGGGACAAAGAGATAAAACAAAAGGAATTGATTAGTACACAGTTAAGGCGTGAAATGAGGGATGAAAAGGTGAAGGTGCATGAAGTCCACAAGAAGATAGAGGCCATTTCAAATTCCATTATCTTAAAACACCTACCTGGCCCCGCCTGAGTAGAAATATGAGTCAACCATGCACTTCTTGGAAGACTTAACCCGCATCCTCACCATGGAAAGGAGACCACTCACATTAGATTCAGCAGAAGAGGCAATGGCATGCCAGAAGGAGGAAGAAAAGATGAAGATTGGGGAGACAGTGACTTGGTACTCTGAGCTCCTTGCCACAGTAAAGACCATCACGTAGATGGCTGAAGTTGTGTATGAAAATTGTGCCGACAGAGACAGGGTAGCAAGCATATTGGTTGCTACACATGAGGGGATCTGAAATAATTTTAGGAAAATAACAAGGCAATAGGGTGGAGCATGATAAGATCTTAGCCGAAGTTGAGAAGAATTTGGAAGTAATCGAAACCTTGCAGGGTTCGATTAAGAATATGCTAAAGGAACTATACCCCCAAGTCACTCGCAGGATGGATGCACTAGGTGATCTTAGCAAGAAGCTGGAAAAGCATTGTAGATATGCTGAAAGCTAAGAGTGATGAACTAAGTTTTGATAAAGTAAGAGCATTGGTGGGTGACCTACTTCAGCAGGCATAGGGAGAAGTAGATGCTTGGGAGAAGATTGAGGCATCCATGAAGAAGGATTTCCCACTCCTCATGCAGCAGTAGCATATTCTTCCATTCTTCCATTCTTTATTTAGATTATTTCAATTCCACTATTCTTTATTCTTTGAAGGATCAGAATGTTTCTGAGGATGGAGAACATGCGTAGTGTGGGGTGATGTTGGACCCTAAATATTGGCTAAGTACCAAGAGGCACATGCACATGACTAGTAAATAGAAGGTAACTCAAGGAAAAGTGCATGGGAAAAGGATTTAAGAAGGTTTTAAGTGAAACCAGTGCACATGTAGGAGGTAGAACAAGGGTTTAAAGGAATTATCCATATTTGGCATCATGGAGTCACTTGAGGAAAAATGTGAGGACCTGACTAGGTGTGATAAGTGGATAAGGTGCCAACCCGGAACCTTAGAGGCCAAGAAAAGGATATTCCACTCAAGGAATATTCCCAGAGGCATCATTATAGTTAGTGGAAGGTTTTGCAAAGAGGATAAGAATTCACCTATGGAGGACCACATTGACACTTGGCACGTGATCTTATCATGAGAGAAGTCATGGTGGTGGATGGTTGATCCTATTTAAAGGAGTGCTTGGGATAGAAACAAGGAGGGAGAAGGTAGTGTGAAGGTGCTAGAGGGTATGGGAGTGCTAAGAGAAGAAGGAGGGTAACGAGGTGTTGTAGAAATGTTAGGTAATGCTAAGGGTTTGGAGCTCATGATGCTAGGGTTTAGAGTTCTTGATGCTAGAGGGTTGTAAAGGATATCATTAAGCATATGTATGGGTGTTGGGGTCTGTAACAAGGGTTATAATGGGGAAATCATAGTTAGGATCTCTGATCAGATTAGTTTGGAGGGGTTGGATCTCTTTCATTTGATGTATATGGTCTGAGATGACCCTTTTGAATGTAGTGTGGCTACTAGAAACTCTTTTAAATCAATATACATAGATCTATTCTATACATTTTGTTTATGGGTGTAAACCCTCATGTTATTTGGCTTTTTCATGACTCAGATCTGGTTCCTTGTGCTTCATACAATGTTTATTTACCTTTTGTGATGCATTGATGTGTAGATCTGTTAGTTATATCTTCTGCCTTTTAAGTAGATGCATGTACTTCTGTTTCTGTAAATAATCCTCCATTAATGGTGGAACTCTCTTGCAAATCTCACATAAAGGAGGGGCTCGATGCCCATGCATGCCTTGAGTGAGCGCCCAGTGTATGTTGGGTGATAGGCCGACACACTTGGGGTTAGAAAGAGGTATTAAGGGTAAAAATAATGACTACATAGATGGTTTAATGTATTGTGGGGGTTAAAAATGATTCCACATTTCATCTTGATGGTGTAAATGCCGCGAGAAACCATGAAACATAAAAACTACAGATTGTACACAAGATCCATGCCTATTTTAAAAATTAACGCTCTACCACTCCACCAAAAAAATATTAATGAAAGTATGGGAATTTTCTTCCTCGACCTACAAATTTAATGGTGTGTTACAGTGAAAATGATGGTATGTTGGGAAACATCTATGGTGATTTGTCCTTGGTGGTTGAATCTCTCATGTTGGCACCTCTCCCTCCTTCTCTTTTCTTCTTCTCATTTGTCTATAAGTATGGAACTCATTCATTGTACAATGGATCTAACTTTTGTTATAATAACGCCATGCCAAAATGGTGGCCAAATTCCCACGTGTTTTAGACCTTGTATTTGATATTTGCAACATTTTTTCACCTTCTATCATGGAATGTAACTGGTTGGGCATCATTTAAGCAATAAATATTGTGTTCATGTATCTTTCTTGCCCCATGCCCATGTTTATTAAATTTTCCCTCTCTATTATTTCCCTATTATGTTGTGCGAGTTTTATTTTTGTGGGTCTCTCTATCTTTGTGTTGTCAATGCATGGAAGGGGTTACATTATGTAGTGTTGGTCTATGGCACATCTTTTTGTCCTCTCCTCCAATGTTTTCTTCCCTTTCTTCCCATTGTGGAGAGTGATCACCCCTTCCTTTCTAGTTCTATCACCGCCCCTGTTGGCTTTGGATTTACGTTTTTACATCTTTTTCCCTCTCACCCTGGTCCCTTAGGTGTGTTAGTGTAGGTTAGTTGTAGGAGTAGTTTTAGCATTAGGTTAGATTGTGTTCATAAAATTCTCCTAACCTGCGGAATTGAGGAGTTGGCCTTCTCTGGAGGTCTATCTTAAGCTATAAGTCCCACACTTGGGGACAATCCCATGTTATGAAAAAAAAATTATCTTCCATGATCAAATATAGTGTTCCACTTTTGAGAATTAACAAGCACTACCAAGAGTAAATGGTTTAACTGCGGGAGTACACCAGAAAGATGTGCCAGTAAAATCACATTGAATGACAACACATGAGATTATCATGATAGTAAAGAAGGTTGTTTTGGAATAAATAGATATGGTTGGTGTACCATGAATGTGTAAAAAAAAGTGCGGAGTCAAGAGAGGAAACTTTGGAGCACAAGGTGAAACAAGAAGGGAAAGGTGTGTAGGAAGAAAATAGGCACACAAAATAGATAGAAGATGTAAGGGAGAGCATTTTGGAGAGACAAGGAGTGGGGATCAATGAAAAAAGTACAAAGGAAGAGACCCTAGCAAGAATAAGATGTGTAGTAGGTTACATGGGAGAAAAGTATCCAAGAGGAGTGGAGGAGTGTAAAGGTGAAAACATGCACAAAAACGGGAGCACCATTACTGGAGAAGCTGAGCAATCCATGGTGATTGCTAGAGTGCGCATGAAAAATGGTGTACCTAGCATGGATTTCTAGGGATATCTCAAGATAATTCTTGCAAAGAAACACAAAAGTAGAGAAGAGCACACAAACCTAAGGTAGTGCAACGATAATTTGGAGAAACTGTAGGAGAATACAAAAGAAGAAGCTATGATCAAAAGAATCTGGGAGAGGTATATCCCTGAAGAATTTTCCCCTAAGTAAATAAATATATAGAAACTAAGGATCATTTCTTAAGTGCACATTTAGAGAGGCACACAAGGAGGAGAATAGGTCGACAAAGATCTTAAGCAGGATTCCTATGGAGAGGCTCCAAAAGTCTTTTGCAAATCAGGAGTAGGAAGAGAAGAGTAGACAAACAAATAAATGGTGTAATTAAATTTCCATATCTAGAGAGGAGAAAACAAACGACATCAGCAGGAATGTAGTCTAACAAATCCCAAGAGGTGAGGGAAAGAAGAAGCCCTCAGGAAGTCCACACGAAAAGAAGATGTAGAAGCACAAAGGAGTTGCATTGGAGAATGTGTGTAATGGAATTACTTGATTAATTATGATTATCACCAGCAATAGAACATCAAATAACACAATATTTCATATAAGTTCTCTCAATATGAAAGTAGAATAGCTTGGCCACTTCGAGGGGGCAACCTCCAAAACATATAATAAGACTCAAATACTCAACATAATAATCATCCATTACCTTTAACCCCTATTTATACTATTCCTATGATATGGTCATCAACAAGGCCAACCAACCAATGATAATAAATCATATATGAAAGAGAAACATCATGATAAGAAGTTATGATATGATATCCACAAGTCGGCTATATCCATCCCATGTAAGATATATAATTAAGGGTATAACATGCCCCTCCCCTTCAAAGAAACATTGTCCCCAATGTTGGGAAGCCCTGGATGATGTTGCATGAATGTTTCATCTTCTTATGATGCATCCTCAATATTCATATTATTCCACTTGATTAGGTACTCGGTAATGACTCTAGTCCTTAGTCTTTTGGTGCATGTCTGAAGAATGCCTTTAGGTTCCAATATGATCCTTCCTTCCTTGTCCAGTTCCAGAAGCACTGATTGGGTGGAAATGTGCTACCCAATAACTTTATTTAAGTAAGAAACATGGAAGACTGGATGTATTCTACTTCCTGGAGTGAGATCTAGCTTATATGCCACACTACCAATTTTCTACAAAACTCGGTAAGGACCATAGTATTTAGGAGCAAGCTTATTATCCTTTTGTTGTTGTTTTAAGGATAATTTCTTATATGGTTGTAGCCTTACAAAAACAAAGTATCCCTCTTCAAAGTGTCGTGCACTTCTATGTTGATCATCCTATTGCTTCATACGGTTTTTTTCTAGTTCCAAATTTTCTCTAAGACTAGAGAGTACCTCATGCTGATGCTGAATGTGATCTTCAATTGCTCTCACCTTTGGTTTGACCTTCAAGCTAGATATGAGTGATGGAGGATGGTACCCATAAAGTGCAAGAAATGGAGACATTTTGGAGGAGGTATGAAATGAAGTATTGTACCACCATTCTACTAGTGTAAACCATTGCACCTAATGTTCTTATTTATCTGAAGTAAAACATCGAATATATTCCTCTAAAAATTCATTTACTACCTTAGTTTTCCCATCTGTTTGGGGATGATAAGAGGAACTCTGGGCTAGTTGGGTGCCTAGACAAGAGAACAAATCAGTCCAAAAGTTACTTGTAAATATGGGATCACGGTCACTTACTATAATTTTTGGCGTACCATGGAGCTTTTGAACTGTATCCATAAAAGAGATGGCAATTGCACTAGCTATGAAAGGATGAGCCATGGCAAAAAAATGAGCATATTTGGTAAGTCTATCTACCACGACCATGATGACACTTTTCCCTTCTGATTTAGGTAATCCTGTGATGAAATCCATTGATACCTCTTCCCATCTCTCACTAGGAATAGACAGAGGTTGGAGAAGACCAAGTGTTTTAATGGTCTTGCCCTTATTTTTTGGCAAACCAAACATTCTACCACAAATTTTTGAACATCTCCTTTCAACCCCTCCCAAAAGAAATCCTTCTTAACTCTATGATATGTTTTTAGGACCCCAACATGGCCACCTATTGGAGAAGAATGTAGCTCTGAAAGAACATGGTGTTTAAGTGTAGAGTTCTTACATAGATATAACTGATCTTTGTACCACAATGTATCCCCCTTCCATATAAATTGAGTTGATATGGATGGATCTACCTAGAGATTTTGAATGAGAGTATGTGTGGTTGTATCTTTCTTCCATTCTTAGGGTGCTTGATCTACCCAATCTACATTTAGTATAGATATGGCACATAACAATGCTTCAGCAGACTCATCCCTCCTAGACAGAGCATCAACAACCAAATTTTCCTTTCCTTTCTTATAAACAATCTCAAATTCATATCCCAACATCTTAGTGACCCATTTTTGTTGTTCTTCTGAAGATATATGTTGCTCTAAGAAATATTTCAAACTATCTTGATCAATTTTTACCTTAAAATGTCTACCCATCAAGTATGGTCTCCATTGTTTGACTGCATGTAGTATTGCCATCATTTCCTTTTCATAGGTGGGCTTTAACAAATTGTTTCCTTTTAGTTTTTGGATCTCAAAAGCAATGGGGTGTCCTTCTTGCATTAGTACTACTCCAATTCCAATTCCTAAAGCATCCTACTCAACTATGAAAGTTTTGGAGAAATCTGGGGTTGCTAATACTAGAGTGGTGCACATAATTGCCTTCAATTTTTCAAATGTCCTAGATGCTTCCTCATTCCACTGAAAGGAGTCCTTCTTCAATAATTTTTTGAGTGGTGCTGCTATACTGCCATAGTTTTTGACAATTTTCTTATAATACCCTGTGAGACCGAAGAAACCTCGTAATTGTTTGAGGGTTCTTGGGGTTTCCCATTCCACCATGGCATAGATCTTGTGAGGGTCCACCTTAACACCTTCATGAGAAACAATATGGCCCAATTATTCCACTTCTTGTACCCAAAAGAACACTTTGAAGGCTTGGCATAAAGTTGATGTTGCTCTAAGACTTCTAAGATAGTATTAACATGATGTAAGTCTTTCTCCCATGATTTGATGTAGATGAGTATATCATCAAAAAATACTAAGACAAAATTTCTTAGGAATGGTCTAAATACTGAATTCATCAAGCTTTGGAATGTGGAGGGAGCATTGGTAAGACCAAATGGCATCACTAGGAATTCATAATGGCCTTGATGAGTTCTGAAGGTTGTCTTATGAATATCTTCTTACTTGACTCTAATTTGGTGATACCCAAAATGCATATCTAGTTTTGTAAAACAAATGGCACCATGCAACTCATCTAATAAATCATCAATGATGAGAATAGGAAACTTATCTTTGATAGTGAACTTGTTAAGCTCTCTATAATCTGGACACATGCACCATCACCATGGGAGTAGAATAGGCACTCTGACTGTGATGAATAACACCCATTTCCAACATTTCCTCCACCATATTCTCGATCTCACTCTTTTGCACATATGGATATCTATAAGGCTTGATGTTGGGGGGTTGGCTTCCTGGAATCAACTGAATAGCATGATCATGCTCTCTTTCAGGTGGCAATCATCTTGGTTCCTTGAAGACAACTACATGTTGATTAATAACCTTTTAAAGATCAGGATGCAATACCTTCATTTGCGGTTAGAATTCTATAGAGAATAATCGAGCTACAAAACCTTCAGACCCCTTTTTAAGAATCTTTTGCATTTGGTGAGAACTTACCACTAGAGGATATTTAGCTTTTAGACCTCGAAGTTCAATTTTTTTACCCTTAGAATGAAAGTGCATGAACAATTCCTAGAAATTTATCTCTATGGTGCCTAAAGTAGTGACCCACTAAACACCTAAGACAATATCAGCTCCTCCCATGGGAATAGCAAACATCGTAGATTCCAATGTGTAATCACTCTTCATGATTTTGAATTTATGGCATTTACCTAAACATTGGACTGTGCCACAATCTGTAATCATTACTTGAAATTCAAGTGTTGGGTAGATGAAACAATTTAGTCTTACTACCAACTTATGATTGATGAAATTATGTGTGCTCCTTGAATCAATCAAGACAGTTACCTTCTGCTTCTTAATATAACCCACAGCTTGAAGGGTTTTTGGAGTACTAATACCTGATAGAGCATGACATCAAATAGTGGGCTGAGGATCTCCATATTCTTCCTCTAATTTTTCCACTTCCTCTATTTATGTTGCCTCATATTCTTCCTCATCACCAAATCCTTCAATGTAGAACAATTTTTTCTCAGAACATTTATGATTTGGCCCATATTTTCTATCACAGTTAAATCATAACCCTTTGGCTCTTTTTTCTTCAATTTTTTGAGGTGTCAACTGAATTGGCTGAGGGTAAGAAGGAGACAAGTTGTTACGATCTTTTATGCTAGAAAAGGACTGCCTTCTACTAGAAAGAAAGTTTTCCTCTACTCAACATGCCATGATAATAGAATCAGCAACCTTAAGTGGGTTAAACATGTGTACCTCATGTTCAATGTGGTCCTTAAGAATCCCTAGAAATAGGTCATTCAAATACTCTTTTGTAATATCCTCTACACGCAAAGAAAAAGTTTGGAATTGATGGACATACTCCTTAACTGAACCAGTTTGGCGTAACTTTGTTAATTGGTTGAAGTAATTCTCAAAAACACTAGAACTATAGTGTAATTAAATATCTTCAATGAAAACTGTCCAGGTGAAATTTAGGCCATTCTTCTGCGTTTGAGCACATAACCAACGATACCAAACAAATTGATCAGGTTCTAAGTATAAGGATGCCACAGTTACCTTTTGTCCTCCTAGGATCTGATGGAGATCAAAGAAATTTTCCATTTGGGTAATCCAATTGAGTGGATCCTTTCCATCAAATTTACGCATTTCAACTTTTAGAATCATGCCCCTCCATTGGTGAGAAGATCCACTTGAATGATTAAAGGATCCTCCCTGATTGGAGTGATTTGTATCTGTGTGACCATTTCTAGTGGAACCTATATGACTGGCATTAGAAGTTGTATTTGAAATAATATGCAACAAATCCTACTACATTGCATGAAAATCCTTTTGAATCTCACTCCTAAGGCTACCTTTCAGTTGATGAAGCTCAACAATAAGGTCATCCTTGCTCACCATATTGTTAACCCTTTCCTAAAGTTGGATGACCACCTCAGATACTCCCAAACCAGTAGACTCTGAAGCAATATCTTCCTTATTTGGGGTCATTCCTGGAGTTTTTTTTCCTTTTCCTTGGCCTCGGGTAGATCTACCAGCCATGACGAAGGGTTTGGGCCTAGGGGTAGACTTAATAGGGCATAATTTTAGGGTTTAGGGTTTTGTAATTGTTTTTTCCAAATATAGGAATTTATAAAAAAGAAACCCTAGCTATTTTTTTGAGGGGTTTCCGAAAATATAAGAAATTTGAAAATTTTCCAAAAATTACGCTCTAGGGATCCAAATTATGAATAAATATAGAATAGTAATAAATTTTTCAAAACAAGTCAAAATTGATTGAAATTTGGAGAGAATCTTACTTTCCTTATTTCTCCACACCACAAAAAAAATTGTAAAAAAATTCGCTACCAATCTTGATATATAGCCGAACCTTCAGAATTAGGGTTTGACATCGTCCTGGCCGAGATCAAGCTCTGATACCACTTGTAATGGAATTACTCGATTAATTATTATTATCACCAGCAATAGAACACCAAATAACACAATATTTCAAATAATTTCTCTCAATATGAAAGTAGAATATCTTGGCCACTTCGAGGGGGCAACCTCCAAAACATACAATAAGACTCAAATACTCAACATAATAATCATCCACTACCTTTAACCCCTATTTATATTGTTCTTATTATATGGCCATCAACAAGGTTGACCAACCAATGATAATAGATCATATATTAAAGAGAAACATCATGATAAGAAGTTATGACAGCCACAAGTCGGCTATATCCATCCCATGTAAGATATATAATTAAGGGTGTAACAATGTGAGTGAGAAGATGGACACACAAGAGAGTGGGGTAAGATGGTGAGTTTAGATACACATGAATGGCCCTAAGAAGGAAGAGAAAAAATGAGGATCATGCAGTGTTAGAACATAATATTAAGTTCCTATAAACTTTAGTTTATAATTAAATAATTTAGAATAGATTAAATTCTTAATTATTTAATATAAACTTTATGTTATATTTAATTGGTTATTTAGTAACTAATTTATATTAAATCGGGGTATGATTTAATCATACCATGTCACTTAATATGTTCGAGACCTATGGGGTCATTTAAATATGGTCGTGGATCATATTATTTTACACCTCGAATGAATAGATTGAATAGAAGTGAGGTAAAGGAGATTTACTAGATTGTGTAATGTTTCTCATATGAATGGAAATTCTCATTTGTACATGGTTTTTTCCCTCACGTATTTTCCATGTAAATCATATGTACAATGTTTTTACTATGTTGATTATTTATTTATGCATTTACATTATGTTTGTTCAATGTTAGTTTAATATGATTAAATAGGATTTATAATCCTCATTATAAAATGGTATCAGAGCATGTACTTTAATCCTAATTTAATCATCCTATCGAGTGTGTTGGTTGGGGTGCTTGGGTGGTTAATTCATTGGAAATATTAGATAAATATCCCCTCCCTCTAGGATAGTTTTTTACCAATAATGTGCACAGGTGGAAAATTCTTCAAAAATCATTCACCTCGCACGTGAACTCTTGTGTGAAATAATTTACCAGGACCTACAAAATAGATACTATTGGTTTAACTTGTCCTTTTTCATCGTGAATTCAATAAAATTCAATTGTGTTGCTTCAACAATGACGGGGGGATTTTTTTAACCTTGATTGCTATAAAATTTGTTCTTATTTATTGAAAACTTATTTACGTGAAAAATCACAGATGTTGAATGGAAATAATTACAGCATCTGGAAGATATGATTAAAGGCAGAATTCATGGCTCACAAGCTCTATATGGTTGTAAACAGAACTGAAAAATGCTTTGATCGGAAGACAAGAGATTGCGGATAATGTTGATGCATATCAAAAAAAGGTGCAGTAAGGTATGTCCATTATTTTGTGAATCATGCAAGACTATTTCCTCCTTCATATCACAAATAAAGAAAGTCTGAGTGATGCTTGGACGCAACTGGAATCAATACACAAAGGTACGTAGCTATCAAAAATCATTAAATTGATTCTAGAACTAATGATGACTCTCATGGAGGGAGATGAAAAAGTAATAAAAATTTTAGCTAAAATTAAAAATATTAAGTCTCATTTGGATGGATGTAACTATAACTTAATTCAAAAAAAATTACTTTACTTTATTATTCAGTTAAATATACATGAAAGGTTTATAAATTTAATTTTAGTATTGAATTCTAAATATCAAACTAGAACAAGATCCATCCATGATTTGTAAACCCTTAGTGCTCTCCTAATTTACGAAGAGCAAGTTATTACAAACTTTGTTTCAAAAGATAATTCCACTCAGGCACTTCTTGCTCAAAAATTGAAAAATAAACCTTCTAGGTTAAAAAAAATCAAAAATTAACTTTTAAACCTCCTAGTAAAGATAAGAAACCAAGAAACTTAAAACTTAGTTTTTATGGTAAATGTCAAAACTATGGAAAATTTGGCCATAATAAAGAATACTGTAAATAAAAAAAAAATCAAATTTCAAAAAGTAAAAGGGAAATAAATCATATCAAAATCAAATTCAAAACAAGAATCAGAAAAATAGTCAAAAATCAAATGTAATTGCTTTATATGTTTCATTTGACATTGCAAAGTAAAATGAGTGGATATTTGATAGTGGTGCCTCTATAGGCACATGACCTTAAGAATATGATATCCTATTGTAACCTTGATTTTAGGATGTAATTATGCAGATCTATTTGGAGTGACCATTCCATCCTTGATGTTGAAGGACAAGGTAAAGAAAATCTTCTCTATTGATTTTATTAACAATGTTTTGTTAGTTCCTAAACTTAAAATGAATTTTCTTTCTTGTTCTCAATTGACTCAGAAATAATATAGTGTAACTTCAAGTTATAAAATATAAATGCTTTATTAAAATTAAACCAGATGTTACTATAGTTGAAGGCATACAAACATATGGTCCTTATGTTTTTAATGGATTTCCTTATGCATCTTGTTTGACATCACAAATAAGTGACATGTAATTGTGGCAATGAAATATTACGTCATGACAACTTTAGGAACATGTACAACAAGTATTGATTGAACCTACTTTCTCACCGACCACCTATTTCCCTAAAATCATGAAACGTGTGAAGGGTGTTTACATGGTAAGAAATTTTCTAACCCCTTCTATATTCATCATGATGCAAACTCTACTGAACCTTTGGAACTTGTCTATAGTGATGTTGGAGGACCCCTAGAAGTTTCATCCCTTAATGGTTCTTTATATGCTTTCACATTTATTGATGATTTATCTCATATTATTTGGTCTTATTTTATAAAAAATAAATGTGATGTCTTATTTAAACTTAACTAATTTAATGCTTTAGTTGAAAAGAATTCTATTTATAAAATTAAGATGCTTAGGACAGATAATGGGGATGAATATGTCAGTAAAGCATTTAGTCAAAGTTTTGTGTTTAATGTGGTATTCAAAGAGAAATGAATAATCCCTATTCCCCTTAACCTAATGGGATTGCGGAAAGTAAAAACTGCACCATTCTAGAAATGGCTAGAACCATATTGCATTTATCACAAGTCCCTAAATTTTTCTAGGCTGGAGAAATGAACACTTTTATTTACATTTTGAATAATGTAGCCACTAAATCCTTAGTTAACTCCACTCCTCTAGAAAAGTGGTCAAATAAAAAACCAAATGTGTCTAATTTGAGAATCTTTAGTAGTCATGCTTCTATCTTCATTCCAAAATTAAAAAGGAAGAATTTATATCAAACCTCTTACCCATGTATCTTTATAGGTTATGGAGGTAAAACTAAAGGTCTTAGGATTTACGATCCTTCAAAAATATAAGTTATGGAAAACAAGAATGTTAAAATTTTAGTGGAAATGACCTTATTTTTTCATCATCGTTATGTTTCTATTGTTCATGATGAATTTAATGAAATTGAAAATAGTGATAATAATAGTGAAAATGATATATGTGATGATGAAGTTAGTAATGAACATGTAGCTAAAAAAGAGTTACGTCATGTTTCCTCTATATCTAAAATACCTAGATGGGCTGAGTCTATTATTGAATACTTTAATCCTGAAAACCTTTAGAAAATGACTAGAAGTCAACATACATATCATGCTTTGATGATGATGTATGAACCTGAACCCCAATTTTTTTAAGAAGTTTCTTCTGGCATGAATAGATGGTGTCATCTAATATAATGAAATCTGGTATAGAAACTTCCTTAATTAAAAATCACGACTTGGCATTTAGTCCCTCCAATACCTAAAAAATTGAAGTCTAGTCTTGGATCTAGATGCTATATAAGATCAAATATAAATCTAATGGTAGTGTTGATAAATTCAAAGTCCAGGTTAGTATCTTGAGGGTTTACTCAAAAACCTAGTATCAACTACGTTGAAACCTTTACACCAGTTGTAAAAATGAGCAAATTGTAAATATTTTGATTTCCTTAGCTGCTTAATATGGTTTAGAAATCCATCAAATGGATGTTAAGAATGAATTTCTGAATGGTGATTCAAAAGAGAAAATCTATATGACCCAACCTAAAGGCTTTGAAGGACCTGGAAAATAAATTTATGTTTGTGAATTGAAAAAATCTTTATATGGTTTAAAACAAGTTTTTAGAGCTTGGTATGCATGGATTAACATTTTTTCACTGAAGTTGATTTTTCTAATTGTTCTTCTGATAATGATTTATTTGTAAAATTTAAGAAAATCATATTATTCTCATTGTATTGTATGTTTATAATTCAACTTATTACTAGCCAACTCTAAATCCATTTTTATTATGAAATTGTAAAAAATTAAAATCAATACTTTGAAATGATTGATTTATGGTTATTGCATCATTTCTTAGGCATGGACTATATATCAGGATAACAAAAATTCTATTATTTGTATCTCAATCACAATATGCCACTAACATTTCTTATAAGTTTTAATATGATTGAATTGTAAACATGTTGTTATTCCTATAGAAGTTGGATGTAAACTAAATCCTAAATTCATGCAATTTGAAAAATGATAATCCTACTTTGTACAAGCTAAACTTGTAGGTAGTTTGGCATTTATCTAACTATTATTAGACCTAACATTGGCTTATGACGGTAGGGATTGACCTTACAGAGATTTATGCACAAGCCATTTCAGGATCACTGGAAGTTAGCCAAAAGAATAGTGCATTATATTAAAGGCATGATTAATTTTGGTTTATATTATACTTTTTCTGACAATGCATATTTATATGGATATTGTGATTCTGACCATGTTGGTGATGTGATAGATTGAAATTATACAACTGGATATGTGTTCTAGTTTGGTGTAGGTGTCATTACTTGGAGCAGTAAAAATTAACCAAATATATTCATTTCTTCTACTGAGGAATAGTATAGAAGTAAAATGAAAGTAGAAAAAGAAGCCATGTGGCTGAAGCAACTGTTAGAATAAATACACATGAAAGCCAAAGGAATCACTCCTCTTCTATGTGATATCCAAATTTGCATTGCTCTTGCTAAGAATTCAGTTTAGTATCAAAGGAAAAATCATATAGAGATACATATGCACTTTATCCAAGAGAAGGTTCTTTGCAGTGATATAGATATCCAGTACTTCCTGACTGAAGATCAAGTTGCAGACATGTTTATGAAGCCATTGTGTGCTATAAAATTTTATAAGTTTCTGCAAATCTTATCCTTTTAGATTTACCATTTAGGGGGAGTGTGCATGGAAATTTCACCTCCTAAAGGTCGGCCAGTTGATATCTCATTCTCCTTTATACTTCTCCATTTTTAAAGCATTGTAAAACGATATTTATGATCTTTTATAAACTTATAACTCTAATTTTACGGTGTACAGTCAAATTTGTTTCACCTATTTGTACAAGATTTCCTTGTGTTATAAAAGGCTCCTAGAGATGTGGTTTGATATTTTTTATGAGAACTTTGAGATGTAATCTCACAAATCATGTTTAGCCTAAATCATAACTTTTGATTTATGGATTCCAAACCCTTTTGTACTAAAAGGTAAGTTGAGCGTGATGAAGGTGATATAAATCCTTCAAAAGTGATATGTTATCCTAAACCTTCACTAATGAGTTATGGATTTATAAATCTTGTAATAAAAATAGGTAATGTTGGCATATGGTTCCCACTCAATATTAAGGGGGAGTGTTAGAACATAATATTAAGTTCTTATAAAATTTAGTTTATGATTAAATAATTTAGAATAGATTATATTCTTAATTATTTAATGTAAAATTTAGTTTATGTTTAATTGGTTATTTAGTAACTAAGTTATATTATATCGAGGTATGATTTAAGCATACCCTATCACTTAATATGTTCATGACTTGTGGGTTCATTTAAATATGGTCGTGGATCATATTATTTTACACCTCAGGCAAATGGATTAAAGAGAATTGAGGTAAAGGATATTTACAGGACTATGTAATGTTTCTCATATGAATGGAAATTCTCATTTGTCTATGGTTTTTTCCCCTCGGGGGTTTACCACATAAATCATGTGTACAGTGTTTTTTACTGTGTTGATTATTTATTTATGCATTTACATTATGTTTGTTCAATGTTAATTTAATATGATTAAATAGGATTTATAATCCTCATCCTAACATGAAAAATAAATAAGTTCAAAAGAAAGGAAAGGTTGTGATAAAATATCAATAGAAAGTTAAGGAGAAAATGGTAGAGAGGCCATAAAGAGGAAGAAGAGATAGAGAAATTTGAGACTTACACAGAAGAAGGGTGAATAAAACTTCACTAAGGATCAGGAAGGAGAATCCGCCTAAAAAAAAGGATTTCACAGGTAGAAGGAACTCATGGGGAAGTACAAGAGGATGTAGGGAAGTCACCAAGAAGTGATAAGGGATTGGAAGAAGCACCGAGAGAGGATGTCTTATTAGATATAAAATATAGGAATAATTATTCGAAGGGTGATTATATCAATCACAACTGTTTGATGTAGGGGCATCCCAGACTTAAGTAAACCTACACAAATGGAGGAAGAATGTGAATGTGAGATTATTCAATGAGGATCAATCTGGAACCTCATACACATCGAAGAGGTTACACTTCAACAGTGATAAGATACTCCAAGTATTTAACGATAATCGCACAACAATGGAAAATTGTACATAAGGAAAATAAGGTCTTCTTATTCTCATAGATCGAAAAAGGGGGGTACATATAGGAGTGTTGTGGAACTCCCGTGCCTAGACATTCATTCCTTATAAGAGGGAAAAATGAGTTACAATTAAAAATAAGGAATGTAACTCCTATGACGTCACTTACGCATATGACAATGACAAATTATATGACGAAATATGCCACTTTTCATATAACTCCTAAGACCTATGAACTTGTTAAGAGAGATGACTCACCATGTGATGTGGACAAGACCCCATTGGATGACAAGGAAATTCACACACACCAACATCCCCCTTCATTGAAGATGAGGTAGAGGGCATGAAAAGTCAGAACAGAAAGAGAACTCCACTAGAAAAATAAGAAAGATGTGTCAATGGGGCCTGGAAACTAAAGGCCCGATAAGGTGCCCATATACAAAAAAATCCTTCTAGAAAGAATAACAAGAGAAGAAGGACTAGAAATATTGAAGATGGGTAACTATAGAAAACCTCACCCCAATAAGAGACCACAAGTGAAGAAACTTCATCTTATGGAAGGGCTTGGTGAATATGTCTGTAACCTGATCAGATATATGACAATATTTCAAGTTGATGATGTATTCATGTATCAACTCCTGAATGAAGTGTATATGGATCTCAATGTTCTTTGTTCGCTGATGCTGAATTGGATTTCTAAAAATTGAGATGGTGCTCATGTTGTCATAGTAGATAATGGTATCCCACCAAAAGTGAATACTAAACTCTGTCAAGATACCCTGTAATAAAACAACTTCTGTGGCAGTGTTAATTTCTCCTCCTATGTACTCTATCTCTGTAGATGATATTAAATCACATTCTGCTTCTTTCTAGAACAGTTGATAGGACCCAAACCAATAGAGAAATTGTATCTTGAGGTAGATTTCTTATGATCTAGATCATCGACCCAATCAGATTTTGTATATCCAACTAAGTCAATATCGGTTCCTCCTAAGTAATGAATGTCATTTGTATGAGTGCCACGAATATAGTGAAGGATCAAATGCTTCACTGATTTCTAATGCAACTCATGAGGATTCTGCATAAATTTGAACACAATCCCAACAACATATGATAGATCCAACTGAGTGTGAGTCAGGTAAATCAAACTCCCCATTAATTTTCAAAAAAGGGTACCATCAACCATGGGAGTAGAGAAATCAGAAACCAACTTAACCATGGAAAGGAAAGGAGTAGAAGAAGGCTTACAATCAGACAAGTGAAACTGAGAAAGTGAATCAAGGGAGTACTTAGCCGCTGAAATCATAATTCCTAAGTCAGATTGTGAAATTTGAATCCCAAGAAAGTAATGAAGCAAGCCAAGTCAGACATGGAGAACTTGTTAGCCAAGGTGATCTTCACATAATTGATGATAGAGGAAAATGTATCGTGATCAACAAGTCATCAAAATATAGAATGAGGATGAGCATGGATTCATCCTACCATAGAATGTACACATTTGGGTCAGAGTGACACTGAGTGAACCCTGATGCAAGTAAAAAGGAGTCCATCTTAATATAACAAGCCCAAGGGGATTGTTTAAGGCTTTAGAGAGACTTATTTAACATGTAAATGAGAGAGGGATCATGGACATAACCTAGAGGTTGTTCCATGTACATATCTTTCTCTAGGTCCCCATAAAAGAAGGAAATCTTAACGTCCATCTAGTGGACTTCCCATCTGTTAGTAGTAACAATGGTGAGGGTCAGTTGAATGGAAGGCATCTTCCCAATCAGAGAAAAGGTTTTCGAGTAATAAGCCCCAGCTACCTGAGAGAAACCCTTAGCTACAAGTCGAGCATTATACTATTTGACTTAACCATCAAAACCATAATTTTTCCGGTACACCCACTTACACCAAATGACTTTTCTTCCTTTTGGAAGAGTGGTGAGATCCCAAGTATTGTTTTTCATGAGTGAGGTATACTCCTCATCCATGGCAGAATTCCACTCAGGAATCCCAGAAGCCTCCTGGAAATATTGAGGGTATGAAGTGGAGACAAAGAAGGAGTGGGGTCCAATAATTTTTGAGAAAGTACCTCTCTCATCCAAAGGATCTCCAATCCACTCTCCAACACTTTACAAAGTCTTCCTAGCCTAATGAGGACAAGAAGGATTAGGCTTAGAGTCAGAATATTCTTCACTCAAGTGAGAATGGGCATATTCATCATCATCACTACTGTTATAATAAGAAGAGTCTAGAGAATAAGGGTTGGGAGGAGTAGGAGGATCAAGATGAGGAACACACTCAACAATATCATCATCTGACGAGTCAGAATCTGAATCATGGAGAAGAAGAACCTTAGAGGGTGGAGAAGTAGAAGTTGAAGATGACTCATCAAACTTCACACTTCTCTCAATATAAAGCTCATGAGTAGTAGGATTCAAAAATATATACCCCTTCACGCCATCAAGATACCCTACAAAAATACAAGGTTTGGACTATGGTTCTAAGGCCTTGCATTTATTTTTGAGAATCTGAGCCATAACATTAGTTCTAAAGATGTGAAAGTTCTCTACATCAGGTTTACGTCCATATCAAGATTTAAAGGGTGTCATCCCTCTTATGGCCTTATGTGGAACATGGTTTTGAATGTAGAAAACACAATTCACTTCTTCAGATCAATACTGCAGAGGAATTTATTTCGAGTGAACCATACAAGTGGCCATCTCCTTAAGAATTTGGTTCTTTCTTTCCACAACTCTATTTTGTGAAGGCTTGTAAGAAATTGTACGCTGTAAATAAATCCCGTCAGAGGTACATAAATCTCAAAACTATTACTCACATACTCACCTCCATTGTTAGTTTGAAGAACCTTTATATACCTTTCTTCTTGTTTCTCACAAAGAGCCTTAAAGTCTTGAAAATGCTCAAAGATTTCAAACTTAAGCTTAAGAAAATATACCCGAGTGTAACACAAAAATTCATCAATGAAGGTTAGTATATATAGAGCTCTAGTAAATGAAGGAGATGGGAAAGGGCCATAAATTTCACTATGAACAAGATCCAAAGGATGAGTATTTTGCCACACTTTTCCTTTGTCAAAATGTTTCTCAGGGTGCTTCTCGAGGGCACAACCCTCACAAAGACCGTTATAAAAATTTGACATGGGGTAACCCGTTGACCATTTCATTTTGGCTCAATTGTTCAAGGTAATGATAATTGATAGATGAAGCCAAAAAACTCATGCCATATCTTACTAACCTCATTTGCATGAGTGAGCAAGGAAATGGGATTTGAATCAGAAGTAAAGTGGGAAACTAGTATACAACTATGAATGGTGATCTAACTTTCCCTCAGCCATTATGGAGTCAGAATGAAGCTCATGAATGACTCATCAAGTTAGGACCAAATTCCACTCGCATTCCTTCACCAAGGTGAGTGATTTGGTAAATCGATAGGAGATTGGTAGAGAGATTGGGAATAACTCAACACTTGGTTAAATGTTACACCATCCATCTCTACCGATCCACTACCTGAAACCGACATTATAGTATCATCACCCAGCTTGATTTGGGACATGCCACATGGTTTGGTGTAGGAAATATCAACATCTGAAGAGGTCATGTGGTGTGAGCTACCGAAATAAATAATCCACATCAATGAAGGAGTTGATCTAGCTAAAATGTTCTTTCCTTTCTTCATCTCATATTTAGACTCCTTTGTTTTGGAAGACCCAACCTTCGGAGCATTCTATTTGATAGACATGGAAACACTTATTTTATTCTTACCAAGTAAATGAGTTAAGTGATCAATTTATTTTCTCATGCATTGATGGTCCTCATGGCTAGACTTCTTGTTATAGGAACACTTCCACTTTTCCTTCTTCACTTCAGCCTCAGAACTCGAAGCATTCGTGTTAGGCTTATTTTGGTGATGGTTGGTCTAGGTTTCCTTCTTTGGTTGGTCTTTTTCTCTTTCTTCTTTTTCATTTTTCTTTTCCTTACCCTTACTTCCCACAAAGGGCATGTGACTTGGATTTTAGAGTCCCCGTTTGAATGAGTTTGTCTTGTTCTCAAATAATTTGGGACAAAAAAATTGTCAAATCAGGGAATTTTCCAAGTATTTCCCAAGGTTTATTTCATGGCATGGAAGGTCAAAACAAATACAAAGTATTCAGGACCTAACTTAGAAATAATTGACAAGATCAACTAAGAATATTTCTTCTCCACTTTACACTCCTTAATAAGAAATCTAGTGTGGGAAAACTTTGAGAAAAAGGCATGTAGGTTTTCAAAGTCATTAGGATGTAATCCTATTATTTTTTTCTCCAACTCATGTTCTCTCATGTCATCTTGCTTCACAAACATATTGTCAAGAACTTTCCAAGCTCCATCGGGTGTTGAGGAAGTTTTGATGTGGAAGAGAAATTTGGGAGAGACGGACATACAGAGAAGACCCAAGACTTCATCACAACGTTTAAACCACCTATATTTTTTGGGTTCATCTTCAGGTTCAGTCTCCACTCCCATGGTGACATGGAACACCCCTTTACTATGTACTACCATATCAATTTTAGATATCCATTTGAAGAAATTGAATGGTGTGAGAAAAGGTTCTTTGGAGGCATCCATAGTGAAGAGAGAGAAAGAAGGAATGTAGAAGGAAAGAGAAAGAAACACAACCACCCCAGAACAATATTATCAGCCCCTAATTTTTTCACTTTATATTTCAATGCATTGATTACAATCAGGTGTGACTGTGCATCGAGAACCAGTTGGTCACTCACTTTGCAATCTACATAATAACATGCAAGAGTGGAGACCAAAATCAAGGTTTTTGACTGTAGTAATTCAACCCATAAACAAGCACAAAATGAGAAAAAAAAATAAGAGAAGGGGACAAAACATAGTCCTATGTGAGAAATAGTGTCTCACATTGTAAAAGAAACCCCCTTTCTGTAAGACTTTGTCAGATGCACTCACTAGTTTGTAAGCAATAGCAAGGGCTCTACAATGCAGAAAATAACTCAAAATGAGTCCAGATGACCTCTAGGATGCAATGAGGGCTCTTGGAAGGCAAAAAAGTGCTAGAAATTCTACAACACACTTTAGCAATAGATTAGTAAAAAAATCATCTAATAACGAACTTAATTAAAAATTCTAATAAGTCTAATTTTAAAGATTAAAAGGCAAAAGGACGTTATTAAAAATGATAATTAGACAAAAATTAACTACTACTTTAGAATATTAAAGAGCTTATTAATTAGATACCTAATTAATTTAAAAATCCCTAAGGATTATTTTAACTAACCACTTTTAAAGATATTATTATATCCTAAAAAAATTAAGACCTAACTATATTAATTTATAAACCCACCTCATTTAAATATTAATAAGTTGCCACTTATAAAATAAACCAACCCATTTTTTAAAAATGACCCACTATTACTAAATAAACCCAACCCACTATTTATTAAAACCCCACTCTATAAAAATCTTCAAAAAATGAGTGGGTGAGGGATTTTAACTGGATCAACAAGGTAGGCCAAGGGGACGAAGAGGCTCATTCCACGAGCTTGGCGGATAACACGGCTGAGTGGATGCTTTGAGTGGGGGCAGGAGAGAAGGACGATGAGTTAGCTCGAGGGTGGAGAAATGTGCGTAATACGTAGGGAGGAGATGGCTCAAGGAAGGGTCGATGACGTAGGGAGAATAAATCTAGTGCAGGGAAATGACAACTAAACACTTAAGTAGTAGGGGGAAAATGGCCATGCAAATGTAGATACAGACAGCCACACACAAGGTAGGGTTCAACACAACATCCCACAGCACATGTAATCCAAAAACCCTACGAACATGCAACAATAAGGTGGATCTAAAAATGTAAATCAAGTACCCATAGCAAAACAGAGATGCGAGAAATGCAACGCAATGTAAGGCTCAACTCGATGGGGAGAATGAAAACTAATAGCTCAGTGAAAACTCAACTTAGTAAAGTAAGGTAAAATGAGTTCAAACATACCAGCTTGACCCAATATGCAAAAAAATGTAAAATGCTAACTCGCCCAAAAAGAAACTGGGTGACCACAACTCAACTCAGATGAGTTAAGGGAGAGTAAGGGAAAATGGAGAGAAGGCAGAAGGAAATGGTAAACAAATTAAAAACCAGGAAGAGAAGGAGGCCAGAAACAGGGTCCAAACACAAGATTTCTAAAACAAATTCACCTTCAATTAAAATTCCTGATAATCCCAAAAATGCCACCGACCTCCAAGACCATTTCCCCACCAGATATAGTGGTAGCTAAATAAAACTAGTGCTAAAGGTCCTAGACCTGCACATGCACAAACCCTAAAAAAATGCACAAACTCCAAAAACAAGTTGTTAAAACTAGTTAGCAAGATTCCACTAAACCTAACAAAAACTTACACGAGGGATGATAAAACCAAAACTGGAAGCAATTAACGACCCAAAAATGATAAGTGCACATTTACCGAATAGATATCTAATACCATATAAGATTGTTCGAAAAGGATCAATCCGTAACCTCATGCACATTGAAGAGGTTGCACTTTAGTGGTGACGAGATGCTCTAAGTAATCAACAAGAATCACACAACAATGGAAAATCATGCATAAGGAAAACATGTATACTCATTCTCATAGATTAAAAAATGAGGGTACATATAGGAGTGTTGTATAACTCCTATGCCTGGAAAATCATTCCTTATACAAGAGGGAAAGAGGAGTTATGATTCCAAATAGGGAATGTAACTCCTATGACACCACTAACGCATATGACAATGACATATTCTATGACAGAATCTGTAACTTTTCATATAAATCCTAAGACCTATGAACTCACTAAGCGAGATGAATCACCATGTGATGTGGATGAGACCCAAAGGATGATGAGGTAAGTCACACACACCAACAGTGAGAACTTGGAAGACATGCAAGACGATAAAAGGAGAGCATAGGAAAGACACGTAGTAGAAGTCTAGGAGAAACTACCAAGAGGAAAGAGGAGGAAAGTTGCAGAGACGCAACCAAGATTTAAGGAGTGGCATGTATCCATGAAAGAAGAATGGAAGCAAGTAATAAATGCACAATAGGAGGAAGAGCTACAATTAAGGAATACTGGTAAAATAGTGATTGTGAGGCAACTAGTTGGGAGAAATAAGCATGGAAAAGATGAATGGTAAGATGAAGAGATGTCAATAAGGAATACAAATAGTCATGGAGACAAGTGATGAGAAGGAAGAAGGAATACTCGTAGACTTCCAACCATGAGGTAACTAGTCAGGAGAAAGAATCTCGGAAGATATGTGTGGTAGGACAAAGAGCTGCTAAGAGAAATACAAATAGTCACAGAGACAAGCGGCGAGAAGGAAGAAGGAAGACTTGTAGAACGTCGATTGTGAGGCAACTATTCAAAGAAATAAGAGACTTTGAGAAGTAAGACAAAAGCAAAGAGGGTCACCAGAAAAAGTAACAAAGATAGAAGGAGAATTGGCCTAAAGCTATAAAACATAAAGGCATGCGTAGAATAATTACACATAGGTCAAGGATGACACATGAGAATGGGTGCATGGGATAGAAAGAATGTCAAGGAACTAGCAAAAAGGAAATATAGATACACAGAAGAAAGACATAGTTGTAAATATTAATAAGTGCAAACATGTGTGAAGGAGGAGCAGATGCCCATGAGCTGAAGTAGAATAAATGTGTAAGAAGGTACTTACATAGGACAACACATAGGAAAAAATAAGGAAGCATGCAATTTTTAGAGAAGACAAGTGGAGCCATAAAGAATAGAGGATTGGAGCCTAAGGTGAAAAGATAGGGTGAAAGATGATAGAAGAGGGATAAAAGCTAAACCTGCAGGGTCATGTGGTTGATGGTAACCATTTGATGAGAAGTCTGATAAGATAATTTCAACTACCCGATGGCATAGCATGAGGATATTGGATGGAAGGATATTACACATATAAGCATAGTAAAGAGTTTAGATTTGAATTTGAACTCTGAGAGAGAAGAGTGGAGAATATATATCATAGGAGAGAGAAGCGGGAAAGATAGGAACATGCGTAACTATAAATAACAAAGGAGCACTAGGATTAGAGGTTGTTGTTGAAGGGTTTTTAGGTTATTGGGTGTTGTTGAGAAGGTGGTTGTTAAAGGTCCATAAAATAGCTGGGAGGAGTTATTCGGACAGAGGGACCAAGTAGAGAGTTCAGGATCAACCATTGAGCCAAGAGAGTAAGGTGAGATAAGTTTAGCTTAGCCCTTGAGGCACCACCAGTTGTAATATCCCCATCGAGGGAAGATTATAGATTTTGTATGTATTTTCTAGGCTAAGGAAACATAAATAGTTTAATTCCGTTGTATTGGACTATGGAAAGGATGAGCTCAATTAGTACGCAATAGAGCCATCCACCATCATCAAAAGGGAATGTAGATGTATCCACCTGCATAAAGGTATGTTTTAGTGTAAAATCACAACACCCCTAAATGGCCAAAGATGTGAAGTGGTTAAAATGGGGCATTTGGTGTGATTGCATAACATTGGATCATCTCTCAAGATGTGGGACTTGCAAACCTAATATGATAAATTTAAGGGTCTTGTCATCTCCAATGACTTAGAAGCTCTTTCATTGCAATAGTTCACAAATGGTAGCTTTCTCCTTGGCAAGGTGTCAGTGTTGGAATCTCAGGCCTTTAAGTCTATTCTCTTGGACTTTGATGGGGTTTCTGGGAAACTCATTAATTTGAAAAAGAGTTCAATTTTATTTTTCAGTGTCTCCTTATTCAAATAAGGATTTCTCTTATTCTGGGTTCTAAAGTCCTATCATTCCTAAATTTTTATTTGGGCATTCCTCTTTTTAATAAAATGGATTTAAACTGTTGGAATCCTTTACTTGGTCATATCCATAAAAATTTGGCTTCATAGAAAGAGGTACTTCTTTCTCAAGCTAGAAAAGTTCAACTTCTTCAAATCATGTTGCAAAGTATGGTTTTTATCTAATTTCTCTCTTTAAGATGCCTAGAAATATTAGATAAAGCATTATTCAAATTCAAAGAAGGTTCTTATGGTCGGGCATAAAGGATAAAACCTAAAATCCTTTACTATCTTGGGACAACGTTACCAAACCTAAAGAGTATGATGGTTTTGGTCTAAAAGATATTAAGAATATAAATTATGATCTTATGGCTAAAGTGGATTGGGGGTTGATGAATGAGGAAGGTTTGTGGACAAATATCCTAAAAGCTAAATATCTTGGTAACAATGAGTCTCAAGAATCATTTTTAGGCCTAAATCTCCCGGATGGGTTGGGCTTTTAGAATGGGATGATTAAATGTCGCCCTCTTCTTCTTCTAGGCATAAATTGGGATTTGGGGGATGGTTATAAGATTCTATTTTGGGTATATTGGTGGTTCAAAGAGAATCCTATTTTTAGGGATTTCCTTGGAATGGTTTGTACACATGTTTTCATAAAGGCTGCTAACCCATATCCCCCTTTTAAATGTCATAATGTATATGGCTTTTACACATGTTTATTTAAGAAAAAATAACTATCCATCTAATGTTATGAAAAAGGATGAAGTCACCTCTTCAGCTATTTCTTATAAGAAAAATGATAAACTTTGTTTATTCTATGTCGGTTACAAATAGTTTCCATGATACCCTTCATGTTTATCCTACATGTGGTATTAGCCTCTCAATCCATGATGTCATATACTTTCCCACCTCTAAGGTTCTTACCATTCCTACATATGTTATTCTTATATATTCGGGGGTAACCAATCCCCCCCGTAGTTTTACTATGTCCATTACTATGGATTTTATTATGCCAAAATATAATACTTTGTGCAATCATATGTATGTTTCTAACACTTCTAATAATTCTATATATAAAAAATTCTAGTGTTTATCCTTTTATCTCTCCCTCTTTCTAAGGTTAATACAAGAAATCATCATCGCACTAATTATTTTTCAACTCTCCTATAGTCATGGTGTCATATGTTACTATTTATCACTCTATAACTTGTTACAATTATTTCCACTACTATTGATACTATTTTGATTAATTATCTTACTTTTTTCATATTGATTACCGAGGGTTTACATGATCCTATTACTGACACACTTGTGCTTATCCCATGTAAAACTAAGATTTTTTTCTCATCTTACTTGGGTGGTATGTTATACATTACTTACATCTTAAGTTTACAAAAAAGTATATTTTTCCTAGACTACACAACACACATTTATAGGTCACAGTCCTTTATATCTATAGGGTTCACCCCTCGCCCTTTAATGCCTCCTACTATATCTACTATTGAACATACTATGACTTCCACGTAGATTACAAAATACCACCTCTCTCTTACTACACATGTGACACAAATGAGTTCCATACCTCCTTCACCTTATGGGTCTTCCCTACCTCCTAATGAGTCCCTCATTGGGTGGCTCTTATGCTACATTCTCCTAATACATAGCTAATTCCAAAAAATAATAAAACATTTAAAAATTTGTAGAATACAAAATTAGGACATATACATGACTTGATTTGCTAGCTCACACTTTACATATGTTAATTTTCATATTGTTTTGATAAATAGCATTTTTTCTATGTACTCTTTGGACACATGATTTTATAAGGTATGTTGAGTTTGATGCAGGACATACACAAATTAATACATGATGACAAGATTCGGCCTGGTACCTTCCTAATAAATATGATCATTCAGGGGAATTTCCCACATTATATAGGTGATTCTTTTCCATTTAAGTTATTTACACTTTCTAATTATCTGTTATCCTTTTGGTTAACATGGATTTAACACATGTTTCTTGTTCAATGTTAACCTATCTTACTCTTTGTATTTTTTGACCACTTTTTCTATACTTGAGTGCTATATTTCTTTCTTACTTGATTACTTATTATATGCAACATGACCACCTTGATTGTCTAGCTACATAGTGGGTGTCCTATTTTTTGACTTTATGCCTCGCTTGTATGTTCAGACTTACTTATTTGTAAACATCTTGTGTGCTTTCACTATGATTATCTTGGGATACTATGGATGTTTCTTGTTGGCATTTTTATGCCTTAATATGACTCTTTTACATTTTATTGATTATGTTATCTTACTTATATACTTATTTTCTATTAGGTTTTCTTATCTAACTCATGATTTGTATTGTTGTTTTTTTAATTAATTTTTTCTTGTTGTGTCATGGTCTCCACCATTGTAGGAACCAAATCCTAATGGTGGCCACCATGACAGCTTTCTATGTGATCCAACATAGATTTTCAAATCTATTCAACATGGGTGCCCATAATTTCTCATGATATATGTAACGTGCTTAAAAATAAGGGGCATTCATTAAGGTATATTATACATTTATAGTTGGTACAGGGAGATTATAGGATACACAAATATATTTACACAGGGTATAGATCCTCAAAAATAGGAACAGGTATAAAAAAAAGTGACAAAATCCAAACTGGTATAGGACCATCCACTAAAGGATGAAACCATAGTACAATATGGCCCATAATAGACATTTCCATCCTATGGGTGAATTCATAAAAACAATCATCATTCTCAAATTCTTATATGCATTTTAAAAATTTAAGTACATATTTAGATACAAATGAAACCATTAAGAACAAAATACATGAGACATGATTACTTCATTCCTTATCCATTAGATTGGTCAGATATAATTTTATATACAAGGTTTGATGGCATGGGCCTTATTCTCCTTTGCATCATTCAAAATTTGCATAATCAAACTCAATTATTGTAGCATACAGTGGCATCATGGACCATTTATTCCCTTTTAACTTCATTTTGTTTATAATATTGGGCTTATATCCATCTAGATTGGTGTTTTCCATGGGGTTGGAAGATATCAAGGTGGCTATAAATTTCGTAGGTTATTCTTCCTTCCTCTATCTCTTTGTGTGGTAAAATATCAAGGTGGCTAGATAATTTGTACACTACTCTTCCATTTTAACAAGGTCCTTTAGTACCTCTCCTCTTCATTGTTGGGTTATGTGTACATAACTCCTCTCCTAATTTGACTTCTCCTTCAGTAAAAATTGGTGATTGATCACCCCCAATCCTTGGACATATCAACACAAATCATAATATCCAAGAAAAATAAGAACAATAAATTCTCCCTCCACAAAAATGTACCATATTCCATCCATGTTTTGCATCCCTTTAGTTTACTATGTAAAATTTCAATTTTCAAAGTTATAAGCATTATGTACATTGGAGTTACAGTTCAATTTCTACTATGAAGTTTTACTACACTCTATGTTATATGTTTTGTTTTGGAACGTGCCAAAACCACTACAAACAATAATAACAATCGAGAAATGATAAAGTGTGTGTGCACACTCAAGTATGTTTTTATTTTAAACATGCAAATTTTAATAACACGTTTAAATGGGGCCAAATGTAGATATTAAAATTTGGTAACTTATCCTTTGATATTGAAAAGTTTGAATTTATTCATATGCTAATACAAATGCTCACATTCAAATCCCAATTATTTTATCTCTCTCTCTCTCCTAAATTTCCCACCTTTGCATATTTCTCTATCATTCATCTAGAGAATATTAACGAACTTAAGTGGTAATTCAACCTCATACATCAATCTTGAAATTTATTCTTTGTGTCACTTATTTCCTATGGAAAATTGTACAAATAAGGGCCATATTGGAGTATTGTCCTAGCTAGCTAATATGGTTTTATATTGTTCCATATAATGTTTTTTTCCAATTTAAACACATTATGTGTGTTGTTTCATCTTCCTATGTCAGCCTTAATACAAAAATTTTACCTATGGAAGCCTATTTAAGCAAGTCACTTATACTTTATAACTCACCTGGCATTCTCATAAGCTCCTGTTGTAAATATCAACATTAAAACACATAATTTTCTCCAAAACATCTTCAAAGTAATTGTAAATCAATTAGAGTGTCCACCACATGGGTTTGAAGCACTCAAACTAGGTTCAACAGTCTAGCATCCTTCATTTCCTAGCACTCAAAGGTCCTCAAGCCATGTCTTAGCAAGAGCAAGTCACTCCAAGCATTGTTAAAGGTCTTCAAGGGAAAAAAGATATATTCTAATCATAAGAAGAACACCATATTAAATTATTATTACATTGGATATATTGTGTACTATATAGTTATCCCACTATCTTTGTGTCAAGAGACATGAACACACTGATAGGGTGTTGGCTTAGATATGCACACACACTTGCAACTACACTATCAAAATTACATGAGACTCACTCTTACTCGAGGGGGTGTAGTGCAACACTTGTATTGGTTTAGAAAGGGTTTCCTACCAAGGTTAGTCCAGCCTTAGCCACACAATGATTTCTTCCATTGGTTATTTAATGCTTAAATGATGTGTGTTATAGGTATCTAGGGTTTCTAATTATTACAGATTAGTGTAGGTGATGTCAAAATTATGTGATCAAGAGCAATAGAAAATGACACTCATTTTTATGCATGTGAAGTTACAAAACCTCATTGTACACAGGTTCAAGACCATACAGAAGAAGTTAGGACCATACACAATCAGTCAAGACTATACAGTAGTTTTACACTCCTACATACAAGTAGTTTCTAGTTCTATTTTCAGATACGAAGCATCTCCATAGCCATAATATCTCTTTATCTCATTCTACACACCTAATCAGCCATATTCCACTCAATCCAACTAATTTCTTATCCCTTTGTGTTTTAAGCAATTGTCATATTATGGTAGCATAGTTGTAAGTATTAATTTTTTATTCTGAATGTGCATTTCATTAATTAGTTTAGAATAATCAGCTTATAACGAACCCTTACATCCTATATATTAATATACACATTATGTTTTTAGGATGTAAACAATAATTGGACTTATAATACTTTTATATTATGAATGCTAAAAAATATGTTTTCTTACAAATGCTTATATCTTATGAATTATACACATTGTACCATGTTATTTGATACACTATATGTGGTTTATATCATTGATAATTTTATTCATACAAATTTACATGACTAGCACTATCTCTTTTTAGCTAAGTGATATTGTACAACATCCCTTGTCTTTAAAGAGGGAATATTATGGGGTTTTATAACATATTTTTGTAGATTTCAGATGTAGTGCTTTAAAATATACCATATAATGATATGCACATAGTTATTCTAATAAACTACATAATGACATTTACATGGTTTTATTTAGCCGGCTTGATTGTTAAACATATATTTTTTAGAAGGCTCAATTGTTGGAGATGGATTTGTCTAGAAAATTCAATTTCTATGGTTATTTTACATTTCAACATTTACATCCCTCCCATATGACATTAAAGGCATACATGTGTACACATTTCATGCATTTAACTTTTATTTTACTTTCATTTTATGTTAATTATTAATGTTATATAAGCATTTTGATTGGACTCTAATGCACATTTTTGCATGTGGTACACAAGTTCACATATATGTAAAAAGATAAATGATAAGGGAACACATGCATTCCAATATTATGTATGCATTATTGTTTTGGGAGGTTTTAATTTCAAGTAATTTTATTTTAATCAAGTAATTTTTAATTAGTAGATTAAATGGGTGAAATGTAGTATCCTAAATCTATACCAATGGAATTTGGAAATTAATATTTGTAATTTATATCATCTCATTAAGCATTGTGTACTTAAATGACTAGTTCCTTTTCTCAGTTAGTACTCTTGACTACTAGGTAAAACTTTTTACTCAACATTGAAAATTAAAATCCCACTTTATAAAGATATTTTTAATGAGGTCTACAACTGTGTTTAGAGACTTGGGTTTCTTCCACTCACAATTAATTCATCATTAGAATAAATCGTTGTTTCCCTCCAAGAGTTGGTCAAGAAAGAGGCAGATGATCATATTTCCTTCAATGAATATACCTTAGATTTCCTTGACAACATGAGAGGATTTATTTCTGACATTGCAAGAGATCATGAAGAATGGTCAAATTAGTGCAAGGATATCAATAATTCCTTAGACATAGTTCAAAGTTTTGAGTTGTGTTTACATTGTAGATGTAGATAAGGTGGCACATGTGGTTGCTTGGTTCGGTAAATAATTTAAAGGGCAAGAGATCATTCCGGGAACTCTCCCTCATGGATCATGAATCAAAAATTTCTCCATCATACAAGGTTTCATCTTCATCTGATCATTCAACCATCCCTTCTCTATATATCTATATCTCTCTTTCTTCTTCTCTCTCTATCTATCTCTCTCTCTCTCTCTTTCTTATTCTCTCTCTAGGTTGTAATTCCTCATTAATAATGTACTTTTTTTATTTCAACATATTCACTTAAGTGGCCCTTAGCTAAACATTATAAGATTCCTTTTTCCAATAATAAGAAAAAGGCTCACTTCCTAGGAATAAGAAAGGTCGCAAGTGATTAGGATAGGTGAAAAGTCATGTGGGGGGTAGATGAAAGGAAATTTTGTAATGTCATAAATTGGAATGGATTCTCCATTCCAAAGGGTTGGAAATTGTTGATTAAATGTATGTTGTTCATATTACCATTTCTACACTAAGCAATTAAAGTTGCAATTCTTCTATTTCTTTTCTTATGTTCGTCTATTCTCTCTTTCCGACTTTTCATATATGTTAATCTTGTAAAACCAAGAAAGGTGTCTGTGCTTTTGATAAATGAATCAATGGAAGTTTGTGTCTATGATTTATTATGGCTTATCATGGTTTGTATTCTTGTGTTCTTCTTATTGGATGTGGACTTACTCTAGTTATTGTATGTGAACTCTTCTAGTGCCTACTCACAATGGTAACCCTATCTCTCCTAATTTACCCAACTCCCCTTTACCTCTCTATATTGCAAACTCCGCCCTTGTACCTTGTATAAGCATTTTTTATTTGTAAACACAAATAAAATTTCACTACTAATTAACTATTTACTAAGATATTTAAAAATTAATCAACTTTCAGGACTTCAATTAATCCAAAATTGATCAGAATATTATATAAATATGAAATATAATTAATCCATAACTGATTCACAAAATCATTGTTCAATCACCCATTCAGATTTTACTTTTAGCTGATTTACTCTAAGATGTTGTAAAGATGATATTTAATCTTGCTTGAATTTTGATTTAACTAATTAAATGTGGAAATAAATTAGAATTCAAATGAAGATATACCAGATTAAAGAGATGACACCATATTTTTTTGCGAAGTTTGGTAACTCCCTACGTCTTTGGGTTCATATGAACTGATCTATTATTTTTTTCTAAAATAGTAAGTATAATCAAACTCACAATTAACAAAAATAGACCATAACCTACAATTTTGTGTCTTCAAACCTTCAAAAGACCCTGGTAGAGCTTAGTGTTCATCTTTTACCTTCCCGAAGAACTTGCAGAAGCTTATCCCTATTTTTCCTATCCTTCTTTTTATTTCTGTTGTACAAAACAACATCACAAAAACTCCATAATGGTAAAATAATACATCCATGAGGAGCGTCTCAAAATTCTAGACAACTTTCTAGTTTACTCCAAAGACCCAATTTTCTCCTAAATGTATATTAATCTTACTTTTACAAAAATACCTTGTTATGACTCTAGCACAATCTCCAGACTTATGCTTATACAAATACCAATGAACCTTTATATAGGCCTAGTGAGCCCAAATGGCATGGTAGTGGGTGCTATTTTTGGTACATGGGTGGTTAGGGGTTCGATCCACCCCAACCACCCACTGAATCTTATTTGCAATGTTTGTGATAAATATCCCACATTGTTTGGGTGTGGATATGTGTTAGCCTTTAAATAGGATTTAACCACCTTATTGATGAGGTTCGTCAATCCTCGTCATTAATAATGTAAATCCAGGGTTGGTGTCTAATGGTTGTATGCATAAAGAGAAGAAGATCTTGGAAAGCAACTCCTTTAAACACAAACCAAACTTGTATAAAATAAAAGCACACCCGCGGAAATTTAAATGCACACTTACAGAAATGTAAACACACTTGCAAAAATAAAATCACACTTACAGAAATGTAAACACACTTGCATAAAGGAAATAACACTTCACACTTGCAGGAATAAAACACACTTGCATAAATTGAAATTGTTGAATGGGAAATAAGAAAAATTAAATGAAACACCTGCAGGTTTATAACAGACTTAATTTTCACAATACAAAGATAAAAAAAAATACAACAGAATAAATTAAAGACAAATGAATAAACATAAACATAAATATAAAGATCCATCTTCCTTGGAATGAGTGTCTAGCTCATTCCTTGGAAGATGATTTAGATCATACTTATGAGATCTTAAAACTACAAAATATTTGAGAGGAAAGAACAGATCTTTATTTCTTAGGAGAAAAACATTACATAACTGAGTTTGGAAGGTTGCATTTATAATTTATGCGTCCAACCGAATCCTTATTTTAGAAAATACAATCTGATCTTATCTTTATTCTAATCCTAACAATTAATATCTCCATCTCCACAAAATATGGAGAGAGAGATATTATTGAAGTCAAAGTCTTATCTCACTTATTTTAGGAAGATTTGCTCCCAAATCTTCTCCTTGCTTTTTCGGTAACAAGAATCATAATGATTTTATTCCTCTACATTATTGGAAGGAGAATTTCCCTCAAAATATTATTTTGACCAAATACCTTTTTTAGATTTTCCATTTGACTTTGTTGTTTTTTTACTGTGGAACTTTTAACGCTTGTCTGATACGCTTTTTCCTTGGACTACAGTTCACTAAAAGTTAGATTTGTCTTCATTGGTAAAACCTGTTACAAATAAAAATTAGGTTTTTGTCAAAAACATTTCTATGAAAAAAAACCTCTCTCAAATTTTTTGTTTGACTTTTCTATTTCTGTTTATGGAACTTTTAGTGCTCATTTGATACACTTTTCTTCGGACTACAGCTCACTGAAAGTTAGATCTCTCTTCATTAGTAAAATTTGTAGAAACTATGAATGAGGTTTTTCTTAAACACGTTGTTATGAACAAAAATCTCTCTCAGATTTTCAATTTGAATTTTCTATTTCTATTTATGGAACTTTTAGTGCTCGTCTAATACACTTTTCCTCGGAATGTAGCTCACTAAAAGTTAGATCCCTCTTTATTGGTAATACCTGTAGAAAATCTTAATGAGGTTTTTGTTAAAAAAATTTATATGAAAAAATAATCTCTCATATTTTCCATTGGATTCTCTGATCTTTAAAAATTCCTCAAAAACTGTCAAAATCTGCTTAGTTTCAGAACTAAGCCTGCGAGTTCCGGAACTAAGCCTGCAAACTTAAAACAGCTATAAATTTTGCATACGATCTTAGATTGAGATGATTATTTTTTTTAACTTGCATAATTTTTTGAGAGGAATCTGAATATGAAATCATATTTGAGTTTAGATATACCATCCATGATCGATTCCACTTTTCTCAATACTAGCATTATCTTTCCTTTATGGCCTGCATACATAAGACATTGCATCTTTTCCCAAATAATCAATAGAATTAGTCAAAAAAATAGATAACAAAATATTTCTAAAGAATGAATAAGATATATATCCTATATTCTATCTTAAGAAAACTATAAGTTCCTAGATTACATTTAAATCCACTTTCAAAGGTAACCTCGAAGGACAAAATAATGGTAATTTGTGGCCAATTTATGGTCTCATCACTTATCCCCTCATTGTTGTGGTCATGAATTATCTAATTTTCTACCCACATGGGCATGGTATCAGAGCTTTGTGTGCCACTTAGACAGCCGGTGTGGTTGGTTTTCAAGTTTGTTGTCATGCAGGTTGGTTGTTGAATGTGTGGCTAAGTTTGATGTGGCATGTGGGCATTTCCAGAGTGGAGACTTTCTTTGAGCTTAGTCATTGGACTCGTTAAGCTATGTTGATCTTCCAATGTTGCATTGTTGAACCTAATATAGTAGATAATCCTATCGGTAGGTGAGATGATCTATCAACTTGGAAAGGTGACATATTACTTATTCCTTGATTTGATCATTAGCTTGATCAACTCTTTCATGGATCAACTTGGTCTATAGCTCAACTCGACAAGCTGATTGAAATTATACGGCGTCTAGGTACCCCTCTAAAATAAGAGTGGACCCCTAAGTTGACCAAATAATTACACCCTCAAGTGAAGAAGATCAGTGATGAAAACTCAATATTTTATTTTTTCTTCGATTCACCTCTAACATCATGACTACATGTGTCAATTTTCCACAACACACCCAATATTTGCATCCTTATGCCTTGTTTTGTCCTACGAACACCTTGTTCTTGCACAAACTACATCTAGAGCATTCAGTATTCATTTTACATGTTCCAATAGGCCCCGGAAAGCTCTCAAAGCTATCTACCATACTGTAATCATCCTTCGATATTTATGGAAACTTTTCCCATTGATTTTATCTTCATATCACTCCTCCCCATTGGGAAGGATTTTTGTCCACAAAAATTTGTTTTTCACCCACAATTATTGATAATCACCTACCTACATATCACAAACACATACATGATCCATAGAAATAACACTATGGGTTATATTACCATAAATTTTTGATTAGCTAATAACAAAAAATCGATCAGTTAAAACTAGACAATTATTCACCGAAAGAGGCAAATGTCCCTTTGATACTATGTGATTCTACTAATCTCTACAATAGTTGTGAACCCAATAATCTGTAACTACCATCACAAACAATCGGTCATTTAAAAATACAAAACTATTCACAAAAAGAGGCAAGTGTTCAACTAATACTTTGTGACAAGGACAATCATTATAAACATAATTCCACTAAAATAGATCAGTGTATAAAGACAACTACATGCCAAAAATAAATAGTGTCCACTCTCCCTATGAAATTTTCAACCACTGCAAATATCACAATCCAAAATGTTTAGACCACACTCATGCCAAAATAAACAAGATTCAAAACTAAATCATGTGAATATGTCAATGAAATATCTATCTATCCCAATATTCTGCACTATAATTAGGATAAAGACAAATTGTCTACATACCCAAAAATAGTGAACTGTCATCCACTACAAAGTATCACCAGACAAAATTTGCAATCAGTTTGTTGGTGTAATCATAATGCATTCTAACTTTGTTACCATATTTAGAAATCACATTTTCCCCCATGGACATGTGATTTTCAAGTATGCTAAAAATGAGACTTTGAATTTTGAGCACAGTTACAAACATGCCCAAATTATGGTAAAATGCACCTAACATATATATGCTAAAAATAGATGCATCTCCAAACAATAGTCGTTTTGCAAACAAGTATGAAACTGAACACTGTTAAATCCCATCAACTTGTACAAACTTTTTTCAAATCTCAAAAGTTGGAATATGAGTTTAATTTTGTACCCAAACTGTACCAAGAACTCAAAATATATATAGGAGATGTAAATGGAGTATTTCCAAATTTTTCAATGTAAGAAAGTTCACTGGGTATGGTAAACATGTATGTCATTTTTCTCACAAATCAGAACTCTAAAAATATTTCATACTATTCAACAATCAAGAGCTATGCAATATATAATTGAAATATTGTTAACCAACCCATTTTAAAGGACTTCATTTTTATGTATTACTTGGTCCAAGGTTGACTTGTCAACTAATAGTGGATTATGAACCTCCTTTAACTTTATAATAGGCTTGTATTCCATCTTCATTTTACCATTACTCTGATGGTGTGATGGATGAAGTTTCCAAAAAGTGTCCATTTGATGCTCATTCACCTGAAAATGACTGAAAAAAATCATATTATTCTCCTTCTGGGATGAGGAATCACTTCTGCTATTTCTCGCCTCTGAATGATGAGATTGGTCTTTTCCATTTTCCTTGTTCTTGACGAACGGTGAAAACTTCATCAAAAATGTCCTTATCTTCTAGTAACTGGCAACATAATGGTTATGTAATCCATAAAAAAAGTACAAGGAAAATCATTCCACATTTTATAAAAATCATAGCCAAATTTCTTAAACTGAAAAAGAGGATCATAAGTCTTACAATTTCTTTTGTGGTTATGGTAAGAAAGAGAAGGTGGTATTTCGTTACCTCTTCTTTGTGTTCTCTTACAAAATCCAACTTGTACTAGTGGGGTATACATTTTTCTTTTAGAAGATTTTCTTCCTTCAACGTGCTTGGAGCTTTCTCCAATATCCATTCCCACACTAGGAAAACTTAAACCTGCAAAACGAGGACGATCCTCGACCTATATTGGGTTATTAATTCCTTGGCCATTTTTACCAAAGACTTTTACATCAAATCCCATTTTCAACAATAATCAAGATCCAATGGCTTTAGTATGTTTTTCAAATGAACTAAAAACATAATTACCTGAATCTGAATATGAATGGGAAGAAGATTCACATGGTGAATGTACGTACCCAAATTTACATGTTCTACATTGTCGAAAAATAGTTCAAAACCCCTAATGATGATTCATACCTTTTCTAAAGTTTTTCGAGCTCCTTAACCTCTTCGCAGCTTATATTTATATCATAGTTTACCTTAATTAACCATTTCCTACTTTTCTACCACTTCTTGCATCAATCTTTCCTTAGTTTTGACCTTTAGTTACAAAACTACCGCCCTTCCTGGGTGGCAGTTCTATAATCGCCGCCCTGTCTAGGTGGCAGTTTTGTAAGCACCACCCTATTTGGGCGGTGGTTTTGTAACCGCTACCCTACCTAGGCAGTGGTAGTGTAACCACTACCCTACACAAGGTGATGATCCTGTGTGAATTTTCTAGAAATTTTCGTTTTTGAATTATACGCATGTTGTTTCACTTCAGTCACCTTTAAAAACGTGTTTCTCAATCCTTTTAGCTGATTTTAAGCTTGACTAGCTTGTGGCAATATCCTATTTCACTTGTGATTTCTAATTGACTATTTAACTACCCTTTCATGTGTTGATGTGACACCCCATTACTACCAAGTTTGATAGTGCACTTCCCAACCAACCCTCTATAAAACCATTGCTTCTTCTATAGTAAATGGTGAGATATTATTTATGTATCTTGCTTAGTTGAGCTGGCACAATCTTTCTAGAAATTACAAATCCAAGCTCTATACTCTTTCATTTCCTTTCTTTTGCCTTCATTGCAACCAGAATGCCATCAATCTTTCATTGCTCTAGCACCTTCTTCTTGATGCTTCCTTTGCATTCCCAATTCCTTGGACTCAAGTGGACACAAAAGATCAGTAAATACAACTGAGGGGACAAAGTGATACCACAACTGGATTTTCCTTTGTATTGTAATTCTAGGATGGGGTTGTTATTAATTTTATTCATTTATTTATTTCTTCATTTCTGAACGTACACACACAAATTAAATAGAGAAGAAGAAAATCAATTTCCTTTATTTCCAATAGTTAGTTTCATTTCCAAGAAGCTTGCTACATCACCATAGATAATAAATTTGTTACAAATTTTGGTTTCCATTAAATCCTCACATATTCTATCCGGGAAGTTATAGGGGAAGAAAAGATTCTTAAGATTTAAATCTTCTTGTGTCTCTGAGATAGAGTAGGATTTAATAACCCACAGTTATAAATTAGAAAAAGTTTTTATTATAATAGATTTAATACATTGTTACACAGATAAATAATTAAATCTAGTTATTTATTTGTATAGGATTTTTTAATTAGATTATAAGCTTTCATTTCTTCATTTCTTTATTTAATTCAGAAAGTTCCAAAAAAGTAAAAAAATATTTCTTTTAATTAGATTAATTTATTTATCTCTTTTATATTGGAAAAATACAAAAATATAGTGTAGCTTTTATTTTATTAGATTACCTTGTTATTTATTTCCATAGATTAAATGCATACATGACAATTAATGGACCACAACAAGAACAAACATATGGTAGTGATCCATGGGTCTCCTAACCGAACGGGCATGAATTACTTACAAACATAGATACTAAACTTTGTATTTTTGTCATTAGAACACCATCACGGTGCTCAGACAAAATTTCACAATTAAACGTTTTAAACATCGTGGCCGACAAGGCTTAGGGATATTGGACTACCCATAACAACAGAGTCTAGATTCCATGTATGACCATATAAGGACCATGACCATAGAGATTTTACGGTTGTGATCCAACAGTCCCAAAAACCAATTAGACTTATAACAACGGATTACACACACTAGTCTTTAGGACATCCCCGCTTCCGTAAGACATTATCAGACAGTTGAACGTTCTAAACAAAGAAGATCATCAATCCCTCATGTTCTAGATTGAGCCACCTAACTGCCCATAGAGCCAATGGAACCATGCCTCCCTCATTTATTCTATGACCTTGTCTGGAAATCATTACGAGGTGCTCATCAGCTTTTTAGGTATCCCACAACCGTTAGAAAGGATTTCAGTGGAGCTCGATATTGATTGGAGTCTTCGTGTGTCTATTCTTTCTGACCCATCCATTAGACCCATTCATGTTAGAAGGGCCTTCCTTTCCCTTAATGATCAAATCTCAATATTACGCGTCGAGGACATTGTTTTGTCTTGATAGCTTACTCATCCCATTCCCACATATTTTCATCCACATATCACATATTCATTATATTTCGCTACCCATAGCCATCCACTCATTCTACATCAGTCGTCCCAGCATGACCTTGGGAGGTCAATTGTGGTTGAAGATCGCGTTTCAATTTTCATCCATACAATGCACTCATCGGTCATGGTTTCTACATCTGAAGTTGAAGCCATTTTTGTTTTTGATCACCACACTGAAATCTTACCAAGAGCTCTTCCTTGGTTTGTAATTTTAATTTTGAATGAACATTCTCCTCTTCCAATGAGTAATGAATTGATCTCCGGAGATATTTCTCTTCCTGTATCTAGCAGTTATATACCTCAAGATCATTGAAATTTTCTTGTTTTGATAACTTACCCATATTACACATGTACATGTCTAATCACAACTAAACTAACTGTATAATGTGAAGTAATCAAACTGTTAAATCAGCCTACTCTAATACCAAAACTTTATCAATAAACACCAATTAAATTTCATTATTGGTTAACTATTTACCAAGATCTTTAAAAATTCATCAACTTTCAAGACTTTAATTAATCCAAAATTGATTAGAATATGATATAAATCTGAAATATAATTGAGCTAGAACTGATTAATGAAAACATTGTTCAATAACCCATTCAAATTTTACTTTTAACCGATTTAATCTCAGATGTCATAAAAATGATATTTAATCTTGCTTGAATTTTAATTTAACTGATTGAATGTGGAAATAAATCATGATTAAAATGTAGATATGACATATTAAAGAGATGACACCAAAATTGTTTACAGAGTTTGGCACCTACCTACATCTCCAGGTTCATATGAACCAATCTATTAATTTTTTTCAAAATCATAAGTACAATAAAACTCAAAATTCACAAAAATAAACCATAACTTGCAATGTTGTTTCCTCATACCTTTGAAAGACCCTGATGGAGCTCAATGTTCATCTTTCACCTTCTTGAAAAACTTGTATAAGTTTATCCATGTTGTTCCTATCCTTCCAGTGAGTTCCGTTGTACAAAAAAACATAATAAAAACTCCATAATAGGAAAATAATACATCCACAAGGAGCATCTCTTAATTTTGGACAACTTTCCAATTTACTCCAAAGACCCAATTTTCTCCTAAATGCCTCAAAATCTTGCTTTTACAAAATTGTCTTATTATGACTCTAGCACAGTCTTTAGACTTGTGCTTATACAAATACCAATGAGCATTTATATAGGCCTAGTGAGCCCAAATGGCGTGGTGATGGGTGTTATTTTTGGTATCTTGGTGGTTGGGGATTCAATCCACCCTAACCACCCACCGACTCCTATTCACCATGTTTGGGATAAATATCCCACAATGCTCAGGTGTGGATATGCATTATCCTTTAAATATGTTTTAACCAACTTATTCCCTCATGGTTGTGGCCATGCATTATCTATTTTTCTGCCCACATGGGCACGGTGGTGGAGGTTTTTGCGCCACTTATTCGGTCGGTGTAGTTGGTTGCCGAGTTTGTTTCCACAAAGGTTGGCCATTGAATGTGTGGCTAATTTTTATGTACCTTGTGGGCATGGCCGGTGTGGAGAATTTTTTTGGGCTCGGCCACTAGACTCGTTGAGCTATGTTGATCTGCCAATATTGCATTGTTGAACCTAACATAGTAGATAATCTAATCGGTGGGTGAGCTGATCTATCAACTTGGCAAGGTGACATATGACTCGCTCCTCAATTCAATCATTAGCTTGATCAACTCTATCATGGCTCAACTTGGTCTATAGCTCGACTTGATGAGCTGATTGAAATTGTACAGTGGCTAGGCCCCCCTCCAAAATAAAAGTGGACCCCTTAGTTGACTAAATTTTTGCATTATCGAGTGATGAAGACCGATGATGAAAACTCAATGTTTTATTTTCCTCCAGGTCACCTCTAATATCATGACAACACATGTCAATTTTCTACAACATTCCCAGTCTCTGCATCCATATGTCGTGTTATGTCCTACGAACTCTATGTTCTTGCATGGAATGCATCTGGAGCATATGGTATCTATTTTGTGTGTTTCAATAGGCATTGGAAATATATCAAAGCCATATATTGTACTATAACAATCCAAGGAGATTTAGGGAGTCTCTGACCACTAATTTTATCTCCAGATCAATTTACCACAGGTTTAGTGGAGTGTTCCTATGTGATCCTCGGCCTATTGGCCACCCCACAAATTATATTAATTTACACTCAATAATTGGAGCCTCCCCATACACAAGAAGGAGGGGCTTAGCCTTTTACTGTTGGTGAAAACTCAATAATTCGTAACATGAAAAATTATTTTGCCAACATGTCTAGATGTACATTTTATTATTAGTAATAGTATTATGGACATCATAGCGCTTTTATACATGATAATTTTGACAAACAATACATATATTGTAATATATCAAGGTTCTTTTAATCTTTTACTCTCTACCTTAAAAATCATTGTTTTGCATATCACCAACTTTTAAATATTAGAAAATTAATTTTGTGGGGAATTTTAAACTCCATACTTCATTACATTGCATTTCCTTTAATTGCATGCTAAAGTAAAGTGTTTTCATCCACTTGATTGCAAAACTATTACAAGGTGACTTGGATATCATAACCCTTTACCTATTTGTTTACCACCAACTTTAGTTGGTTGTTTTTATCTTATATATTAGATTTTACCTTTGATAAAAATTAAAATTAAAATAAAAAACAATGTGATCATCACTGTGTATTGTGTTCCATGTTTTATCTTATTTTCTTCCTTTTTAATCATAAAAAATTTAAATCTCAAAAGAAAAACATAATATTTTAAAATTGGAACACTGTTTAAATATTTTATTATATTAAGAGGTGTCCTACAATGAAAATCAAGGTAGTGGTGGAGTGTATTCTCCATGAGATGTTAAATATTAATGGCATCACTTTAAGTTTGATGTTCATGTGACCGTCAGTTGAAAAAAAAAATATTCTTAATATTTTGGCCACTTGGTGGAATTTGGAACCCTATTTTACTCCCAAAAATATTTTTAAACCCAACACAGTGGCGTAGCTAGATTAAATCCATTTATCATTAGTCAATAATAAATTATTGAAAATAGCAATACATTTATTATTTAATATTATATGTTACAAATTCAAGATAAATATGAGCATTTCTCAAATTAATATATTTAAAATATTTCTACTATTTTAAGCTATGTAACTTCTTGCCCTATAAAATTTCCATATTGTATCCATTCCTACTCCTTATATATTGTTTTAGGCCTCAAAAAGATCAATCATAAATATTCAGTATAAATATTTTTAAAAGATAAAGGTTGTAATTTTATTCATATCCATCATAAGCATTAATATTAACAAATATTATGTAATAACTTATTATTTCCAAAGATATTGTTCACAAAAAGTATTGATCATTCATAAACATATTTAGAAAATACTCATGGGCATATATTTTGTCTAGTCTGTAGACATTTAATATTAATTTGGGACTAGGTAATTACTATAATATTAATGTATTTATGTGTTTATATATTATTAGTACAATATTGGTTAATTGTTATGGTATCAATGTAGTTGCAAGTTCATAAATTATTTTGGGACTAGGCTTAGTTTTTTAAATATGGCATCAGATTTATCATATAAGTGTATTTTTCATTTATTATTTAGTTATTATGGGACTAGGCCTAATCAATTTATATGGTACTAATTTATTTGTTCGTTTATATTATAAAGTTATGTACTTGTGTGGTTTAGTTCATTAATAATTGTTATGGTTAGTTTTGACATGACAAAAAATGAACATATTGGAATAAAACTCCAAATAATATTCTATTTATTAAATATCTTGGCATGAGTTTTATCTAGTTGATCCAATATATTATATACCTTTGGTTGAGTGTTTTACAAAGTGAGAGGAGTTAGAATTGGTGGAGGATTTGGTTGATTACCCACATTTTATTGCCTTCCTCATTGCAATGAAATTATTTTGATAGATTTGAATATTAGTAACAATACAACTCCAAGGAACACCAAAATATAGATAAATGGTCATTATACATGAGTATAGTGACTTATCCACTTCAAGGAGGAAACCTTCAAAGCTTACAATAAGACTCAAGTGCTCATTATGATGATCATCTACTAGCTACTAACTCTTATAGATACCCTACTATGTTATGTAAAGCACCAAGGCTGACATATTAAGCATATGAAATCATGAATGAATGTGATATGATGTGATAATAGATTATGTTATCCACAAGTCAAACATTCATATCCTAATATATGACCTAGGATTAAGGGCATATCATGCCCCTCCCCTTCAAAGCAAACATTTTCCCAAATGTTGGTAATATCTAGATGTTACTTGCTGAAAATTTTCCCCTCCCCTTCAAAGCAACATTATCCCACATTATGGTAATCTCTAGATGTCACTTTCCGAATTCTTTATCTTCCTATTTTGTATCTTTAGTGTCCAAATTCTTCCACTTGATCAGAGACTCGGTGACGACCCTTTTCCTCATCTTCTTAGTGTGTGTTTGTAGGATTCCTTTAGGATCCAAGATGATGTGACCCTCCTCATCAAGCTTGGGTAACACATATTGAGAAGAAACATTCAACCCAACGAACTTCTTCAAGTAAGAAACATGGAAAATTGGATGTATTTTAGTTGACTGGGGAAGCTCTAATTTATATGTCACACTATGAATTTTTTGCAGCACTTGATAAGCTCCATAGTATTAAGGTGAAAGATTGATATATTTTATCTATTATTTTAAATATTTTCTTATATGCTTGTAATCGTAAGAAAATAAAGTCTCTAACTTCAAATCTTCACTCATTATGGTGTTAATCAACTTGTTGCTTCATGTGGTTTTGTACAATTACAAATTATATTTAAGGCTAGGGAGCACCTCATTTTGGTGTTGATTGTCTTATTCAATTGCTCTTACTTTAGGATATACCCTCAAGTTAGAGGTGAGGTATGGTGGATGGTAACTATATAATGCCAAAAATGGAAGGTATTAAATTAAGTTTTATACCACTATTCTACAAGTAATAGCCATTGAACCCATCTTTCTTGCTTATTTGAAGCAAAACATCATAAATACCCCTCTAAACATTTGTTTACTACCTCAGTATTTCTATTAAATTGGGGATGATATTATGAACTATGAGCCAATTGAGTACCCAAACATGAGAATAAATCAATCTAAAATTTTATTGGTAAATACAGGATCATGATTGCTTATTGTAATCTTGGGTGTTCGATGTAGCTTCTAAAATATATCTATAAAAATATGGTAGTTGTACTCACTATAAAGGGATGTGATAAGGCACAAAAAAGAGAATATTTGGTGAATTTATCCAAAACCACCATAATTACACTTCTCCCTTAAGATTTCAGCAAACTTGTGATGAAATCCATGGAAACCTCTACCCACTACTCATTAGGAATAGATGGAAGTTTCAAAAGGTCTAGTGACTTAATATTTTCTCCCTTGTTACACTAACACATGAAGCATTCTTACATAAATTTCTAGGCATCCATTTTCAATCCTTCCTATAAGAAATCTTTCTTAATTATGTGCTAATTTTTCAAGAACCCAGAATGGCCAACCACTAGAGAATCATAGAGCTCTGAGAGAACCTAACTTTTAAGGGTATATTTCTTGCATAAGTACAGTTGACCACAATGTATCCCCCTTCCGTGATTTTTTTATAAAAAATTTGGATCCTATTGGATATTTTGAATGAGATTGTGGGTCTTTGTGTCACCATGAGATTTTGATCCAGCTTGATCTACCCATTCTGCCTATAATATGGACATAACATATGATAATGCTTATGTGGACTCATCTCTCCTTGATAGTTCATCAACTACCACATTTTATTTTTCTTTCTTGTAAATTATCTCAAAGTTAATCCCAACATCTTTTTGACCCATTTCTATTATTTTTCATATTATATTCATTGCTCCAAGAATTATTTTAAGTTATCATAATTTATCTTCACCTTGAAGTGACAACCCATGAGATACGATCTCCGTTGTTTGACTGCACAAAGCATAGCCATCATTTCTTTCTCATAATTTGGTTTTTATAGGTTCTTACCTTTGATTTTATGAATCTCAAATGTGATAGGGTGACCCTATTGCATTATTACTACACCTATACCACACCTGAAAGTATCACATTCAACAATGAAGGTTTTGGAGAAATATAGGGTAGATAAAATTAGAGTGGTACACATGGCCTTCGTGCTATAATTTTATCATAATTTTTCACAAATAATTGATAGTAACCTGTAAGCCTTAAGAAGCCCCTCAGGTTTTAGAAGGTTTTAGGAATCTTATAGTATGTCATGGCTTGTATCTTACGAGGATCCACTTTTACACCTTTATGAGAAATAATATGACCCAAGTATTGTACTTCCTTGTATTTAAAATCACACTTGGAGGTCTTGGCATAAAGGTGTCATTATTTAAGATTGTCCCAAACTTTATTGATGCAATGTAAATGTTCCTCCAAGGTCTTGTTATAGATTAATATTTCATCAAATAATACAAAGACAAAATTTCACATAAATGGATGGAAGATTGAATTCATCAAACTCAATAAAGTGGATGGTTCATTTTTAAGGCCAAAAGGAATTATTATAAATTCATAGTGGCCCTCATGTGTCCTAAATGTGGTTTTATAAATATATTCATCACGTGTTCTAATTTGATAATATCCTAATCTGAGATCTAATTTTGTAAAATAAACAACACCATGCAACTCATCTAAGAAATCTTCAATTATAAGAATAGGAAAATTATCTTTCATTGTGTATTTGTTGAGCTCTTTGTAGTTTGGACACATGTCATAGCCTTAATCCTTCTTTTGTACCATCACTACTAGAGAAGAGTAAGCACTCTAACTTTGGTAAATAATACTTACTTCTTGCATCTCTTGTACCATCTTTTCAATCTCACTCTTGTGTAGATAAGGGTGTTAATAAGGTCTAATGTTGGGTAATTGGCTTCATGGTACTAGTTGAATAGCATGATCATGATCTCTTTTGGGAGGTATCCTTTTCAACATATTCCCAAAAATATATGAGTGATCATTAATATTTTCTTGTAGATATGATCATATATGACCTTTTTATGGTTTAGCTTCAAGTGAAAATAGTTTTCCCGCAAACCCATCTACACCCTTCTTAATCATTTTATGCATTTGATGAGAAATAAAAAATGTGGATATCTTTTCTTCATCCCATATAGCTCAAAACTCCACCCTTTAGAATGGAACCTCGTGAGTAAATCTTGGAAGTTAATCTCAACACTTCCCAAAGTAGTAAGCCACTGGACCCCTAACACAATGTATTCTCCCCCAATTTAAATGGCATATTTGGGGTGCTCTAATAGGTAAATTATGTTGGACGACTTAATTTTATGGAACTTTCTTGGATAAATAACTTGACCTCCATATCAACCATAACCTGAAACTATAGGTATGAATAAAGGAAGAAAAATAAGTGTAAGCCCAACTTATCATTGATGAAGTTATGAGTATTTCCATATTCAATTAGTATTGTCGCCATTTTGTTTCTCCACAAACCTGATAACCTTGAAGGTTTTTTGGGTGTTAATTCCTGAAATTACATGGAAAGATATGGTAGAGAAGCTTCAATCTCAATCTCAAGAACCTCTTCCTCTTTATTAGTCATTTCCTCCTCTTTTTCTTCCTCATTAAGACCTTCAATGTATAATAATTTATTTTCATGACACTTATGTATGTTGCTCCACTTTCTATCACAACTATAACATATAGATTTTTCTCACTCTTCTTTAATTTTTTGAGGATTCAATCATGTTGGTTAGAGAAATGATGGTATTTGAATCATGAGTTCCTTGCAAGTAGTAATACCCCTTAATTTTACCATATCTCTTTCCTCCATAAGACAAGAAATAATCATGGATTCTCATTTTGAACCTAGATTAAGAAGACTAACATAAATTTGGATGGTATCCTTGAGTCCACCCAAGAAGAGATCATTTAGATGATCCTCTAATATTTCATCCACTCATAGGGATAGATTTTGGAAATTCAAGATATTATCCTTGATGGTCCATGTCTATCATAATTTGGCTATCTAGCTAAAATAGTTCTTTATAACATTATTATTGCAGTATGTCTAGAACTCATCACTGAACATAAACCAGGTAATAGGGAGGCCCTTATTTTTCTTTTCCTTACATATCCATTTATCCCCCTTGGCTAGTTTGAATTGAATCTAAGTGTGAATCTCTTGAGGAACCTATGTGACTATAATGGGATTTCATGTCATTCTTCATACTTGAAATATTGAACATCAACTCCTTATTTGTTGATTTGAACCCTACTTTCATTTCACCCTTCATTGTTAAATATCATGGTTAATTTTACCTTCTAGTGCTTTAATATCATGGTATATGTTACATTCTCGTGCTTGAATATAGTGATTAATGTAATACTTACCATATTTTTAAAATTTTATTGAAGTTAGGTGTTTACTATATACACCATATGTTTATGCTTTCCAACCATTTATTTTTAAGTAGGGGTTGTTGATGCATTATTATCCTAAGAGGGTGCTTGAAATTTTTCATTTATGTCAAGGTAGTGTTGTGCATGATTGGTGTCATGGAGAGCTTGGTGGTAGGTTGCGATCATTTATGTCAAAATTGATATTATGCTTTGTTTATGCTAGAGAGTGATGTGGGGAGTTTGGTGTGAGTTTTAATTGATGTCAAATGATGCCTAATGATGATTTCAAGGTCTTCATGGTGGAATTTAGTTGTTTCTGAGGTCATTTTGAGTACAAAGAGAGAGAGAGAGAGAGAGAATTTGAAGACAAAGAGGTCTTGTGAGAAGGAATGAATATGGTAGCTTGATGAAATGAGTATGTAAAGGTATGTAAAATTTAGTTGAGCATGAGAGTGAGGTTTAGAATGAATGAGCAGAGGTCTGTAGGTCATTTGAATCAAGAATACCAAGATGTAGAAGAGCTAGATGAAGAAAATAAACCAAATTGTTGAAAGAGTGTTTGAAGGAGAAAGCTTCAGAGTCTGTCTGAAGTTTGTTCGAATGGTTAAGAATTTTTCTGAAGTTTTTAGTTTGTCTTTATATGGTACCAATAGTGTTGGATGACTGATATAATACATTCTTTGGAGTCTAATTTGATTTCTTTTAATTTTGTCTAAAGATTGTTCTATTTAATTTTAAGTTTGAACTGAATGCTTCACATTCTATCTGAATATTGTGGTTTGTTGTGATCTGGGACCAATGGTGTGGGCCAACTGTTGCAATGCATTTATAATTTTTCTAGATCATTTTTGTGATCATGTTTTCTGACCTTCAAAGAATTTGAAAGTAGATTAGTGAATTTCTTTTTTATGGCCAACAGTCTTCGTTTTTAGCACTAAAATGTTCCACATGTTCTATTGTCTGGCCAACCTAGATGTTTTGCTAGAGAAAATTATGTAAATATGAGTGCCAATTGATAAGAATAAGAGAAAGATAAAACTCAAGTAAATAGAGATTGAAATGATATAATTGAGTCGTGATGGTTCAGAAGAAGCATATGTTGTGATTATTCCATGTTTTCAAATTTTTCTAAGATTTTGTATGGCTGACCTAAGTGGTCTTAGGTACATGTGACTGACCTAGTTAATTTTGATCTTAAGACATGTATATAAAGCCTTATTTGATAATCTTGTGTGAGGAGAAAAAGATAGTGAGCTAAAGGTCTCATGTAAAGGTAGAATAAGGTCTTATAGACCATGTGAGGAGAGTGCATGGATAAAAGTGAAAGCCATAAGAGCTAGAGAGATGTGTATGACTTCCTAAAGACCATGAAGAATGCATGTATCTTAAAAATTTGAAGGTGTCCAGCTGTGAAAGGTAGTTTGTCTATAATCATGAGAAGGTGAAGAAGAAGATGAGCGAGTGAGAAAACAAGTCATTTTGAATAGTATTCATGGGTAACAAAAAAGAAATGGTATAAAGATAAACTAATTGAGAATCAGAGTGTGTGTTAGAGGCCTAAGTACATCAGAGATAGAGATCATACCAAGAGGAAGAAGAGAAGAAGATAGAGAAGATCAAAGAATTCCATCATTTTTTTAGATAACAATAAGAAAATGTGGAAAATATTATTAGGTGGCTGATTTGGTGCTTGGTCTTCCTTGTGGATTTGGTGTTTCACTACAAACCCTAGGGGGTTGGTGCCTCTTTACAAGTTTTTTCTTGTTAAATTTAGGTTGGTGTATGAAAAATTAGGGGGTTGGTGCCTCCTTGCAAGTTGGTTCTTGCTAAATTCTATTTGGTGATATATAAATTAGGGGTTGGTACTCCTTGTGGATTTGGTGGTTCAATAAATATTTATTGTTTTCAATTAATGTAATAATTAGTGGGTTTTAATCCCCTTGAGGGTTTCCCACCTATATGATGTGTTCTGATGTGCCATCTCTTGTTTCTTATTCTTTTTATTGGTTGTTTCATGTATAATAATATCACAATGGTTAATGAATGTTGAATGGTTTCTTTGATGATTCACACAAGTTAAGTAAAAGTAAATATGAACTAAATTTAAATTTTTTGAAGACATTGATTCACCCCCCACTCAGTGATTATTCTTCCAACAAATGGTATCATATCTTGGTCATTTGGAATAGGTTTATAGCAACCTTGAAGGATATCTTTGAATCCAAAAATGAATTCCTATTTGGTATCATTAGGGTATTGACATGTGGAAATCAAGTGGTTTAGAGGAATGTTAAAATTAAATAAGTCATTTCAAAATAAAAGAGCTACTGTAGCAAATTTTAAAGTGAATATAATAGTGACAACATGATGAGATAATATTCATGGCCAAATGAAGCAAGGAGTGAGTGTCTTGAAAAATCTCATATGGCAGATTCAAGAAGATGAAGAAGTTAAAGTATGACCTATAAGAATAGTTTGGACAATGCTCTACATGAATTGAAGAAGGAGAAGGAAGAAGAACCACAAGTTGAATTTCTTGATTAAAGTAGTATGAAGAATAAAATCAAGTTGCATGGATAGCCAACATGTTTAGATAATTAAGGAGATGAAAAATATAGATTGAGATGTTGACAACTGGTATCAAGTCTAAGAGAATAATAATGTACCAAGATCATCATAGAATGGTGGAAGTTTTAAAGGATAAGGAGGAAGAATGCATCAAATTAGAAGAAGAATTGGAGGCCTTGAAAGAATATTTTTATCAAATATCTAGCAAGTTGAAGAGCTATGAAGATAATAATGCAGGTCCTAGTTTTAGAGAAGACCAAAAGGAGAACAAGGAGGTTACTAACATGAGAAAAAAGGTCAATTTCAAGAGTAATGTGAATCCTAATCCTATCAGGCATCCTAATTCTATGAGGTATGATATCTCATTTCATGATTAACATTATACATGTAATATGTTTGGTCATAGAGCGAGATAGAATGCAGGAAAAATTACGTCCAAGAAATTATTATTCTTGGGACTATGGAAGGAATCATCAATAAAGAGGTATGTATCATATTGTCTTTTATAATTGTCATGAAATATGTCACATAGGGCTATGGGTTGTCATCAGTCACCTAGAAAACATCAAGTTCAAACTCAAGCTCCAAGAGTATAAGAAGATGGTTTTATTTCTTATAAGGTTGACCCTGTGAATGAATTAAAGGATGAACAAAGCATAGTTAAGAAAAACATGAAATCAAATCATGTATATAAATATAAGAAGGATGATCCTAAGATAGTGAATACATTCAAGAATTAAAAACATGAAGATAAGTTGAAGGATAAGGAGACATTCAAGAACAACAAGAAGACAGACCATGTAGAAAGAGTGAAAGAGGAACAAGAATATAATCAAGCCTAGATTCATAATATATCTACAAGAAATGGTGGAATTTGTTGTCATGGATAGATAAAAATGCCAGAGGTTGAAGAGACACCAAGTGAGTTTTACAGTAATATCAATTTATGTAGAAGAAGAAGGAAGGATGATACAGTCATCAATCCTAATTTTACCTAAGTAAGACCAAAGAGGATTCTAAATATAGGAATAATGGCCTAATGATTACAGACTGCAAGGTGATGGAGATATGGGAATATCCTGAGTTCATGTTGTTTTAAGATGCCCTAAGATGTATGGGGTGTCTTCATGAGAATTCATTTGAAGGCATTTATGGTGATCCAATGTAAGTAGGATTGTAGGTATGTTGCTCATACTTGAAGACTTGGAAAACTAAGGATGAAAGAAGATGAGATTTCAGAGTTGGTATGGTACAACGTCTATGTCACATATTGAGAAGGTAAAGTGATTGGTTTGTAAGGTACCAATTAATGGTTTGAATAATGTGCCATAGAGGACCTATTATGAGCTATGAAGGATATGTAGATCTAAATGAATCCATAGTTCTGAGGTCTGTGACATTGAACAGAAATACATTGATACTGTAAGATCAAATCTGGGTATGTAGAATATAGAGTATAAAGTTTCTCTATATAGTTATGATAATTTGTATGACCTAATTGAGAAGTTATTTATGAATGGAGGATCAAAGTATGAGTTTTATTATCCCATATAAGACGATATTTTTTTGTGACAATGGTAAAATTTTTTGAGGATACGAGGATTTTGGTGATATTGTCCCAACTAGCACGGTGAATTCATGAAGTGTATGTACAGACTTGGTTGACAATCATGAAGATGTATGATAAAGTTTTGGTGGCTCATGAAATAATGTAACATGAAGGTATATTAATCTGAAGTGACTCTGTACGAGGCAGATTAAGACATGAATGAAGTCATGAAAATTTCATTGTCTTTGAATGATATCAAGAAGAAAGTATGGTCTTAGGGGGAGCTTGATGAAAATATATGATCAGGTTTTACAACTAATGAAGGATAGTTTTGTGTCCATGGGGATGCATAGGTATGATTCATGTGGTTAAGAACAGTTTGTATGATATTCAAAAATAAGGTGTGCAATTGTAATAGTTTGAATAATCATTGTCATTTTTCTATATCAATGTATAAGTCTGGTTATAAATTGTTTGAGCAGTCAAGACTGAAGTGGGAACTAAGCAGTTGATCCTTATCTCCATTTGAGAAAGTTTGATAGGGTTTATCAAAATCAAGCAATTGGCTAAGTAAGCTATGTCTAAAGTAGTTCAAGAACTTAGGGGAGATAAGCATTAAGTTCCTTAGATCTAGGAGTAGGTGAGTTCATCAAATAATATATAAAGAATCATGAAGTCAAATTTAAGACTGTTGATAAAACTGAAAGTATTGATTAGTGAATAAAATGTAATCAAAAGTTGTTTATTTTTTGTAATCAATTGGTAGTTGTGGTAGCTGATCCTGTCATGTATTGAAGAAGCAATATTAGTATTGGTTTTAAGAACATGGTAAATGAGATAGTCATGAGTTGAGAAGATACATTTGATATCACTCATATGTTGAGGAGTGTTTGAACAAAGGTGAGTTAAATATGTCATGAGATGAGAAGTATGATCAAGGTTTAGGTCACGAGTTCTTGAGTTCACTTATGAATAATATGCATTGAGTAAGGGGGATCATGTCATGATCAGTTATTTTATGTTTTCAAGAATGATAAGTGTTGAGTTTACTTGTATTCTATTTTCTAGAAGAATGATGAAAATATTGGAAGGTATTGATGCCTCAAGTATGATGAAATCTTAGTATCATTTCAAAGGGGGAGAGTCAAGAAAGTTACAGGTATCTCATTTATGAAAAAAAGGGAGAGTATGTTCTTATATTGCCTCATATCTTGGTTATTAAAGTTTTTGTTATAATGAAATGATAGAAAGAGTACTAGTAACAGTTTTAGTAGAATGATTAGAATTGGGGAGTATGTTTTGTTTCCAAATTGATATCATGTAGATCCATGGTCCTAAGGTGAGTGTGTTATGTCAACCATTAGTATCAAACATTTGGTGTCGGTCAGTTCATTATTGTTAGATCAGTTCAAGATGATAGCTTCAAGAAGACCCTAATTGTTGAGAAATCTTTTCCATCCATTGTAAATGGGGAGAGTGAGTTAATGGCACATGTATATACCATAAAGGGAGAATGAGAAAATGAAAAGTAAGTATCATTTTGAAATGTTTTCAGTTTGTATTATGTTTTCTATAAATGTTTTTTCCATCAATGACAAAGGGGGAGATTGTTGGAAAGTTTTCATTGATGTCAAAGTAGTGTTGTGCATAATTGGTGTCATGGAGAGCTTGGTGGTATGTTGTGTTCATTGATTTAAATATTGATATCAAGTTAATTGATGCCAGAGAGTGATGTGGGGATCTATGTTAAGTGAAGTTGTCAAGACATACAAATGATGTGATTAAGCCTAATGATGATGTCAAAGGTTATTACATGATCTAAGTGAATTTAATTAGTGAGTGTCATTTTTAGTATAGATTGGAGAATTTGAAGATACAAGAGGCTTTGAGAAGAGTTTTAAACATGGTATCTTGGTGAAATGAGTATGTACATGTATGTAGAAGTTGGTTGAGAATGAGAATGAGGTTTAGAATGAATGAGTAGAGGAATGCAAGTCAGTTGAATCTGAATTCTAATATGTTCGATGTATGTTTGTAGTATGAAGGTTATAAGTTCTGATTGTTGAAAGAGTATTTGAAGGAGAAAGCTTTGAAGTCTATCCAAATTTTGTTTGAATGCTTTGTATTTTATTTTAAGTTTTTGGTTTTTCTTGGTATGGGACTAACAATGTTGTTCGACTGATGTAATGCATCCTTCAAAGTTTAACCTTATTACTTCAAAGTTTATCTGAAGTCTATTATATTTTCTCTAGAGTCTAAATTCATTGCTTTCGAGTCTATCTGAAGATTGTGGTTTGTTATTGGTGGGATTCCAGCAATTTGGGCCTAAACTGTTGCCATGCATTTCTAATTTCCTAGGATCAATTATATGTGATCTTTTTTGGCTGACCTTCAAAGAATTTGAAAATAGATTAGTGAATTTCTTGTTTTTAACCGATAGTCTCTGGTTTTGGAACTAAAATTTTCCACATAAAATGATGTAAATAGAAAACTCAAGTAGATAGAGATTGGAATGACATAATTGAGTCATGACAATTAAAAAGAAGCCAATGTTATGATTATTCCATGTTTTTTAGATGCTCTTTGAGATTTTTATAGCCATGACTCCTATGTGGTCTTTCAGGCATAGCCTATGTTGATAACCAAGATCTTTGAGTTTTTCTTATGACATGTAACCTAATGACATGATTTGAGAAACTTGTATATGATATTTTGAGCTTCAAGACTATAGATCACGCATAAGCAAGACAATTGAGAGCTATTTGATGAGGAGAGTGCATGGAGATCAAAGCGTAAACTAGAAGAGATGGAGAGAGGTGTATGAGGTCCTAAAGGCCATAATGAATGCATGCATGTTGAAAATGTGAAGGTTTCCATTTGTTAAAGTCATTTTTTCTATGATAATGAGAAGGTGAAGAAGAAGATGAGTGAGTGAGAAAATAATAATGTTTGAATAGTATTCATGAACAATAGAGAAAGGGTATAAATAACAACTTATGATTAAATATTAAAGTGTGTGTTATAGGCCTGTGTACATCAGATAGAGAACATACCAAGAGGAAGAAATAAAGAAGATAGATAAGATCAAAGAATTCCATCATTTCATGAGGATAATGACAAGGAGAGATGGAAATAAATTTGGTAGTTGAGTTAGGCTTGGTATTCATTTTGGAGTTGGCGATTCACTAAAATCTAGGGGTTGATTCCTCCTTACAAGTTGGTTATTGATAAATTGAGGTCGGTGTCTGATAAATTAGGGGTTGGTGCCTCCTTGTAAGTTGGTGCTTGGTAAAGTCTAGTTGGTGCTAGATAAATTAGGGATTGGTGACTCCTTCATCAAGTATGACAATGTTCACTAAATCATACATTGGAATAAATATAATGCTAATGATCAGGTAATGGCATTTGATTCCCACTGGTCAGTGATGAAAAACTAACCTGATTGAATGAATTGTGCTTGCATGTTTCTAAATCTGAGGTTTAATTGTATCTTATGATTTCTATATGTTAGTCTTGGTTGGCTTGTAGACCGATTTTACATCCAAGAGATATATTTGTTCATCTTGGTCTAATATCTTCATGACTCGTGTCATACCAATCCAGTGTTTGAGGAAGTTTCAACATAAAAGGTGCAAGATGCACAATTAGGGTAACACATCTAGGTAGTGGCAATTGCACTCCTGTTGGTCATCAAATAGGACTTTTTAGAAGAGCAACAGTCAGGGGACAAGAAGTCCCTCCTCTTTAATGGGAGAGGTTCCCTTATTCTAGAAACGAACTTATTTACAAATGTACAGAACATTGTTTTATGGTCAAACTTGGATATTGCGAAAGTGTTTTCCACAATAGATCATCAATTACACCAGGACTGAGGAAAGGGAATCAAGAAGATGAGCAGAATAGCAACATTCAGAATTATAGATAGCAGAATAATTCCTCGTGTATGCGAAGCTTCAAAGTATTTAAGACAAGATCATTTGTGATTGGCTGAATGAGATTAAATTTAAAGACACAAAGTTCTATAAATAACCTTCTTCAGATTTATTAATCAAGGACACAAAGTTCCTTCTTGGTTGTACAAGATCACTGTACTTGCAAAACTGAACAGTATGCAATCAGAGAGACTAACGAGTTAGGAACAAAATGATCTCCACAATATTAAAGGAAAACACAGAGATAACAAGAATCAGATAGACAGAGAATGAAAAGCCCTTTTGTATTGATTTCTTTAAGATCTCTTTACACTTTCAGCAAAATATTCCAAGTTCTTCCTCCCTCTTCAAAATGGCGTGGAAAGGCCATTATATAGATTACAAGTCAGTTACTCTTCGTAACTGTTTCTTTTAACTAAAGAATAGTTAAGGACCGCCAATTGCAATACCTTAACTAATTACAATAGAATACGAAAAGAAAGGGAAGAAGAGAAAAGAAAGGAGAAGGAGACAGGTGGCCATGCTATTGGGAGGGGCCCACTGTCTTCAGAATCCGCTGCCTGAATCTTCTTCAATGACTCAGCTATATCTCTGCCACGAGGGACTGACGTGTTGGCAGTGCAGACTGAGTCCAAAATCCCAGACATTTCTCCATCTCTTTATCAAACTCGACGTGAGTATGATAATCTTTGTTTGCTTCTTCAATGGCAGACTGAAGAGAGCAAATTTCCTTTCATCTTTTCCTTAGAGATGGATTCTTCCTTGAACAAGATTATCTTTGACAAAAGCTCTGAACTGAGCTTTGATTTCTTGCAAGGATAAGGGAACACCAGAGTTTTCATCTTGAAGATGACAATGTATATCCTTGAAAGCAGATAGCTGCCAGTGTCTTGAAAGCTTCTCCCTTCTGCCAGCTATTCTTCATTTCTCCAAACAGCTTCCTCCAGGACTTGATTTTCCATTCCACGCTGTAGACCCAGGATTTTGACAAGATTGTCCTTTGGCATCATCGAAAATCTTGCTTCGCCAGTAAGACGTTCTCGTCTGTCTGTCCCATGAGGCGAAGGTCTACAGATGCAACTACTCCAGAGTTTAAGCTCTTTATCCATATACCCCAATAGTAGAGGATAGCTTCTGTTGCAAATTATTCTACCTTTCGATGTAGTTTAAAAGCTTCATCGATGAAGTTTAGCCCTGCAACAAGCATGTCATCCACCATGGCTTCAATAGCTCTGCCATAGACAGAATACTTGTGCATCTCTTTAATACTTTGCACTTCATCTTGGCTTAGAATTACAGGAGGCGGTAGAGCAGTCAAGGGGGTAGGGTCCAAAACTTTGTCCTTAGACAAGAGTGACTTGATAAAACTTGTGAGAACTTGGGCTTGTTCTTCCAGCTGCTCAATAGTCTGCTGCCCTTTCTCTACCCTTCCAATGACTCTTGTGACTGTTTCCTGGAGGTTGTGAATCTCACCTTCAGGAGTAGACTCTCCCATAGGGATCCTTGAAAGCTCAAGTCAGATGTTAGCAAGTCTGATTCTGATTTGTCTACTGTGGGCTTAGCAATCTCCAGGAATTGCTGACCTTGAGCATCAGACACAATCCTGGAAGTGGTTCTGGCTTTCTTGGCACGAGAAGGAGTGGTGCCCAACAAGGCTGCTACAGCATCAAAATTTGGTCCCAAGCTTTGAGAGGAGGATTTCCTCTTCCTTTTGTCAACCAGAGGTTGCACCCAAGCAAAAGAGGAAGAAGAATCTGCAGGAGGGGCAAGGGGACCAAGAGACAGGGAGCTCATGACACTCAGGGTCTGTGCAGCTGTTGACTCAAGCTGAGATATGAGTAGAGCACTGGAGGCTTCCGATGGCGGTAGAAGAATCAGTAGTACCTGGAAGTTCAGTGCTCTGGACCTCCTTTTCCTTATCTGCTGGATCTTTAGGAACACTTCGCAGGAGTTGGCATCTCACTTTCTTCACTTTCACTGAGAACAATGATGTTCTCTGGCCCTGATAGGCAACTCTGCCTGTTTTCTTGGAGGATCATTCTCTGCAGGTTCCTTCTTTACCTCTTTGAGTTTCTTCTGTATACACTTGGGTAGATGGAGAAGGAGTAGATTCTACAGGTCCCTGAGCTGTTGAGGCAGGAGGGGTTTTCACTGGTGTTCCAGACTCTGGAACTGATGCCTCTCTTATGGGTGTCGAATCATCCTTGGAGCTAGATTCTCCTGAGTGCCTCTTGAATTCTTGGATCTTCTTACTGAACCAGACCCTAGTTCTGATCAAGACTGGAGCAAGAATCTCAGCCAGATCATCTCTCTCTTTCTTGTTCCAATCCAGGTCCTCCAGAGGGAGTGTGCTTAATCACATTTTCATACTCATAAGAGTATAGCTCAGAATTATCATCTTGGAGACCTTCAGGAACTTGGTACAGACTGAGTTCTTGGATCAATTGCAGGGAGAACCTGCCACAATGCCTTCTTCTGGCTTCAAAATCATCTGCACAGTCAGCCCAGTAGTCTTCTGTATCTGCCCTATGATGATAGAGTTATTTTGATGTTCTGTTCAATGAACTTCTTCAAGTCAAAACAGGGTCTTGGCCTGAAGAAATGGATAGTGATAGGGAGCTAAGGCTCTTTCTATGTTTTGTGCATCTAGCGCTGTCTTGCAGGTGTAGTTTCCCAAAGTGATGGGGAAGTGCAAGCCAGTAATTTTCTTATCCCTGCAGGTTCTGTGCAACTTGTCCAATTCCCTGCATACCTCTATCAAGGCCATTTTATCATTGCAGAACATGGGGAGCTTAAGAGGAGCGCTCTCATAGCCTGCAAGCCTGATATAGGAGAATTTCCTAAACTGGCATGAAGTAGGCACCATATTTTGAAATCAGGTTCATGGCTTCATCGGAAAATTTTCTCGCTGTGTCGCTCTTCCAGCAACCCTGACAATGTACATGGTGAAAGCATCATTCACCCTTCTGAAGTTGCGATTGCTAGTGTCCAGGGTGCACTGAGGGCAGTAGGCATATACAGGGTCACCCTTATGAGCATCTACATGTATGAGAATCCAAACCATTGCCTCGATGCTGCAAGAGTATACATCAAGATATGAAGTCATGTAAAAATTTCTTTGTTTGCTGTACATTGGACAACTGCTCTGTTAGGTTCATACTGATGATCTCTGCCCATTTGATACTTCTGAGTTCCTTCGCACACTATATTGATAAGTGGGCACATCCAGAAATGGAACTCATTGGTAGAGGGTAAGCCCATGACCTGAGACGGTAGGATTATAAAATCTGATAGTTCCTCGTTGAAATCGGCACAGAACAAGGGTTTAGGATCAAATAGAGACGCCCCCTTTCTTAGGGTTTTTGAGCCAGGACTTCGCCACCCGCAGCCTTGTATTTCTCACTGTCCTGATCGAAGATGGACTTGTCCCTGGTTTTGAGAGATAACTATAGAATTGTCCATCTCCGGAATCCTCAGAGCAGCTCCAATGGCGGCAGCGTCCAGCTTGGCAATGAGCTCCCCGTGTACTTTTGTCAATTCGCTCGTAGCGGGGTCGAAGTGAGCTCCGCATGAAAGTACAGTATCAGCACACTGCACTGAGATAGGGAATCCTCTGGCGAAAGCTAAACCGCTATCGTTAATCATCTGTGCCATTAGCGTAGGGTTTGCATCTGTCATTCTTGACCAAAAATCACCGAAGTCGAGATGACGAGCTTCACTGTCTCCAATATTGCTAACGGCAGACTCAAGTGGAGAAATTTGCTCCTGCCCCTGAAACTTGATCTTCATATTGATAGATTCGGAGCTGCAACCTAGACTCTGGAAGGAATTTGCAAAGGGAAGGGATATTTGCGCAGGGAACTAGATTGCAAGGGTTTGAGCAAACGATAGCAAGGAAGCAATGCGAAAAAGCGAAGGTGGTATGCTTGGTTATATAGCCGTTTGAGGAGCGGAATGAATTTAATGCGCATTGAATACACAACCACCAATTTGAAAAATATCATACTTGGAGCGAGCGGGAAAAACTAAGTGTGAATGACACTAGGTACGCTTGGGACATGTGAGACGTGAATGCGCGAAACACGCGGCTCGGCCGGTTCGGGTGAAACAGGGAGAGGACGCACAAATGCATTTGGGACAAATGGGACGAAAATGTGCGAAGTACGTGATTCGGGTGTTTCGGCCGAAATTGGAACAGCGGGCCCATTTGGACTTGGGACATTCGGGACACAAAGTTCCGAAGTACGCGACTTGACCGGCTCGGCCGAAATTAGGAAAGCTCGCACTTTTTCAAATGGGGTAGTTGGGACAAAAAGTTCCGAAGGACGCGGTTCGGGCAAATCGGCCGAAAATGGGAAAGCTTGCACTTTTTAACTTTGGGACATTTGGGACAGGAAAGTGCGAAGTACGCGGGAAGGATGATTCAGCCGAAATTGGAACAACACACAAAATAAGTTTTGGGACACTTGGGACAAAATTTTCTGACGGGCCCGAAAATGGGACAGCTTCGGGGATTTCGGCCGATCGGGGAACAGAGTGCATTTTCGTACTTGGGACAGATGGGACAAAAAGTTCTGACAGGCCCGAAAATCACACAAAAAGACCCAAAACACAAATTTTTTCAACTTCACGACTTAGGCACCTCAGAGAAGAACTCTTCAACTCAAAATTTTGAAAATTTTACTCTTATCAGAGTGGGAAATTTTGAGTGGACAACACTTCCAAAAAAGGGTGCCTTAAGGGGCATACTAAGATTAGGGTGTGATCAAACTTGGTCCCCTGGGATAGACCAAAAAATTTGAGAGATGTTATTTTTCATAGTTAACCTATATTTTCCTCATTTCTCCCTTTTGATCACTCATCATTTCCACGTGTATCATTGTTTCTACATGCTTCATTATTTTTATAGTCAATTATTACTACTTTAAGTCAACCTGAACCTTTTTCATTCACCTCCATTTATCTCTTGGCCTCCAATCCTCGTGTTTAACACATTTTGGCCTTGTGGTTTTCCCAAAGGTTGACACCATTTCCCATGGGAGATGGTGTTTATTTTTTCTTTTCCATAGCTGACACCATCACCCATAGAAAATGGGATTGGATATATACACTTGACCTTTCTCCATGTAAAATCACCTATTTGAAACCTAATTTATAATCATTTTATCATACCTATACTTTCTCTTGCTCACATTATTTCATACTTATCATTATAAAATGATGCAAATATTAGATAAGAATATGCAACGCACTAGAATTCCCTTGTTTCCAATTTTTATTGGGATAATATCTAAGATTCCTTGAATTATGTATCTCTTAAATGGATATTTTTGAGAAATGGGATGTGTTTCACTTGTCACATATTTGTTGACTTGGATTCTTTGATCTTACCTCTTTTGCATTTGGGTCACCATAGTGAGTGAGGACTACAAATCTTCTTATTGAGCTTTTCCCTTCTCCACCCATAGTGATACTCTCTCATTATTATTATCTCTGGAGAGGATTATGCATCAATGGTCATGTGCATGATACAGGTAAGTATTTATAACACTCTTTAGTCTCTTATGTTCTATGTGCATGTTATGCATTGTTCATTCATTATTATAGAATAGAGTAGATGTATGTTTGCTTTATTCTATTGCATCGTCATATTACTATTAAACCCATTGGTTTTATCCACCCCCGGTTTACTCTTTTTTTTTAATCCTATTAGGATAATTATATTTATCTTAGTTTTAAGCATTTAACTATTGTTGTGTTATGGTTACTATCCACTAGAATTACGACACTAACACTCCTTGACCACCTTTGTATCTACACAGTGTGTTTGTTATTAGATTTGATCTCTATATTTAAGAACCCAGTTGGGAACCTCTATTTTACCTATCATGCAATGGTAAAACTGATGTGAATCTTACTCAAATTCTAATTATTTCATATTCACTCTTTTATATTTTTCCAACTTTTCTAATGTCATCGGCCCCTGTGCAGAACCCTACCGCATGGACTATTATGTCTGAACTCCATTTTTTTATAACACCATCAACCCTTGTGCAAACTTCCTCCATGGATGATCCTTTTTAGCATTTTTTATTCTATAACTAACTTCTTCCCAATGTCATCAACACCTTTGCAATTTTACTACATGACCGATCCCATCGTAAAATACTTTCAGTAACCTTTCTCTAGGTATCTTTGTTACATCATGAATACTTATTCAGTGATTCCACTACAACCTCAACTAATCCATTTATGTGTAATCATAATAACTTTGACAACTATGGCCTTCGTAAGTTGGTTATGTATTACATTAATTGTCTTTCTATAGGAACTAATGCTAAGAATTCAAAACCCCCACCTTGAAATGTACAAACCAGGTTTATCATCTGAAACCTTGTCTTTGATACTAAAAAAGGGGAACATGAGCATATTATTTAATTTGGTTATACCCATGTTATGAAAAAATTCCTACAATGGTTTTTTGAGTACATAGGAAAGTCTTCTGAAATTTTATGCAAGCACATTGATGATTATATTTCTTAGAATCTAGATGTTGATATCAACCATATTGAGCCTCCTACAAATGGATAAAATTATGATTCAAATAATAACACCAATATCTCTTCCAATATTTATTCTACCCAAATTATCATTCATCTCATTGATCACCTAATTTAACAACAAACCATGATTTACAATTAGTTTTTACAACTCCAAACGAATCTAACACAGCTTGCTAGTAGACCTTAAAAAATATTTTGGGGCATGAAAAATAAATTTCATATCCCTCCACATTTGTTTATACCCATTGGAGTTCCCATTTCACAACCCCCCATCCATAAATAAACCCTTCAAGTCATTCAAAGAGAGTCACTCACTCCCTACATTATATTTATGGACATTGGAGGTGTCACTCCTTTCATCACTTATGATGGATTTGTTGACCCCACTCTCCATATTAAGGATTTTATAAATCTCATTAAATATTAAGTCAAAACCAACTCTTAGTCAAAACTCTTATAGAATATGCATTGGATTGGTATCATACCCTCCCAGCCAACTCCATTTTCAGACTGGAAAGTTTGGTGACCGCTCTAGTTAGTGAAATCCAATATAATGATATTCCTAAAAAATAATATCAATGCCTTCATCAACTGAAAAAAAATTCATGAAAAAATATACAAAACCTTTCATCAAACATTATAAGACTTTATCCACTATGGATGAGCATAAAATTACCAAGTGAAGATTGTTCCAATTTTTCCTTATAGAACTTGATCATAACCTTCAATACAAATTTAGTTAATTCTCCCCTACCTCATTGGAGTAAGCATTTGAAAATTTTAAACACCAAGATTATCTCATGAGATATCTCGAAAAAACTTCTCCAAATAAGTAAACCCCCAAGAACATCTAATTCCTCATGCATCTTAGAAATAATAATACCATTAATGGTGGAGTCACATATACTCTTCCTTAAGGAACTTCTTCCAATAAAATCATTCATTATATTGATCAATCTATTTCCAAATCCCATAATAACTACCCCCTCCTATCTTGACTATCACTAACCTCTATCCAAGGAAGAGTTGTGACGGTGTCTACCCAACCATTCACTATGGTTCTAGACCTTTCCCAACATCTCCCTCAATGCCATGATGAAAACAAATTTTATTAGTGGCATGCCAATTGGGGCCATTCGTATGATAACTGTCATTCCCTTTGATATTTTTCCTACACCTTCCTCCTTGGAAATAACTTTGATCATGAAGCCATTACACAAAAAAATGCTAGATGAGGCTATCAAGGAACTATCAAATCCCAACAATGTGATCAAAATAAAGTAGTTCATCAAGATAATAATCACCTTAAAATGTATTATGGCCCCTTCCCGATCACTCCGAATTTGAAATATCTAAACCCGATACAACCAATAATTCACTTTTCAACATTATCAACACCTCGTATCACTCTACTAGTGCTTCTATAAAAAGTGCAGATCATATGGATGATACTAAATGAACTATCATGTGTATTGAACCATCTTACCCTTCCTCTACCTAGGATAAATCATATGGGATCATCCATCCTTGTTATGCATCACAAAAACCTCAAAAACAAACTCCTACCTCCAATTCCTCAGAAAAGTTGAATGCCATCATCCCCTATGAAAAACATCTTTCATGACCAATATTATATATCCTATATTTTATCAATACTTACGTCATCGACCCTTAGGAGAACACCTCTACCATGGTTTATCTCATAGAAATGAGAGTTATAACTCAAAATCCATAACCTTCTGCTAGCCCTTCTCCTTTAAAACCTATGTAGGTCAATCCTCCCCGAGTTTAGAATGATGCACATGTCATCCCTAAATATTGGTACCCTCTTGTAGAATTTTTTTGCCTCCCTAGTCAAATCTTATTCTTATAACTCATTTATACCTCACCCCAACATCATGTGCATCTTATGTCAGCACTCTTCCTTGTGAACATTCATTTTCCACCCACTTTGGCAAAGCATCTTACCCGATATGGTTTAAAAGAGAGTATCATGTGTAAAGATGAGTAGTTATCCATTTCCACTAACCTTTCCACTTATCATTATTCATGCATATACTTCCCTTTTAATTCTATGATTCATGTTGAGCTTCCATTTCATGTTGATGACTCCCCCCTCTTTATCTAAATTTATATTGGCCATGCCATGGTCAAAAGATCCCTCATAGATGAAGGTTTTAGTACTTGTGTCACCTCTCTTAATGTCATCAAGACACTTGGTTATTCTATCAACAATCTAAAATCCACTAGGAGCACATGTCAAGGCTACAATCATAGAAAAATGCCCCTATAGGTTGCATCTGGATCCCTATTATTGTATATCAAAGTCATGTCATTTAATTTCCCTTATATTATAATATCCTCCCAGTGTGATCGTGGACTCATTCCATGCATGCATTTTCACCCTCCATTTTCCAACGAGTTAAGTTTGTGCACATAAAAGATATCTATAAGGTATAAGGAGACAACAACACTTGGAACTTTAACCTACTCCAACAATGTGGGATATTTAAAATTTCCACCATCAAAGAACTTCCTACCAACCCATTTTATAAATATCAATGCTTCAATTATCTTTTGGATTATCTTCATGGATATAGTGGTCATATTATGGTTTTGGGCCATGCTCCACCAAACCTTCTCAAGTTTTATGATCATAAGACCAATAAAATAAACCTTCAAATTAACACCTCTAATCTTCCTGATATTATTATCTCCTAACTACCTCCCACCTTATGACCAAGGAAAAAAGGGCCACCCTAACCCCACTCACAAAATAAGGATTTCAATCATGTCCCTATCACTATTACTCACACTAAGGGTCCTCTTGTAGAACATATCATCTAACCTAATACTATTATTGATTCTTATGTTATCAATGTCACTAAACCCAATTACAATGATTGTTATATTCTTGATGATCCCTTCTTAGAAAGATATTATCGAGATTAAAATGCATAAATCCTTCTCTATCATGACATTTCATGATCTACTTTTAACCATAACATCAACACTATTTCCATTGCCTTACAATATGCACACACTACCTTTGATCTAGAGCCAAATGATCTTATGGGCGATGATGATACTTACTCTAATTTTGACTATAAAGATGAGCTCATGAAAAAAACTCTCCTAATTGGTGATCTAACATCTAAGCCATAGTTTTATCCCTTGGTTATCATGTATACAATTTCTATCATGACCTCTTCACATCCTACCCCTTTTATTTCTCTATATATTTCTACAACTCTACCTTCTACGACATCACCACTATCTCTTATTTCTATTAAGGCTTGTAGCCTACATGAGGATAAACCATACTACACATGGCATAAGGATCCTAGGCATTATGTTTCATATAGTATAACCTATCAACAACTTATGAAGAATCTTGAAGTGAAAGTCAAGAGATACCAAAAATGAAGCCCGCATAACCCTCTTTTGTTGCACCACTCTTTTTTCTAAACACGGTTTTTTCTCACATATAGATGATGCTTTTTGAGTCATCTCCCATAAGTACCAATCCCAATAACATTCTCCTTATGTGCCTAAGATTTGAGATTGATCCCTTCCATCACATATTTCTATGAAGTCATATAATTCTCATCATTCCCCCATCATTCATCCCTTAATGATATTCTCTCATGAAATCTTCACACAGATCTCTAAGAGGATTGATAGTTCTTTTATCTACACATTCATAATCCCGTCATGGTATTAACATCACTCAAGATAACCTCGAGGACCTCATAATCCATATTCGCTAAAAAAGCATACACAACATAATAGACATCATTAGTGATGTATGCAAATCATTCACACATCGTCATTGAGACACATTATTCTATTTGCTATAATTCTCATTTATATCTTGTTTGAATTTATATGGCTATTTCTTCCTATCTTAGATATTTTGGTAATTCTTATCTATATCCCGTTTGGTTTTATCCATCTCACTTGGGTTTATATGGCCATTGCTTGTTATCTTGGATATTTTGGTCATTAATTTTGTCTCATCTCTTCGTTGGGTTTATCTCTCATCACTTGGGTTGGCCCTATCTTTTTCCCTATTTCATTCAAATTTTACACAAATTCTACACTATCACTTTTAAACATTTTATCATTTCATTTCTCTTAATCATATATATTCATACATTTATGCATACATAGGAAAGTGGAATTATAAAAGTGAACATACAACACATATCAATAATCAACGCACATAATATCACCAAACTAATGGTATCTTGTGTGTGTGGGGGGGGGGGGGGGTATTGTAACGCCTTGATTTTTGTAAGTTATCATGGTGATTACTTTTCATAATGTTGTAACTGCTGAAATGAAGACAAACATGTTAAGATATATTTTTGATCTTAAAGGAATGTGTTGCTAATCAAGACCCTTGTATGCTGTAATTTGTTTACTTGGGACAGCAGTTATTATTGCTTGTATGTTGCTGATGTGACAACAGATTTGTCGTACGCTTGATGAACTATATTCGCTGATTGACAGCACACCTTGAATCAATTCCATTGATCTAAGGAATGTTGTGGCCTTCTTGTAATCACTTTGTCAATTTACTTTTAAACCAGACTGAAGGTTGATATAAATGTTGCAGCACATGATTTCAGGTATGAATATCTGGCATGTAGATGCCAATGAAAAAGGTTCGATTCTCAAACCATGTAATGTTGTAACGCTAGAATACGTAAGGTGATAAAGGCCTGGATGCGGGTGGCTCAGGTATGTGGAATGTGGGACAAAATGTCTTGCTTAATGTTAATATAACTGTCAGGCGGAAATATTTGATATGGAAATTGATTAATTAAGTATTAGGGGACTAAGACCCTAACCTACCGCTAAGTTCTACCTTATACCCTAACTACTATCCTATATGGATTTTTACATTTTATAAGGGTGAAAATAGATCTAAATCCTATTAACCTATGAACTAGGCGAATGACCTAGATATGGACACTATTAAAAATCCTAAACTAATCCTAACCTAAGGAAGGGGACGCACAGACCCATGTGGACAAAAAGGATAAGGAGGGAAGGTAAGAATTTAATGGGATAGTAAATGAGGTCCTTGCTTGGATAGCGCCAAGTTTGGTGGGAACAGGGAAAAGTTAGAGGCATCCAGTTAGCCATGAGACTAAATTTTGATTTCATGCAAAATTTGAAATTTGGAACTCGCCAACCCAAGTCGGCGGTGGCGTGAGGAAAAAGGAAAAAGGAAGTGCCTTCAATGCACTAATTGCCTTGGTCTTTGCAACCAGCTCGCCTTGGAAAGAGGATAGAGGAAAAGGAAAGTTGTTGTTGTGTGCATTTGGATTTTGTTGCCCTGCATTTGGTTTCTTCACGATTCTGTTAAACCAGCTGTGTTTGATTATTATCTCTGTTTCTTTGGAAAAACTAAGGCTATTCTTGAGCCTGTGGAAGTGTGTGGCTAGTTGGAAAGCCCGGCCGAGGATTTCGTGGAAGGAAACAATTCCAGTAGGTGCGGTTTTCTTCGAGCTTCAAGGAAGATTAATAGGCATGTTAAGCCCTTCTCTTTAAACTGCTTGCTTTTGCTTAATCATCTCATTAAAACAACTCTACTCTTCTGATGAGGGGGTTTTGGTTTATTCGATTTTGCTATCATGATTGAGGTGATTTTGGGTTGAGTCGTTTTCTTTGTTGTATGTGACTTTGGTATTTCTTTGCCAATGGGTAAGTTGAATAAATCTGTTCTTGTTGTACGAGTCTGCATTGATAGTATTGAGTAATTTTTTCTATTACCCATATGGATTCAAGTTGGTGAATGTACCAACGATGTGAATGTTTGTTTTCAGGGTTCTGTGCATCCTTGTGAAATAGGAGAATGAGATTTTCAGGTTGAAATGTCTGTTGAGAAAGAACTCAAACTGGGTATTTCTTTGCAAATGGATACATTGAATGAAATTGTACATGTTGTGTGAGTTTGTTTTGACATTGTTGAACAATCGTTCTATTGCCAATATGGGTTTGAGTGGTGGAATGTAATAGCTATGCGTGTAATATTTCTGAGTGCTGTACTTTTCTTTTTTGTAAAAAAAAATGGAAGGATGAAATGATTCGTATGATTTCTGGTATGTGTTGTCTTTCTAAAACGAACTCGAGTTGAGTAATTCTTATTGTGTTTTGAAGAAAATGGATGTTTTCTTATTGAAATAATTTAAGGAATGAATTTTTCTCTTCCTATTTCTTGAACTCTGGAAATATTAGCAATAGAGCTTCATTGTACATTACGGATTGGACTTACTGTAGGTAAGAGTAAAGTGCAAATTGTTATTTATGAACTGTGTGCGTTAATGGGTTTAGAAGGCCGTGTAAATATTTGTCAAAGTGGCTGTATAATTGTTCCTCTGGTTATAATACAGTGTAAGAAGTATGAATTCTTCTAGTACAGTAAGAGCATAGTATGCATCTTTACATTGTTTTCTCTATGGTGGATACAATGTTTTACCTACTTGTTTTTGGTATTCGTATGTGCCTGATTGAAAGGAAGTATTGATATGGATGATAAATTCTTCCTTGTTTTCATTAAAAGCAGAATATGAATGGATTTATTCCTTGCTGTTGGAAAGTGAATTCTCTCATTATTAGGATGAAAATGTGACTTGTTGTGGTTGTTGTACATTCTATATGTTGTAACGACGTAAATGTCTGTAGAATGAATTATTTAAAAGAGAATTATAATAATTAGAATGAGTCATACTATTGGATTGTGTCTGTTCTAAATAGCGGATATTTGGTTAGACAATGAGAAGAGGTAATATGATCCATCTTCCTTGTATTCGGTTATTGATTTCTTAAGTTTCACTCTGAACTGTTATCATTGATTGGTGTCTCGTTTGGATTAAATTTTCAGTACAGTCATGAGGAAAGGAAAAGGAGTGTGGATGGATAACTTGGAATAATGATCATTTCTTCTCTCCTACAATTGGAAATCTGTAATCGTTAAGGAACGAATTTTGTATTGCTTTGGTTTAAGCATCTACATTTTATTGTTGTTCACTTTTTTCATCAGTATTTGATTGCTTGGAATCAAATGAGTTGCATGAACTGAAAGGAAAGTAATTCGATTTATATTTCAATCAAATTTTATCCTTGAAAATTATAACTAATGAAAGGGAATGAAATTGATAGCATTTATGTTATTACAGCAGTATACATACTTGTGTTCCTAGTTCTTACTGATGTTGTAATCTGGAACTGTTGAAGGAAATTACTTCTTGTAATGATTATTTGGGAAAGAGGGTAGTAATCCTTTGACTGATTGGGATGGTAATTAGATGATTCAGTTGTTATGGTGTTCATTCTTTTTTATACTTAATTCTTGAATGATGTTCATAGTAACGTTTCATAAAAGCAGGGTTCTTTTATTGAGATAGTTAATTAAAAGCATCTCATTTTAATGATAAGTGCTTAATATGCTCAGTTCAATGAACTGACCCGTGTAAGTAATTTTGCAGATGGAACTTGAGTATAAACGAAGACATGGTTGTTTTCTGATACTTCTTTTGATTTACTGAAGATGGATTGTAATTGATCGTTATTACTCCTCTACGAGGAATTGAGAAAAGAAGAAATTACATTCTTCTATCTTATGTGTTGTAATGTTGTTTAATATAAACAAAGTCCAGTCATTTGGACTGGCAAATGTATAGATTATAAAACGGATGGATGAATACAAATACAAGTGTGATATTTTAATGACTGTATCAGTTTGATATTGTTGAATAAGTTGGGAATATAACATTATTCCTTGATTTGGAATTATTCAAATGATCATGGATGGATTTAAAAGGAAATGACATCTATTCTTACCTAAATGCAACTTTTACGTTGAAATGTGCAATTAGTTCATACTTGGGTTAAGATGAATTTTTAATTGACATTAAAAAGGATTTAGGAAAAACATGATCTCTTAATTGAAAGGTATTCAGGATTAGCTTGAAAGCTAAGGAATATCAAAAAATTTAGGAACAGCTGAACCTCGTATTCGGACTCCGTTAATAGTCTCGAATGTTAAAAATTCAGAAAATAAGGATATGGGGAAAACATATATATGGTTAATAGACCTTAACTATGTAAGGTTAAGGAGGATAAATGAATAAATTCATTTAGAATTAGACCTCGTTTAAATGACATCTAATAAGATGGAATTCTGAATTTTGTTTACAGTTGTGGAAAAACTTGGTGAAGTTTAATAGGTTAAACTGATTAAGCTTATCGATAATGGGCTGCTTAGTCCAAGGATTAAGAAGATAACCAAGTAGAGAAAATGCAACACTTCGGCACGAAGGAGGAGATGCGTAGTAAGCTAGAAGATGGATTAAGTCTCTCTTAGCTACATACAACTATAACAAGAACGAGGATAAAGGATCAGCACGGCTACTGAAAGTTGATCTTAAATATTAAGATTATAACCAAATCACACTTGAGCTGGATGTGTACTCTCGATGGGAGGATTTCGTAGGATATTGACATACGCCAGCTACAACATGGTGTCTTCATGAAGGCAGGGCCTTCATGACGACATAATGTTATAGCTGACATATTACAATGCCCTCCTGAATTAAATCATCGAGATTACATAAGCTGGATACTAAGTTCTTGGCTGGGGATAGGAATGTGATCATGTATACGGAGTGACTCCGGAGGACCAAAGGTAACTAGACACATGGAGTCGTCTAGGGACGACACCGTATGTTTGCGTATCTTTAGTTACCATGAGTAACGTCCTATACTCGTTCATATTGCTAGTTGGGGTTAGAGTTTGACCTTAATGGGAAGGACTGGTAGAGACCAGGAAAGACCATTCTAGATAACAAACGAAGTGAGGTGAAGGATGTATTCCATTGGTGTGTATCACATCCAGGAATATGATCATGCAAAGCATGTGAAAATATTTGGCCAAAGTATTGTAAGTGCTGGTTGTGTTGTCCCAATCACCTAGTTTAAGATGCAGGATGTCAGATGAATATCAGTAATAGCTATTCAGATAGGATTCTTAAATGGATCACTTCGATAACTGGAAACGGTAAGAGAACCTTGTATATACATTATACTATGCATGAATTAACATGAAGGATCGGTAAGTCGCCGAGTCATGAAATGAGAGATTGCTGAAACTCCGAACCATAAAATGGGAGATCGGTAGTTCTTCGAGTCATTTACAGCAACATATGGAATCTGTTATATGATTGAATGGCACTGAATGTGTGTTCCATATTACAAATATGTGAACAGAGAACATTAGTTTTAAAAGGAAATTGTGTGATCCAAACTGCATTATTTGGACAGAGAACAATTATTAAAACTTGAACGTGTGTTTGAATTATATAATTCATAACTGGGAACGTTGTATAAAAAAAAAATTCCCTTGTTCTAGTATCTTAAAATGGGGATGTTACAGGTATATAGACATATCAAAAAGAATCATTTTATACATCATCAATACATCCATCTCTCAAAAATAATTAGCCATCCATACCTCAAGCATCCCCCCAAATGGAGGTCAACCAATGCTTTGAGTTGATGGTTATTGACTAGTCGCATGTAGGTATAATGCCAGAGATGTGGGTCTAGACTAATCCCTTTAAGCCTCTCCCTTTTCTCTATCCACACGAATCTCAAATTCATTGTGTGAGTTGCATATGTCACCTACCATGATGTCATCCTATGTGCAGCTGATAATATCATTGTCTTCTCTCATGCTAATCTTGGTTGTGCCTAGATAAGGCCTTATACCAATTTTTTCATATATCCTACAATCGTCAAAGCTAGAGCATCCTTGTGTCTCTAAAGCTTGTGAGTTACCTTCCCCATAAGCCTAAATGCACTCACTAACTCTTTCATTGTCAGTGACATTGGATCCTATATCGTTGTCATATATGTCAAGTATAGGATGTTATCCAAGATATCATAGAGTGTTCCATTGATTATCATGTGCCACTCAGCTATGGTCCACTCTAGAAAAACCAAACCACATATCTTGTTAACAATATATTCTAACATCTACACAAAATATCATCATCTATGTTATCCAAAAATTTAACATTGAGGCTCACTTAGCTTTTTGAGTTGCTCCACTATGATAACTTTGTCTACTAGGCCTCCTAAAATAGCATTCACCTTCTCATATCTCATTATATGGGCTCTTACCAATCATACTCACATATCTTGGGGCATCGATATCATTATAAATATCCTCGGTGCCTTGACTATCTCCCCTAAATTCCCCATCATATATGTCACTATATGGGCACATGTATCTAATAAATATCCTCCTCCTAACCTCCATAATTTCCACTCATGGTTCCATCCTCGAAGCATCTATACTCTCTCCTCCTCTCTAGAAGCCTATCTATCATGGTTTTCCTCAACCTCTATCTCTTGGGGTCCCTCAAAACCTCTTACTCCATTATATCATTTCCACCTACCACCTAGATGTGGGGCATGCCTAACTCAACATGGTCATAATGGTGACACTCCTATTGTTGGTCTTACTCTCCCTCCTCTCTCTCTTATATGTTATGGTTGATACTCTGGGAGAGGTATAGATAAAACATGATATGGGAACCCAAACTAAAATTTTAATCTCTTTATTAGGTGTGTCTCCATCCACTACACATAATGCCCTCTAATCTCCAAGGTCCCATCCGCTACCATTATAGTTAGACATATAGGCCACTCATTTGATGTCCCTTTATAAGACTCACATATAAATTTCTCCTTTCTGACATGTGGAAACCTCCTAAGACCAACCACTCACCTCACTATTAGACATATCTCCCTCTATAAAATCCTTGAGGCATATGTTGTTGCATGTAGTGATGTCTATAGAGGCCTATACATTGGGAACTACTCATATATCCAAGCCGAAAAATAATATGATGAACCTTACCAACCTCTTCTACCTCACTTGAATCTTGTATAGATCATGCACTAGTTACACTCATGTGGTTGTGCCCCAACTAAACTAAATCCCTACCCCAAGTTCATCCCCATGTTCCAATAGCACCAAAAATGACACTAATCCATTTTCCTTTTGGCATAAGACCCATACCACAACCATCCCAATAATCACCTTCAAAATATCCAGAATTTGTGAAACAAATACAAAACTCAATCATGTCATCATTATGCATGGGTGATAATCATAAATTCATGTATCCCACTATGTTATGCTTTCCTCTTTATCATATCTAAAATAACATCAAAAAATAATGCAAAATCCTTGAATCGATAGCTACATAATAACATGTACATCCTGTAGTGTCACTACAGCTTCTATAGTCTATCCATCGGCCCTCCACTTGAATGTGTTTAACCTAAACTCCTAAGTCCCAAACACACACACACACACACACACACACACACACACACACACACACACACACACACACACACACACACACACACACACACACACACACACACACACACACACACACACACACACACACACACACACACACACACACACACACACACACACACACACACACACACACACACACGCACCCGCACGCACGCACACACACACGCACACGCACACACACACACACACGCACACGCACACACACACGCACACGCACACACGCACACACAGGCACACACGCACACACGCACACACACACACACACACACACACACACACACACGCACACACGCACACACACGCACACACACGCACGCACGCACACGCACGCACGCACGCGCACGCACACGCACACGCACACGCACACGCACACACACACGCACACGCACACACGCACGCGCACGCGCACGCGCACGCACGCGCACGCGCACTGCGCACGCGCACGCGCACGCGCACGCGCACGCGCACGCGCACGCACACGCACACACACACACACACACACACACACACACACACACACACACACACACATAATCCATGCCTAATGGTACATGCATCATCTACATAATGCATTTAAATATAAGGCCATGTAGTTGTATAATATCATGTGTAGATATTCCTTGTAATAACGCCAGTAACCATGCCACCTCTACAGATCTCCATAGATGAATCCTCCATGACACGTGAAAAATCTCAAACAATCACCCATCATATCACAATTTAAATTCATCATCCAAATAAAAATAACATCTAAAATTATCAAAATTTTCACAAATAATATATCGAACCTACTCACTTAACGTCAAAAACCCCTAAGAAAATTTTCACAACTCTATATACCATTAGCCCTGCTAGAAAAATTACATCCACTATGATATAAAAATTCCCTCTAGGAAAATTCCATTGGCCATGTTACAAATGATTAGCCTACCATGACTGACAACGTTTATTTCAAGGTCTTGTGAATTTTTCTAGCATTAATTACAAAAACCTAACCTAATGGCCTCTAAATTCAAAACTCTCCCAAACCACATAAACCTTAATCTAATCTACATTTTTACTATCTTTGGGGAAATTTTTACTAGCTAAATTTTCTTCAACTCACATTTTTCCATTTTCTCCTAGCTACCCATTTTTTATTTAAAAACAACACCTACCATTGAATTTGCACCACCACGTGCCCCATCTTGGCCACCTCATATGTCACCTCATACTCTTGTCATCATCACTAAAATCAATTAATTTGGATTATCACATAGCTCAATTTATCTTAGTATAAAATTAGCAAAGTGACAAATGAACTCCTCCCTTTACTATTTCTAATCATTCTTATAACTAATTTCATTTTGACTCCCTCCAATATTCAAACCTTCACATCTTTAAAATAAAAAACCCCATAAACATTCTATCAATTGTGTCATGCTTCTGGTGAGCTCTTCATTTTGACATATCACACATACCTCTACCACCTTCATCCCAAAAATTCTCATGATTTGTCTTCATGACACTCAACTACATCCTTCCCATGACCTCCTAACTAAGTGATTTATGTCTTAGTTTAGTGATTATCTTATAGTTTTTCAATTCATTCTTACTTATTTAGGGTTCTAAGTAGCTATTGTTCCCACCATAGGTAAGCTGAGTGACACTAACAGGTAATTATAAGGTAGGTATATTTCATTTATTGGATTTCATTACTTCTTTACAATACTTTCATTTTAGCTTTATTTTTGGCATTTCCTTTCGATTTCATGTTGCATGGATTATTTTCCAAAGACCATATCATGTTTCACTATTATGAAACGTGATGATCTTCTAGTATACATCATGTATACACCATGTTTTTTATGTTTGATAACCATTTATTTAGTGCAAGGGTTGTTGATGCATTATCCTCTTGAGTGGGTACCTTAAGGGGTTTGCTAGGATTGGGGCATGATCATACCTTCACATGTTGGCTAGACAAAAACATTTGAGAGATGTTGTTATTTTCCATAGTTACCCTATATTTGCATTCTTTCTCCCCTTTGTTCACTCGTTGTGTCCACTTGTCCCATTGTGTCTTCTCGCTTCATACTTTTTTCACATCATTATTCTTGCTTTTGCTCACCCTAGACCTTCATCATTCATCTACATTTATCTCTTGGCCTCCATTCCTCATGTTTTACACATTTTGACCTTAGGGTTTCCCCAAAGGCCAACACCATCACCCATGAGTGATGGTGTTTATTTTTTATTTTCCATAGCCGAAGCCATTTCCCAAGGGTGATGGTGCTAGGTATATATACTCGACCTTTCTCCATTTAAAATCAGCAACTTGCAACCCAATTTACAATCATTTTCTCATTTGTATACTTTCTCTTGCTTACACTACTTTGCACTTATTTTTTGACTTGGATTATTGGAGATTACCTCTTTGACATTTGGGCCACCATACTGAGTTAGGACTGGAAATATTCTTACTGGTATTTCCCCTTCTCCATTGATGCTTATTCTCTCCCGATGTTGTTTTCTTTGGGGAGTATTATGCATCAACAATCATACACAGGCTACAAGCAAGTATTTATAACTCTCTTTAGTCTCTTATTTTGTATGTGCGTGTCGTATATCAGTAATTCATTATTATAAACTAGAGTAGATGTATGTAGATGTAGAGTAGATGAATACCTATTAGGATACCTAGTTTTATCTTAGTTATCTGTGTTAGAAACCTATAGCTATCATAGGGTTAGAGTTATTATCCTCTAGAATTATAACACTAGTACTCCTTGATCACTTTTTTACCTATATAGTGTGGTTGGTCTTAGATTATATCCCTATATTTGAGAACCCAATTGGGAAATTCTCTTTTACCCATCATACAACTACCTCTAATACACTAGAAGATAAGGATTCAAAATCCACATCCTCCATATTTAGAGTCATTCCTACAGTGCTTTGACCCTTGCTTTGGCCTCGAGTTAATATCCCTATTATGATGTAGGGTTTAGATGATGGGATACAAGTATTAGGGTAGGAATTTAGGGTTTAGGGTTTGTAGACACAAGATCATGCACTTGAGTACATTTCTAGGTCCTAATCTTATATTGTTATTCGTGTGATTCCTAAGTGAGAAAACTAGCAATTGATTATTGTCTTTAGCCTCTTTTCTATCTTTCTCGCTTTCCCTTTGGTCTTACACACCCCACAACCCAATTTGGATTTTACTTTCTTATCTTTCTTAACTTTTAACACCAATGCCCAGCCAAGATGTCAACGCTCAAGTGCCCTCGTCCCCTTTAGGCGTCCCCTACCTCTTGGTATCTTACTCACCTCTTTTGGCATCATTTATCTTTTTAGCATCTTAGTTTACTATGGGTTGGCCTTCTAGTTATCAATTGCGAAATTCAAACAAGGGAATCATATAAATACAAAGTTATGTGATCAAAATAACGGACCAAGCTCTAAACATCTATTATCATTGCCTAAGGTTACATCCAAAGGCATTCTAAGAGCATCAAGGCATTCATCTAGCACTCACTCAAGGGACAGGGGGTTGTATTTTTTGCATACACGCATAGGAGGGGAAGTTCATTTTTCCATCCACACATATATCTACATTGCTATATCTAGCTATTGCTCATTATCAAGTGCATCTTGCACAAGAGCTTCCTAGGGAATGATTTCTACACACATGCACAAGAACTATATGGAGTCTAAGATATAATGCAGCACTTGGTCGTAAGTTCACTCTGTTAGGTGACTGTCATGGTCATTTTGACTCCCCATTTACATCTTTTCTTTTTAGGATTTGATGTTTTTGGGGGTTTTACAGGTTATCTTTCTCTCTCCAGGTTATAGGCGAATACACTATGGGATCATCTAGTGACATATAGGCGATGAATAGCGAAGGTTAGCAACATTGGTGAAACACAAGAAGAATTACTTTATGAGCTCTTGCACGGTCACGTGTCTAACAGAGGTATTTAGTGCCTAAGCACCCTTGCCCCAGTCTAAGCACCCTAGTCCAAGCTCATCTAGAAATTACATAATTTTCTGAGTGCGTTTGCGATAGTTTCCTCCTCATGTTCATCAGTTTTCTAGTCTGGAACACTTCAGGATTTATTGTAAAATCATCTAAGTCTTTGATTCCCTCTCTTGCACCTAGGGTTTTATATTTCTTTAGCTTATTACTTGTGTGGAATCTATACTTTAGTTTTTATTTATTATACGTGACTATCTAATATCTAGGGTATTACAAATTCAATATTTGTTAAATCATTTGGTGAACCCATCACTCAAACTAAGCCTTGCTTTTAGGTATTTTTCCATATTTTTATCATGGCTCAATCTTATTGACCATTTACTAAAGCCCACCTTTAAGAGCCTAATAATCATCTTGTTAAACATCCCCAAGATCTAGATCTGCTCAAGAGGGGGCCACTAATATTGCTGAGCTTAATGTTCCTACATCCATTCATACTTTTGTGCTTATTGCTACAAAACCCCCTACTTCCACCCTTCCACCTACTTCTATAGTTCTCGTATTTGTTTATACCCCAACCAACCACTTCACTCTGCCTCTTATTTATCACATGCGGTAAGTCTCTTCTACCGACACTCAAGAACTAGCCTCTCTCTATCAGGATCTTTGTGTTCAAATCCGTCAACTTCAGCAGGCTACTTCTCATGCATCTCTTGATTCCACTTTACTCCTTCATACTCCTTTTGCACTCGCCATTTTCACTTATGCACTTCCTCTAAACTTTGTCACTCCTAATATGCCTACCTTTAATGGCCATGGTGACCCTCAAGAGCATCTCTGAGTATTTCATGTGGTATTTCTAGATTATGTGGATGATCATACTCTACTAACAAATCTCTTTCCTAAAAGTATCCAAGATTATGTTATGTGTTGGTTCTACAATCTACCTGTCCACTTGGTAACATCATTTACGCATTTTTCTGATGCTTTTCTCACTCATTTTTCAATCAATATTGGTTCAAAGATACCCTATGCTCAACTCGCACAAATCAAATAAGGATCTAATGAGCATCTAGTGGATTATGTCTTACAATATAGGAACAAAATAGCTAAGATGTCTAATGTACTCATAGAATCTGAATTGTAAGATCTTTTTGTCCAAAGTTTGTTGTCTCCATTACAAGAGAGCGTCATCTTTGAGACTTCTCCATCATTTGATTAGTTATGCCATACTCTTAAGTTATGAGAAAGTAAACTATTATGTATGGGAAAACTTAAATATCATGATCAAGCTTCGTCTTCTACTCGGTTTTAAATAAAATATAATTTCAAGCCATCTACTAAACCCACTAAAGCGAAAACTACCGTTAACATTGTCTCTACTCCTGAAAAGATTCAATGGCAATTTTCAAAGCGTACATTCACAAAATTTCCTTGTGCTCCACATATTGTGTTGATACAACTTATCGAGAGTAATCTTACTATGTTTCCCCCTCCACTTAATCTAGATCCATCTAGCCCTAAGGACCACAATTATAACAAAAAAATTAGATGTGACTATCATCAATGCATTAGGCATTCTACCGATCGATGTTTCAAACTCAAACATCTCATTCAAGATCTTATAGACAACAATGTAATACACCAGTAAATGAAATTAAAAATCTCAAAATCTTTAATGATCCTCTCCCTAAGCATGAAAAGCAAGTTGTTGAATCTTTTACCAATCATACATATCGTGCAGTGCCTCCTCCTTCATCGAGGGCTCCTGATTTCCTATTTTCTCACATTGATGCATCTCCACCATTCATTGCATTCTTTGATCATAATTATCATGCTACATTCTCTTTTGATAAATTACATATCAAGGATTCTATTGGACCTCATATTATCAATAATAGAATGACCGATTCATCGATTCATATGGGTGTGTGCTCTATTGCACTTCTTGTCGCTATCAACTATCCACTCTCTCGTATTACATATCCAATTCCCAAATCGTATGGTTACGTCAAGATGCATGCTACAGTTGGGCCTCTTGCCATGCTTGTGTCATTCATTGTGGCACCTTCAATCAAAGGTTGTGACATGCTCTTAGGTTTTCCTTGGATCCGTGCCACTCAAGCTATCATTTCCATTAATCACTTGTGTCTAAAGTTCATTCACAATAAGCAGACTATCACCATCAAAGATCTTCCACCATGCACACCATGGTCTCACCCTCCTCTCGAGGTTGTCATCACACTCGCTAGAGCATCTAGGTCCCCTAGACCTCTCAAATCTAAGGCACAATTTACTCTTGGCTCTCTTTTTCATACATGATCTACTCACTCTCATCGGTCCACTAGTCCATCTCATCAGCCTAGGTCCATCACTCGAACAACTCCTTCACATAGGTGCACACCACCTCCTCGGTCTCCTTCACATAGGTGCATACCATCTCCTCGGTCTCCTTCACATAGATACACATCACCTCCTTGGTCTCATTCACGTAGGTGCACATCACCTCCTCGATCTCCTTCACATATGTGCACATTACCTCTCTGGTATCCTTCACATAGGTACTCTTCACCTCCTCACTCTCCTTTACATAGGTACTCATCACCTCCTATGTCTCATGCACAAAGGTATCATTCATCGATACGTCATATGTCTCATACATCACCAATCTTAGAGCATGGTCACACGCCTTTATCTTCACAAGCATCGGGTGGAGATCCCTTTCCCTTCACTTTCATTAGATATCATACTCATCGCCATACAATTTGGGGGTATCATGCTAACTTATCCCCCCTCATAATAGTCTTAGGTGTCTTGTATTTCAATTATTAAGCTTTGTGCTTTACATCTAGTCTTTCTCATTCATTGCACACACATTGATACACACAACTTGTATCATTACACTACCCTATGATACACTCTCACACTAAGGTTCACACTTGATTGTTGAGGGAATACTCCATCCACGAACCTCACAAACTACACATTACACATTTTTTGCTTCACGATACATATTTCTAGCACTACATTCTCACACATCATACTATCTTAATATACAGTCTACACTTTATGCTTCATTGCTCTATCTATCTAGCGCACACAGTTTAAACCATTTCCCAATTACATAGTCTTGTTTTATGGTTCATTCTTGACTATCGAGGGGTATTTTATAAATGAACCTCATCTCATACACATTCGTTAGGGGGTACGTTGCCCCTATCACATTCACTTTACATAACATTCCATCCCATTCACACTCACAACATGTTGCATATCTTGGTTGCACATACTCATGCCTATTTATTATGGTTACATGTACACTTTGTTTCACATGTTAGACAGATGCTTGGTATGTCGTTATCTTTTCTATATAAACATACGCGTTCACTTGTTCTCTAGATGTAAATGAATATTTTATATAGATCCTTACATGCAACATAGATGTTTGGCACTGTATCTCTTACAAGTCCCATCGAGGCTCCTGGGGGCATCTACTTCCGTATACACTTTAGGTGCTATTGTTTCATTTTATATTACTTCCTATTTTTACTAGCACCATACTCTATCGATATATACACGTCTTATTTTTACTAGCACCATACTTTTTATCTTTCTAACATGTTAACGAGTGCTTCATGTGCAACATTTACTTTGCAAGAACTATTTTCCACCATGGTTGTATGATACTTTGCGTACTATTGTTTTCCACTGTTTGCTATTGTATACCACTAATTGTGGGCTTTGCCCTATGTCTTGCTTATTCATTGCTGGTATGCTTTTGGTCACTTCGGCCTTGATTGTCTTACAACATTGTGAGTGATGTCTCATGTTTAAAACCTACTTTTTGCAGTTTACTTTGTATGCACTATTGCTTGTTTCCATTGTCTTCTATAACATGCTTCTTTTTTTTTTACTAATACATGTCCTAGCTACTTTGTTTGCATGTGCCTTGGTTTCTACCATACACATTCCCTCCCCTATAGGGTATCACTTTCAAATCAGCATCTGGTCCTCTCCTTTGGGCCCTATCCTCCTAGTGACGTTGCATGCACCGCAAACGAGGGGGGCATACATTGGGTGAATCAATCACCCTATACAACAACTTAAAGATTCGGTACTAGCTTGTACAATATAGGAAAAAAACAAAGTTATAGGTACATAATGGCCTAGATTCTCACTTGGGTCCTCAATATAGCATAGACACCAGCGCCTAGATATAGACATTAGCGCCTAGGCACTCCCAACCTTTCCTAGGTGCCTATGACCAAGGGTAGTTACAGTTAATTTCTCAAATCAACACAATTTTCAACATTTCACATAGTAGTTTTTATAGTATAGGTACAATCCTCCAACAATTAGAATGTATTTTATCTTCTTTTTGTACTTGGATCAAACACGAAACAAATCATGATCACACCATCTACAGTGGTGTATAAATTAGGGAAATGGTCAGGGATGGAGAGTAACACTAGACCTTTCTCCCCAACACTCTTCTGCCATGGCAAAATATCACCCAAAAAACTTGCATTTGGCATGATATCGCCCAAAAAACTCACTCTTGGTGTGAGGTCGCACAAAAAAATCATTCTTCTACAGCATTTTCAAGACACTTTCTATCCTTTTCACTTGTTACAGATCAGGTGCACATGTTCCTTTTACTACTTTTTCATATTTTTTACTTACTTTTGTATACTTTTACAAAGTTTTCATAACACATGACTTTGACTACTCTTTCACTCTTCTTTTGTAGGTCCATCCTTCATATGCAGTAACGAAGTAAGCAGTCCCCATCATTGAACACATCAAGTGAAAAAAATAATAGGTACAACATGACACAACACATACGCTTCACCCCTAGGGTCACTTCCTCTTTCTTAGCTTCCACACTTCATTTTTATCACGCCATGCTTTCTCTTGTCTCTTCGGCATGCTTTCGCCATCAATCTACATGGTTATCAAGTACACATATCTTATCTACTTTATGTTATCAAGTATTCACTCAACAACATAAAGTGGGGGCAAATGTAGACACAAAATCCCACACTTGGGTAAATTTATAGGTCATAATCACATACTACTATTCATATGATTCATAAGTGAGAAAACTAGCAATTGAATACCATCTTTGGACTCTTTTATTTCTTCTTGCTTTCCCTTTGGTCTTACACACCTCACAGCCTAGTCTGGATTTCACTTTCTTATCTTTCTTGACTCTAAACACCAGCGCTTAGTTAGGACGCCAATGCCCAGGTGCCCTCGTCCCCTTTAGGTGCCCCCGACCTCTTTATATCTTACTCACCTCTTTTGGGTTTCTTTTATCTTTTGGGCATCTTGTTTTCTTATGGGTTGGCCTTTTAGTTGTCAATTGCAAAATTCAAACAAGGGAATCATATAAATACAAAGCTATGTGATCAAAATAAAATACCAAGCTTTCAGTTTCTATTTTCATCACCTAAGGTTGCATTCAAAGACATTTTAAGAGCATCAAGGCATCCATTTGGCACTCACTTAAGGGATAAGGGACTACATTTTTTGCATAAATGCATAGGAGGGGATGTTCATTTTTTCATCCATACATCTATCTACATTGCTACATCTACTTATTTCTTGTATCAAGTGCACTTTGTATAAGAGCTTCCTAGAGCACGATTTCAACACACACACACACACACAAACTACATGGATTCTGAGATGTAGTGCAACGCTCAGTCGTATGTTCACTCTGTCGGGTGACCATCGGGGTCAGTCTAACTACCCATTTACATCTTTTTCTTTTTAGGATTTGATGTGTTTCGAGGTTTTGCAAGAGATCCTTTGTTTTTAAGGTTACAGGTGATATTTGTGATCATCCAGTGACATACAGATGACCAATAACGAAGGCTAGCGACCATCTTACAACATAAGAAGAATCAATTTTCTAAGCTCTTGCACGGTTATAGGCACCTAACAGAGGTCTCTAGCACCTAGGTGCCCTCACCTCAGTCTAGGCACTCTAGTCTAGGCTCATTTGGAAATTAGAAATTTTTCTAAGTGCAGTTGCGATAGACTCCTCCTCTTGTTCATTAGTCTTCCAGTCTAGAACACTTTGGGATTTATTGGGAAATCAACTAAGTTTTTTATTCCCTCTCTTGAACCTAGGGTTTTATATTTCTTTAGCTTATTACTTGTGTTGAATATGTAATTTAGTGTTTATTTATCATATGCGACTCTGCAATGACTAGGGTTTTACAAATTCAATAATTGTTAAATCATTTGGTGAACCCATCGCTCAAACCCAACCTCACTTTTAGGTATTTTGCCATCTTTTTATCGTGGCTCAATCTTATGGACCATTTACTGAAGCCCACCTTCAAGATCTCAATGATCATCTTGTTGAACATCCCCAAGATCTAGATATGCTCTTATTCGTTTCTCTTGAGGAGGCCACCAATCTTGTTAAGCTTAATGTTCCTACATCCCTCCCACTTTTATTCCTATTGCTACTCAACCCCCTAATTCCTTTCTTCCACCTACTTCTACTATTCCTAATCCCACCAACCACTTCACTCCACCTCTTATTTCTCACATGCGGAAAGTCTCTTCTGCTAGCACTCAAGACCTAGCCTCTCTCTATCAAGATCTCCAAGTTCAAATTTGTCAACTTCAGCAGGCTACTTCTCGTGCATCTCCATCTCTTGATTCCACTTTACTCCTTCATACTCCTTTCACACCCGCCATTTCCACTTATGCACTTCCTCCAAACTTTTTCACTCCTAAGTTCCCACCTTCAATGGCCATGGTGACCCTCAAGAGCAATCTTGAGCATTTCATGTGGCATGTCTATATTATGTGGATGATCATACTTTACTAACAAAGATATTTCATAGAAGTCTCTAAGATTATGCATATGCATTGGTTCTACAATCTATTTGTCCATTCGGTAACATCATTTACACATTTATGATGCTTTTCTCACTCATTTTCAATCAATATCGGTTCTAAGATATCCTATGCTCAACTTGCACAAATTAAACAAGGATCTAATGAGCATCTAGCAGATTATGTCTTATGATATAAGAACAAATTAGCTAAGATGTCTAATGTACTCGTGGACTCTGAATTGCAAGATCTATTTGTCCAAAGTATCTTACCTCCTCTACAAGAGAGTGTCATATTTGAGACATCTCCTTCATTTGATTAGATATGCCATACTCTTAAGATATGTGAAAGTAAACTACTATCTATGGGAAAGCTTAAATATCATGATTAAACTTCATCTTCTACTCGGTATCAAAGCAAATCAACTTTCAAGCTATCTACTAAACCTATTGAAGAAAAATCTATTCTCAACATTTTCTCTACTCTTAAAAAGCTTCAATGGCATCCTCTAAAGCGTACATTCACAAAATTGTCTTGTGCTCTGCATATTCTATTGCCATAAATTTATTGAGAGAAATCTTATTATGCTTCCTCCTCCACTTAATCTAGATCCATCTCTCCCTAAGGCCACAATTATAACAATTTAGATGTGACTATTATCAACGCATTGGGCACTCTACCAATTGATGTTTTAAACTAAGGCATCTCATTCAAATATCTTATTGACAACAATGCTATCAAGCTTCCTGATCCTTCGACATCTATGTCAGTCAATGAAAATAAAAAGATCAAAATATTTAATGATCCTCTTCCTAACATGAAGCAAGGCTACTGAATCTTCATCCAATCATACATATTGTGCAGTGCCTCCTCCTTCATCAGGGGCTCTTGATTTCCTAGTTTCTCACACTGATGCATCTCCACCATTCATTTCATTCTATGATCATGATTATCATGCTACATTCTCTTCTGACACATTACATATCAATGCTTCTATTGGACCTCATGTTATCAATAATACAATGATTAATCCATCGATTCATATGGGTGTGTGCTCTATTACACTTCTGGTCATTATTAACTATCCACTCTCTTATATTTCGTATACAGTTCCTAAATCTTATGGTTATGTCAAGCTTCCAGTTACAGTTGGGCCTCTTACCATGCTTGTGTCATTCATTGTGGAACCTTCAATCAAAGGGTGTGACATGTTCTTAGGTCTTCCTTGGCTTCGTGTCACTCAAGCTATCATTTCCATGAATCACTTGTGTCTAAATTTCATTCACAACAAGAAATTTATCATCATCAAGGGTGTTCCACCATGCACACCATTGCCACAACCTCCTCTTGAGGTTTTCATTGCACTAGCTAGAGCATTTAGGTCCCCTAGACCTCTCAAATCTAAGGCACAATCTTCTCCTAGCTCTCCTATTCACACACAACCTACTCAGTCTCATCGATCCACTAGTCCATCTCATCATTCTAGGTCCACCATTCAGGTGAATCCTTCACATAGTTGTACATTTCCTCCTCAGTCTCCTTCACATGTGTGTACATTGCCTCCTCGCTCTCCTTCACATAATTGTATACCACCTCCTCGGTATCCTTCAAATAGGTGCACATCACCTCCTCAGTATCCTTCACATAGGTGTACATCACCTCCTCAGTATCCTTCACATAAGTTCCCATCACCTTTTAGGTCTCATGCACATAGGTCTCATTCATCAATACATCGTATGTCTGCATGCATCGGGTGGAAACCCAATCTCAAAGCATGATCACATGCCTTTATGCTTCTCCCCCCTTAAGCATCAAGTGGACAGTTCCCTTTCCCTTCACCTTTCTACACAGGATAGCATACTCATCATAGTACACTTACAGGTCATCATTCTTACACCCCCCCCTTAACATTATCAGGTGTCTCATATTTCTATCTACTCATGTGCTATGGTTACACTTGCTTCTTAGGGCATCTAGTCTTTCTCATACACACTTTACACACACATTGATACACACAACTTGTATCATTTTTTCATTACCCTATGATGCAATTTTAGTTCCATGGTTCATACTTGACTACTGAGGAATACTACATAATTAACCATCACTAAATTCACACATTCTACATTCTCTATGCTTCATTGATCAATCTATCTATAGTCACACCTATTTCAAGCCATTTCCCAATGATGCACTCTTGTTCTATGGTTCATTCTTGACTGTTAAGGGGGCATTTATAAATGAACCTCATCACATACATTCATCCACATCCACTAGAGGGAATGTTTCTCCTATCACATTAACATTACATACCATTCCATCTCACTCATTCACAACATACTACATATCTTGGTTGCACATTACTCTTTCTTGTTTATACTCACATGTTACACTTTGCTTACTATGCTAGACAGATATATCCAGTATGTCATTATCTTTTCTACATATACACATACACATTCACTTGTTCTCTAGTTGTGAATTCAAAATTTACACAAATCCTTACACGTAGCATCAGATGTTTGGTACTGTACCTCTTACCAGTCCCACTGAGGCTCCTAGGGGCATCTACTTCTTACACACTACATAGGTGTTATTGTTTATTTTTACTACTTCCATATTCTTACTAGCACACTATCTTATATCAAATCATACAAACTTTGACATAATTTTTATGTTTCTAACATTCTAACAAGTGCTTCATGTGCAACATTTTCTTTGCATGAACTATTTTCCACCATGGTTTTCTTATACTTTGTTTTCTATTGTTTGCTATTATATGTCATTGTTTGTGGGTTATGCCCTATGTCTTGCTTATTCATTTCTTGTATTCTTTTGGTTCACTTCATCCCTAATTATCTTGCAACATTATGACCAATGTCCCATGTTTAAAACCCACTTTTTTCTATGATTTTACTTGTTGTCTTCATTGTCTTCTATATGTGTATTTGTCTTGTTTGCACTAACACATGTTTCTAACCACTTTGTTTGCATGTGCCTTAGTTTTTACCAAGCACATTCCCCTGCACATGTATTCCAAGTTTTAGATCAATGTCTATCCTCTCCTTTGGAAACATCCATAGCGATAACACATGTACCCCAAATGAGGGGGCATACATTGGGTGAATCAGTCACCCATTCAGCAGTACATAGTCACAGTTCATTCTTCCACAGTATAAGAACAGAGTAACAGTCATATAGTTACAGAAACGGCCTAGAATCTGACTTTGGTCCTCAACACAGCACGTCAATGTCTAGATATAGCCTGAGCTCCCCAATGCCCAGTTATAGACATGAGCTGCCTTGGCACTCCTAACCTTTCCTAGGAACCTATGACCAGGAAGAAGTTACAATCGATTTTCTCATATCAACATAGTTTTCAACAATTCACATAGCAGTTTTCACAGTACAAGAAAAATCCTCCAAAAATTAGAATGCATTATATCTCTTGTTTCTTCTTTTTATACTTGGATTGAACTAGATCAAAATGGATCGAAATCTGGAAACAAATCAAGATCACACCATATGCAGTGGTGTATAAATTTTGGGAAGCAATCGAGGATGGAGAGTAAAACAAGACCTTTCTCCCCAACACTTCTTCTATCGTTAAGTGAGATCACCCCAAAAACTCATTATTGGTGTGAGATCCCCCAAAAACACTCATTCTTGGCATGAGATCTCCCTAAAAAACTCATTCTTCTATATCATTTTTTGGACACTCTCTATCCTTTTCACTCATCATAGATTAGGTGCACATGTTCCTTTTACTACTTTTCTCACATTTTTATACACTTTTACATGCTTTTTACATAGAGTTTTCATAACACATGACTTTGACTACTCTTTCTCTTCTTTTTGCAGCTCCATCCTTATAAGAAGTAGTAGTCACAAGTATAACACATCAAGAAAAACAATTATAACAGGTATAACGTGACATAACACATACGCTTCACCCCAAGGTCACTTCCTCTTCCTTAGCTTTCATGCTTCATTTTATCACTCCACATTTTTTCTTGTTTCCTCAAGATGATCTTGCCATTAATCTACATGGTTATGAGGTATCCATCTTATATCTACTTTAGGTTATTGATCACTCACTCAAGAACATAAAGGGGGGGGGAAATGTAGAAACTAAATCATGCACTTAGGTACATTTTTAGGTCCTAATCACATACTACTATTCATATGATTCTTGATCGGGAAAACTAGTAATTGACAATGATATTTGGCCTCTTTTCTATATTTATAGTTTCCCCTTTGATCTTACACACCCCAAAGCCTAGTATGATATTCATTACTTTATCTTTATTGATTATGTACACAAGTGCATTGCCAAGATACCAGCGCCTAGGCACCCACGTCCTCTCTGGGCACCTCGACCTCTTTTTTTCTTGTTCACCCCTTTTGATACCCTTTTAGCTTTTAGGCATCTTTTTTTCTTATGTGTCAACATTTTAGCTGTCAATTAAAAAATTCAAACAAGGGAAACATATAAATAAAAAAATATTTTACCATAATAAAGGACCAAGATCTAAGAATCTACTATCATCACCTAACGTTGAATCTAAATGCATTCTAAGAGCATCAAGGCATCCATCTAGCTTCATGCAAAGGACAAGGGAATACATTTTTCTTCATACATGCATAGGAGGGGAATTATATTTTTCCATTCATGCCTCTATATACACTGTTACATTTATCTCTTCTTCATTATTCAAGTGCATCTTGCACAAGATCTTCATATGAAATGATTCTATACACACACACAGACAAAAAGAGAGAACTACATGTAGTTTGAGATGTAGTGTAACACTCAGTCATAAGTTCACTCTTTCAAGTGACTGTTGGGGTCAATCTGTATCCCCATTTTCATCTTTTTCTTTTTAGGATTTGACATGTTTCGGGGTTTTACAGGAGATCATTTGTTTTACAGGTTGTAGGTGAACTTTTCGATCATCCAGTGACATACAAGCAAAAAATCGTGAAGGTTACTGACATTGGTGTGACACAAGAAAAATAAGTTTTTGAGGTATTTCACGATTGCGGGCACCTAGAATTAGTCTCCAACGCCCAGGCACCCCTCACCTAGTCCAGGTTTATTCAGCAATTACTAAATTTTTTGGGTGCACTTACGACATTTTCCTCCTCCTGTTCATCAGTCTTCTAGTCCAACATACTTCGAGATCAATTACAAAATCAACTAAGTCTTTTATTCCCTCTCTTCCACCTAGGGTTTTAATTTTCAGTAGCTTATTTATTAATTTATACCTATACTTTAGCATTTCATTTATCATATGTGACTCTGAAATATATAGGGTTTTACAAATTTAATTTTTGTTAAATCAGGGTTTCATATTTTTGGCCAAATATAAAGAAACATTGACAATAATCCCTAGCTAATTTTTAGAAAGCTTTTAAAAATATAAGAAACTTAGAAAAAAAATAAAAAGTGGTATCTTATGGAGCACATTTATGAAAACCCTAATATGGATATAACCTGTGTAAAACAAGTCAAAAAATTTGAAATTTGGAGAGAACATCTTAACTGATTTTTCCACTTGAGTTAAAATTATAGAAAAATTGCCACCATTTTGGATATATAGCCAAATCTTAAAAATTAGGGTTTTGACCTAACTTTGTCCTAAATTGAAGCTCTGGAACAAATTTTGCTGAAATTACTTAGATATATTTGAATATTAGAAATAACATAACTCCAAGGAATACCAAAATATAGAGAAATGATCACAACAAAAAGGAATAATGACATAGAAACTTCTAGGGGGTAACCTAAACGAGGGAGGCCCTTAAAAAAGACTCTTAGATCCAAGAGAACAGAGAGAGACATTACAAATGGCATTCAACGTCAATTGAACCATTAAGAAATCCCAAATCCCAATCCCTCCAAATGAAGATTATTTCATGGAACATCCGAGGTCTAAATGGAAACTCCAAGTAGAGAATCATCAAGGAGTTACGTGTTTCTAGTAGTCCTAGTATTATGATTTTGCAGGAAACTAAGATGAAAGCTAAGATCCTGGAAGCTAATAAAAAGAGTTTTTGGGAAAACTCTGATATGGTAGCGGTAGACTCTCAGGGAGCCTCTGGTGGTCTGGCTACTCTTTGGGATAAAATGCACTGTACTGGTATGGTTCTTAATGCTAGCACTAATCATCTTGCTATCAATTTTCTTGCTATTGAGAACAAGGGTGAATGGATCCTTTCTAACATCTATGCCCCTAATACGGTTAGTGGGAGACGTAAACTTTGGAATGATCTTAATATATTTAGAAACCAATATAGTACTGCTAATTGGCTTATTATGGGATGTTTTAACTCTCCTCTAAACCCAGGTGAAAAATATGGAGGAATCTCCAGCTTTTCTACAGGTATGGAGGATTTTACTGATTTTATTGTTGAACTTAATCTCTTGGATGTGGATCTTCATGGTAATAAATACACTTGGAATAATAGAAGGTTGGGAAAATATCTTATCCAGGTTAGATTGGATACAACCCTGATTTATGCTAGCTGGATTCTCAATCAAGACTTCCACCTCTCTTCCATGCCCAGAATTGGATTGGACCACAATCTGATTGCTTTAAATCTTCTCAATTGGACTAAACCCATCAGAAGCTCATTCAAATTTGAAAAGATGTGGATGGAGCATGACAGCATAATGACAAAGTTAAAGAATGGTGGGGTTGGAATGGGGAAGGCACTGCTCAATTTAGATTGATTCAAAAGCTCAAAAACGTTAAAAAGCAAGTTAAATTCTGGAATAAAAGTGTTTTTGGCAATGTGTTTGATAATAAAAAGAAGTTAAAACAAAAGCTCCAAGATTTGGAAATCAAAATGGATACAAAGGAAAGATCCGTTGAAGACAAAACTAATGAAAAGAGTATTCTTTCAGAGTTACATACGATTTGCAGCAGAGAAGAATCTTTTTGGAGACTTAAGTCCAGAGCCATCTGGCTTAAAGAAGGAGATAGGAATACGAAGTTTTTTCATATGACCACTTTGAAGCACATAGCTTGTAATAGGATCATGGAAGTAGCTAAAAGTAATGGAAATATTATAAAAGATCCCAGTAGCATCAAGGAAGAAGCCCTGAATTTCTATAAAAATCTTCTTAATGAGAGGAATATCATCAATGTTGAGGCTAATGCTTTTATGCTGGAGGCTATTCCCCAAGATAAAATAGAGGAGCAGAGATTTAAAAATATCACTAAAGTTATCACACTTGAAGAGCTGCAAAAATCTGTGTTTACTTTAGAAGGCGATAAGGCTCTAGGCCCGGATGGTTTCTTCATTAATTTTTTCCAGAAATTTTGGGAAATTTGTTTGAATGATCTTCTCAGAGCGGTGAATGAATTCTACATAACTGGAAATCTCTTGAAAGAGATGAATAACACCCACATTGTGCTGGCCCCCAAAAAAATGGATGCTAAAGACTTCAAAGACTTTAGACCCATCAGCCTAGTGAATGCTATATATAGAATTTTTACCAAAATTATTGCTACCATGATTCAACTCATTATGGATGATCTAATTTCTAGGAAACAGAGTGGATTCATCAAAGGAAGGATTATCCAAGATGGAGTGATTATGGTCCATGAGACCATACATTCTATGGAGAATAATAAAAAAAGTAAAGATGGTGCTTAAGCTTGATATAAATAAAGCCTTTGACAAGGTTTCTTGGGTCTTTCTTGATAAAGTCTTAACTAAATTTGGTTTTCCAAACAAATTCAGAAAAATTATTAAGGCTTGTATCTCTATGGCTAGATTCTCAGTGGTGGTTAATGGCGAACCAGTGGGTTTTTTCACTATCAGAAGAGGGCTAAGGCAAGGGGACCCCATCTCCCCCCTACTCTTTATTCTTATGGCTGACAGTCTTAGTAGAACAATTGGTAAAGCTGTCAATGATAGCCTTTTGAAAGGCTCAAAGCCCACCTCCATCAGCCAAGTTGTTTCCCATCAGCAATTCGCAGATGATACAATCCTCTTTCTATTGGCTTCCGTCATTGAAGCTAAGGCTACCAAGGCTATTTTGTAGCTCTACGAATCCTCTTATGGGCAAGAAATCAATTATGCTAAAAGCTCCATCTTCTTCTTCAACACTCCTGAAGAAAGACAACTTAAAATTGCTAAAATTCTAGGCTGTAAAATAAGTGAGCTTCCAGCCACTTACTTGGGCCTTCCTCTCGGCACAAAAAAAGTCTCTAACAAGGTGTGGGGTGATTTATTGGAGAGATTTTAAAAAAAAAACACCTGGTTGGAAAGGAGCCATTTTATCTAGTGTTGGTAAGTGCCTACTCATAAAAAGTACTCTTCAAAATCTACCCATTTATATCATGTCGCTCTATAAGATCCCTTCTTCCTTCAGAGAAAAGTTTGAGAGGATTCAAAAAAAATTCTTATGGCAGGGCATGGAGGAGAAGTTTAAATTTCACTTAGTTGCTTGGGATAAGGTTTGTACTCCGAATTCTATGGGAGGTCTAGGTATAAAAAATATCGAGAAAATGAATGAGGCTCTCATTGCGAAAATGGGCTAGAGACTGCTTTTAGAGAAACAACCCTGGATAGAGTTAATTAAGGCTAAATACCTAAATCAACAAGTTGTCTTTTCTTTTCTGTAGGATGAGCACCTCCCCTTTGGTTCCATTTTTTGGAACAATCTAGTAAAGAGCAGAAATTTCATTAAGCAAGGCAGTAAATGGAAAGTGGGTGATGGTAGTGATATAAATTTATGGGATGATAACTGGTTTAATGGCAGTCTTATGGACATATTTGGGATGGTCAAGGACAGTCTTATAGACAAGTATGGCACTAAAATCAAGGATTATATCGAAGGAAATGGCAACAGAAAGAAATGGAAAAAAATTTCTATGGAGAGAGATGATCTGATCCAAAATATTTCCTCCCTTCAAGATCAGTTGGATATTATTCCCTTAAGTCAGTTGGATACTAAGGATGAATTGGTCTGGAATAACTCTATTGATGGGGATTACTCTGTCAAAATTGGTTATAATACTTTCTTCAATAGTAGTCAAACTGAGTTCAATTGGAGTAGGATTTGGATGACAGAGTTAACTCCCAAAATTAATTTCTTCCTTTGGCTGGCTCTTAGAGGCAGGATTCTTACCACTGATAACCTAATGAGAAAGGTTTCATAATGCCTAATAGATGTCATCTTTGTAAAAAAGATTCTGAGGATATCATTCATTTGTTTATACATTGTGATTATGTTACCAGAATATGGAGTTTTGCCCTCTCTAAATTTGAAGCCTTCTGGGTAGTGCCAAAGGATTTCAATCAGCTATGGACTCAATGGAGCCCACCGTACAAGCATTGTATTGTCAGAAGGATCTGGAAGCTGGTTATTACTCATATTATTTGGAGGATATGGAAAGAAATGATATTATCTTTAGAAATAAAAACTAAAACTACAAGTTCAGTATTGGTAAAATTTATAATGATATCAAAGAAAATATTGCTAGATTTAAACCCCCCAAGAACAAGTGTTATCCAAAAAATGAAGAACATATCTTATCCCACTGGCAAGATAGGAGCTGACAATAGCCGCAGTAATTCCGGTAATAGTATTGATAGATCTTTGATTCATTAGCATCCTCCTGATTTTAACTGGTATAAGTTAAACTTTGATGGGGCTTCTAAGGGTAACCCTGGGATTGTGGTAGGGGGAGGAGTGATCCGGGATCATAAAGGCAGTCTGATTGCTGCGTGTGATGGAAAAATGGGAATTCAAACCAATCATTTCACTGAAGAATTATCTGACTTTATGGGGCCTGAGAATTGCTATCAGAATCATAATATCCAAAACCCCATTCTTGAAGGGGATTTGCTTAATATCATTAATCATCTTAATTAGTGCTTCACCTCTAAGTTGGAACATCAAGGATTTCATCTTGGTATCCATAAGTTTTTGCCAAACCTTCAATAATATTCAGACCATGCATACTTACCGGGAGGGTAACAAGGTGGCAGATGCATTGGCTAATTATGGCATTAATGTTAACCACATTGTTTGGGGTAATAACAACATTCCTAAACAACTTCAAAGCAGAATTCAAGTGGATATATATGTTCACGCAAACTCATGATTTGGGATATGAGCATTGGGAGTGGATTTGTATTATTAAAACTCCCACACATGTTGGCTTTAAAATGGCACTCATACATATCTTGGCGGATAAGCAAGTTTGTATGAATTATAATGGGAATTTCAAGTGGATCTATATGGAAATGAAATTCACACATGTGGGCAATATTGAGCTCTTAATAATTTGTATACAAGGATCTATGGATTCCCAAGACAGAAATAAAGATAATGATGATCTGGAGTGGGCTGGCAAAAGGACTGTAGTTCTCACATGTGGACTTTCACAGGGACATAACAGCAGTCACTCAGGAATTCGTGGGAAAAGCAACGGCTATTCCAATCAACTTTCTCACAGTGCGAATAATAACAGTGAAAGGTGGACTAATACTAGCACTTTAAAGGACTCTGTAATTTTTGTTTGCAGGTAGTTAAGCATGGTGAGAATGGGGGGAGCCCCTTGCCAGATTGAGCCCAGCGTGGATCTGAAATGGAAGGAGAATGAAGAGCTTTGGAATCTTCTCAGCTAGGGTGGCATCACCAACTTTATGGAGAAGATTCAGGGCCACGACCAGAGTATTTCGGTGTGATTTGCGAAGGATTGGAAGGATCGCACTGTGGATTATGGTGGACAAAAGATTCCTATCAACGAGGAGTTAATTGTTGAAGCGACTGGCCTGGGCATGAAGGGGTACCATTTTTTCAATAAAAGGGTGGACAGAGAAGCTGAGGAGAGGAAATTTGTTGAGGGAACTGAGAAGTTGGTCTTTGTCACTATGGGCCTACAAGTTAGTTTGATCCCTTCACCCTTTGACGAGGTTACCTGAATGATGGTGTGTTTCATTTCTTTGGAGGGGAGGTTCGTCACTGTGCCTGCTAAACATCTTCTTTTCCTCAACCACTTCTATAGGAGTCGCATGGTATGTTTCCCCCACTATCTACTAAACTCTCTTGAGTGCTCAATTTTGGAGTTTCAAAAGCATGCTTGTGTTGTTCCTTTGCACCAAGGACTCATATTTTTGTTGCATAAACTGTGTCTTCTTCGTTCTCCCGGTTTCCCTTCCTCCCCTGGCTCTATTCCTCCTCTACCTGGTGCCGCTGTCACTAGCCCCTTCTCTCCGCCTTCTGTCCCTACCACTGCTACTGTCACCCCTTTGCTAGGATTCTCAGCTCCATCTTCCATTCCCCTCACCTCTGCTCCCAACCCCTACGCCTCCACTTCGGCCAAACCAGTTACCAAATCCTCTAGAAGGTTGAAACTTGATACCCCTGCTGTGGGGAAGGATCCTACAGAGATTGAAATTGCCCATAACCTCTTGCATATTAGTAGTGCTAGTTCTCAGGAAGCACATGTTGAGAGCTCCACAAAAATGTTAAAAGCCTTAGAAGCTGATATGGAGCTGTTGAAGGAAGAGTTTAAAAACTTGGCTAAGCAAAAAGGAAAGAGAAAGAAGGAAGAGGATGTGGCTATGGATAATAGCCAGGTTGAAGATATATACAAGAATCTGAACTCCTTAGACTCCCGTTTAGGGAAGGCCAAGACTCACCATGATTATAATATGGCCATTTTTAATGCAATTGAAGAGTTTATTGAACAGCATGTCCGCAGCGTCTCCAATCTCAGTGGAGTTCCGGCAACCCTTTGGGGCACTGATAAGGAAAGTAAAAGGACAATTGAACAGCTGGATGTTACTGATTCTACCCATATGACGACATTGGCTATGTTCACCTCTTGGCAGAATATCAAATCCAACATTGACAAAGCAACCAAGAAGTAATTGTGGGTGCTTTTACTACACTTCTTTGTAATTATTGTTGTTTTTTTGCTGTCTTTTTGCTGCTTTTCTGCAGTGCTCGTGTTGTTTTTGTTTCGATAGGGTGGATGCTCTTGGGAAACTAGGGTTTTCATTGTCACATTTGGATGTTGATCCTTTTTGTTCTGATTCTCATTCCTATGCTGGCTTCTAGGCCCTCTTTTGTTCTCAAGGGTATAGTCCCATTCAAAAAACTATTTGCCAATAATAAAAAAAAACTTCTAGGGGGTAACCTATAAACCATACAATAAGACTCAAGTGTTCAATATGATGATCTTTTATTGGATATTAAATCCTCTATATTCCCAAATGTTCTATGCAAATCACCAAGGTTGACCTACTAAGCATATGAAATCATAAATGAATGTCATATGACATGATAAGCGATTATGTTAGCCACAATTTAGTTGTCTATATCTGGATATATGACCTCGGATTAAGGGTGTAACACTCTTCACGTATTGGAAACATGGACCACTAGTCTAATATTATCCTTGCATGAATAATAGGGGTAAAATAGATAGTATAATTTTGATATTGAGAAGGAGGCAGGACAAAATGTTGCATACAACATATTTAGTGATAAATAGTGATAATAATTACGTCAAATTGAATATTATTATAATAATAATGGAAGAGCGGAACCATATGAAGACTTAGTATGCCTTACTCATCATCAGAATCATGTGAAGTAACAACTTTAGAACAATCCTTATGGCGGTGGAAAATAGACTGTAATTTATAAACTATGTACAAGATGAAAACCCTAATGACAACTTTATTTTTTTGTGGGACCATTTGGAAATAATAAGCATGTTTAATCAATAATGGTCTCACTAAATTATTTACCCTAAAAATTAGGTTTTGAAGGGTAATAACCCTAATACACTATAATCAACATTGAACATATAAATCTAAATCTAAAATAAATGATTGATTAATTGGATTAATTCGGTCACGATGATGCCAAATATAGAAATTGACAAGAAGATAGAGAACTTAGCCTTTTTCCATGTTTATGGGTTGACCTAGGTGTAAAATATAGTGAAATACGATGGAAATATTTTATATACACTTCATCTCTGAAACTGGGGTTGAATCTACCCTATAGACAAAATTGACTAGCATGATAGAGTTTACTTACATAGCATGTCCAAATTTGTATAGACTTGTTTCACTCAAAAAATGGATATGTAACTATACGACCACTTGGGATTTTTAAATATGGTTCTCTATGTGAATTTTGGAATTCCAAAAATGCATGTAAGTTGTCAAAATTAGTATTATCTTAAAAAAATCTAGCTTATTTGAAATTCATGTGAAAAAGGATCAGTTGTTTGGGTTGAGGTGCCCCTATGTAGCCTATATAGCACTTATTTGAAGAGGCTTCAAACCCATGTATTTTTTTGCCTATTGAAAGTAGAAAGTGTGATTATGCAACTACGTGTACACAAATATAATGTATACCTTGAACACTTGAAAATGTTTGTTTTAACTTGGATTTGAATGTTATTGAATTGTATTTGTTTATTATTAACCTACTTTGTAGTTATTCAAGATTGTATAAGAGCTACTCTTGATGCCTCTTCTTGATTTAGGGAAGAATAAGGAAATTTTTCTTGATGCTTCATATATATTTATAAAGAAGATCTAAATAATTTCTAGGTGAATGAATGAGTGAGTTTGATGTGTATTTGTAGGACTCTATACGTGATCTAACCCTAAATAAACAAGGGAGTATTTATTTCTTATTTATTATCTTAGGATTAAGGGTCAACAATAGGTAATATATTTACATTAATTAGTTAACATTAATACACAAATTGAAATATATGATCATTATCTATTTACAAGATAGAATTTAAGAAACGGTATGTACCTAGGGATATGATATTATAATGTATATGTGTTGAAAGAGATATGGGTTGATGGAGATACCAATGTACATAGTTTAAGTTATTTATAAACTATGTACAAGATGAAAACCCTAATGACAACTTTATTTTTTTGTAGGACCATTTGGAAATAATAAGCATGTGTAATCAATAATGGTCTCACTAAATTATTTACCCTAAAAATTAGGTTTTGAAGGGTAATAACCCTAATACACTATAATCAACATTTAACATATAAATCTACATCTAAAATAAATGATTGATTAATTGGATTAATTAGGTCACGATGATGCCAAATATAGAAATTGACAAGAAGATAGAGAACTTAGCCTTTTTCCATGTTTATGGGTTGACCTAGGTGTAAAATATAGTGAAATAGGATGGAAATATAGTGAGATATGGGTTGATGGAGATACCAATGTATAATACACATCCCCCTTAGTTATTTATATGTTTATCGATAACTTGTAGACTTAGTATATTGGTTAATGAGTTAGCATACATTGAGATTAAGTTATATCCATCAAATAAGAGTAATGTATTCCTATATAAAGGAGACGAGTATCATTACATGGTAAGTCAAATATGTGTTAAGTCCTCTACTTAGTAGAAGGATATTAAAGGTGTCCCCCTCAAAGTGTAATTCCCATATTGGGAGATTGTGGAATTATTCCTTCTTTAAGGAGTATTATATGGTGTCTCCCTACCTTAAGTGTATTCTTCTATTTCTGAACATATTGAATATTAGTTCATCTTGGCCCATATATATCTCTTGCATTATGTTGATCTTTGTTATATTGTATGTATTTTTTGAATTATTCATTTATTATATGTGTGTGTTTTACTACATGGTATCAAAGCATTTATTTGGGAAAAAAATAGGTTGAAACCCTAATTTTGATGATTCATTAATATCTTTAAAATGGCTTAGCCTTTTTATACAATTATTTTACTAGATTTGGCAGCCTATTTTAGGAAGCTGCAATCCAAATTTCATAATTATTTTATTCATTTCATGGAATTTATTGCAATTTTAGGGTGTTTAACAATTTCACTCCATAGGCTGTAATTTTTATTTTTTCCGATTACATAAAAATTTATAAAGGTGTCAAAAATTCGAAGGGCTTTTGTTCTTTGTGTTTATTGATTTAAGCTTGACATCTTACTAAAATAAATAGGTCAAAGGAGACTGTTCTTGAAACCCTAATTGTTTGTGAATATTGGAGTTGAAATATTTTAGTGGAGAGGATGAGATTTATGTTAAAGAGTGATGAATTCAACTTAAGAATAATTTGTTTCCATCACCAATTTAGGAGATACTATTTTCACTTCAGGTTTATGGTATATCATAGAATTGGTTCTCTCAATTGAAACAAGAGATATCAAATTGGTATTAATAAGATATGGAAAAGATTTTCTTAGATATATGAGACAAAAAGGAATAAAAATAATAAAAAGAAGATAATAAGGATATTGAATATGCTACAAATGATAAATAAGGATATGAAGAGGATCATGCTGAAGAAGTAAAGCATAAGGTTTCAAAAAATGCAACTACAAAGAAGGAATATTCAATATTTTTCTTTCAATGGTGTCGTTGGTACCCAAATTGATTCTCCCTTTACGACTGAGCAGCACCGTAGTTTGAAAAAGATGCTTGGACACAGATAAATTAGAGTGTGAGTCGTTTTGTAGCTGGGGAAGGATTTAGCCGACTCTTCATTCACTCAGGCATGTAAGAACTAGATAGCACCGTGAACAGGGTTTGACCTACCTTGACTACTTTAGGTTATGCCTTCAACCAGGGTGAGAGAACCCATTTTGTAACCCATATTAGTGGATGACATCTACATATTTATAGTATTTTTCTTTCCTTCCAAAAAATTGATAGGAGATATTTAGAAGGTATGGTCAATACAGCGTAGTTTAACTCTCATGACTTGTCACTTTAGAGGACGAAGAAACCTTCTAAATAAGATCCAGGTTACTAAAGGTAATGGTTAAAATTGATTACTCCTGCATATTGAGGTAAGGGATGGGTAAATCAACGAATTCCCTCAACATTTATGAACAGACAGTGCAAGTAGGGGTATTTTATATATGGTTCATCTCTGGATATGTATTTTATGGTTAGGAATTTAAGTAGGATAAAGTTGATTATACCAAATATCTTAGAACTTTAAACAGATGTTAATAGATCCACAAGGCAAAAAGACGAATAGCTTCAAATGGTAAAGACAAACCTTTAATTAGAAAATTTTGCATCTACGAAAGCTCAAAGACACACGGCTTCACACATTCTTCAAGTTTTTAACATAAGAACTCGTGTTAAAGACTCAATTAAACTTTAGGAAATCCCTGCTATATCACGCTCATGATACACTCATAAACTAAAAAACACTCGATATCACTGAAATGAAAGTAAAGTGAATTTAAATCGCTTATTGCTTTATGAAATGAAATATCTCTTCATAATGTAATTGTAAATGCCACAATACTTGTCAAAGGATTTCTAACGTAAGACTGCAACAGGAACATAGATAACTATTTGAAAATATCTCAAGATGAAAATGGACATAACACAGTTCATTGATCTACACGAATTACTTAAGGTTTCTCAAATTTGATCAACAAGGGAAATTTTGTTTACAATCTCAAAGTTTTTTCAATGGCTATACATCTACAACTAACTTGACATGATCAATTTTGAAAGGCACACAAGAAATAACTAGTTTCTAAAAAAAAATCCCAGAAAAATGGTTTCTCTCGGCTCTTCTCTCCTTTTTCCCTCTAACTAAATTTCAGAAAGATTAACCCCCCTCTTTGGCATGGCCTCTTCATACTTTTATATCATTCGCTTTACTTCAAATATTTTCCCCCAAAAAATAAGAATATTCCAAGAGATACTTTGTTCGTTACAAAATGTTCTAGAAAATGATATTTATGAACTTCATCTCGTATTGCCAGGTGTATGAAACGTAGTCTTTTTGATGTATTTCACTTGCATCTAACTAAGACATATGGTCTTCACTTTTGGTAGGTTATCTGAAACATTTCCTTCCAATTTTGATTAACAATCATTTCAGATTGATCACCGAGCATCTCTACTTAGTCTTCGGTCATCATCTCGGATGGAGAAGAAGACCAATCTATTTCTACTCACCGTTCAATGGCAGCACATTCTTTAGCTCAGGATAACAGAGGAAGGTTTGTAACTTGGCTATCCACAAGTTTGATGCATTGTGCCCTCATTCTAAGAGGGAATTTCAAGTACCTCAACCAATTCCTTCTTCTAGGGAAAACCCACCTTTCTCCAGGACATGGGAAGCAAGAACTAGTTCCAAGCCTCACATTTCATCCAGTCACCAACAAGCAGTATCTGCCCCTCTTGTCATTCCAAACATCCCCCATGACTATGGCCTTTTTTGGGCTTCCCCTTTATTTATCTATGCTGCGAGTTTCTGAAAGAGGCCACAACGACTGAAATTGATCGCCACCATCTCTCTGAAGTCTTTCAATACTCATCCCTCCTTGAAAATGAAGCACTTATTTGTTCACTCAAGGCCCAAATCAACTAAGTATAAAAAAGGCCAACGGATGCCTCTACGTGTCTCTTCAGCACAACTTCAAAAGTAAAATCCAGAGGAAGGTCCCCAAATGAGTGCAGTCTCTCCACGTGCCTAGGGTCCGGGAAAGTTGCACCGGCCGTTGAAAAGTCCAAGTATGGCAAGAGCCAGCGGAAGCCTTCACGTGTCTCTTCGGCACAACTTCAAAGGTAAAATTCAGGAGTAGGTCTCGAAATAAGTGTAGGCTCTCCACGTGCCTAGGGTCTGAGAAAGTTGCACTGGTTGTTGAAAATTCCAAGCATGGGAAGAGATAGCAGCAGCCTCCACGTGTCTCTTCGGCACAACTTCGCAGGTAAAATTCAGGAGCAGGTACCCAAACAAGTCCAGGTTCTCCACGTGCCTAGGGTCAGAGAAAGTTACACTGGACATTGAAAATTCCAAGCATGGGAAGATCTAGTGGAAGCCTCCACGCGTCTCTTCGGCACAACTTCAAAGGTCAAATTCAGGAGTAGGTCCTCAAACAAGCACAAGCTCTCCACGTGTCTAGGATCCAAGAAAGTTACACCGGCATTTGAAAATTCCAAGCATGGGAAGAGCTAGCAGAAGCCTCAACGTGTCTCTTTGGTGCAATTTCAAAGGTAAAATTCAAGAGCAAGTCCCCAAACAAGCACAGGCTCTCCACGTGCCTAGGATCTGATAAATTTGCACCGGCCGTTGAAAATTCCAAGCATGGGAAGAGCCAATGGAAGCCTTCACGTGTCTCTTTGGTGTAACTTCAAAGGTAAAATTCAGGGGCAGTCCCCAAACAAGCACAGGCTCTCCACATGTCTAGGGTCTAAGAAATTTACACCTCTGCTTTTGATGTTGGCTCAACATATGGCTTTACCTGGGCATCGACGGGGTAGCGGCTTACTTCTAAAACTTTACTCCCTTTTCAAAACAAAGCCACACAAAGGAGACATGATCATGGAACACTCCCAACTACAAAATTTTCACCACTGATAGAAAACTGTAAATAATACCAAGACTCAGCGTGATCCACAAACCAAGGAAAAGACTGACAACAAAACCTTAGTGAAGGAAAAAATTTACTCACATCCACACAGGAAGACATAATTACATCAAGCCAGGTAGACTGAAAAAATTTTAAATGAAAAAAGGTGAGATTACAATTGAGCACCAACAGGTGCATTCAAAGGAAAAAGGTACTTGTTTCCATAAACCCTAGTAGAAAGTATAACTTTATCAACATTTATGTGCTTAAAATCTACATGTTTAAGCTAGAAATATCAGGAATCTTGAGTGGACAATAAGAAAAATAAAGTTTTTAAGGATTTAAAGCTCATTATGGGAAAATATGTTTTACATTCAAATTATTATGCCTTAGATATGGATGGTTTGGATATTATGCTTGGATATCCTTGATTAGATACATTAGAAGACATCAATGTTAATGTTTAAAATAAGTTCATAAAGATCTAGTATAAGACAAAGAATGTCACCTTACATGATATCCAACTTAGTGAAGAACAAGGAAAGGTCAAGGTTGAAGGACAAAACATGTCAAGGAGGGATGAAATGTATGTACCTAGGGATATGATATTATAATGTATATGGGTTGATGGAGATTTTGTCATGTGGTACACATCCCCCTTAGTTAGTCATATGTTTATAGGTAGCTTGTGGAATTAGTATATTGGGTCATGAGTCAACTTATATTGGGATTAAGTGTTACCCATCCAATAAGAGTAATGTATGCCTATATAAAGGATATGAGTATCATTATGAGGCATGTCAGTTGTGTGTTGAGTATTTTACTTGGTAGAAGGATATTGGAAGTGTCCCCCTTGAAGTGGAATTTCGATATTGGGAGGTCTTAGAGCTATTCATTCTTGAAGGAGTATTGCATAGTGTTTCCCTACCTCAATGGTACTCTTTTATTTCTACATATCTTAAATATTAAGGCACCTTGGACAACAAATGTCTCTTACGATGTGTTGGTATTTATTATATTTTACATATAGTTTGAATTATTCATTTATTATATGTGAAAATATTTCCAAGAAATGATTTCTAAGAAGGTGAAAACACAAGAAAGAAGGTGTACTTAGCTGATTTCAGACTCAAAAGATTGATCTTGTAGTGTTGTGTGGCTATGTAGGCTAGAAATGATCTGTAAGTGTTTTTCCTCTAAATTTGGGAGTGTAAACTAAGCAAGGACAAAAAAATTAAGTTTGTATAGACCTATTGGATAGTTATGTACCTAGTGAATGGACCCTTACAATGAAGATATGGAATTTTATAACTATTTGTACCCTTGTAACTAATTGGGATGTGCTTTTATCTCAAACCCTAGTTGCCACATGTGTGAAACCCTCTATATAATTTGAAATAGCTTCAAATCCTAACCACATATAGGATATGCTACAAAAAGGTTATTGGTTCAATTAAAGTGCAATCCGTACATCAACTACATTACCATTACTCAAAAGAGGCCTAAAATTATACGTATTTCTCCACATAACATGTGATATCTATATGTATGTGACTATTTTTGGTGTTTGATCACTTGATGATGCAACAATGCCTTAGTTTACCTATATTCACTTGTATTGGATGATATCTAACTTAGAAAGTGTGATTCTATAACCTGGTTGAGCATGCTTTAGAATTATGCAAAGGTTAATCCTAGAGTGTGATGCTTCTATTTAGAAGTTTAGGAGATCTTGGAGTGCTTTAGGTTTGATATTTATAATTAGTGCTCTTGAAATTTCTAGGTAATTTTTAGGTGAGTAAATTATTGCAATTAACTTACTTATATAGGCGTCCATATGTTTAATCTCACATTAAGGTCGACCCATGAGGAAATTATTGACCCATAAAAAAGATATCAAGTTGAGAAGGTGGTCATTAGGTTATAGGAAAAACACTTAGAGGTGATAGAATATTGTGGAATATTACAAGAAATATGGTGAGAAATTGAGTAGTGTTGTTGAGGAGATATAATCATGCATAGGACTAAGGACAGACAATTAAGCACAAAATGTGTGCACAAGTCATGGTTTTGGGATAAATCCAATGTTGTCATTTCCAAGTGATAAATTACCAATATTAGGTGTCTACAAAAGGTAATATTTTTCAATAAGGCCAACTTAAGGGAAATGATCAACTCATAATAAGATTCCAATTTTAAATTTTGACTATTAAAGGGCCCTAGACAAGATCAACCAACATGACAAGATTGACCATTCGATCTTATCCTCATTGGATCGTTTTGTCCAATAAGAAAGAAAGAACTCTAAATTAAATATTTGTAATAGTATGCACAAGAGATAAGATGTGTTTTTTAACTAAAAAATAAATTATTGTAGGTGTTTTAATATTATTATGAGATATAAGCTTTAGGATATCTTAGGATGGTGCATTTGAGCTATGTTTGTGTACATAAGTCATGTGTAAAGGATATAATCCAAAACTAACATCATTAAGTACCAAATGTTAAATTTGGGTGTCTACAATATAATGAGGAAGATATTGAAGTTGCTATCAACTTATTACAAATAGAATTAGAGAAAAATTAGGAGATAATTGTTGTTGAATGTGAAAATCTAACAAATATAAAATATGTTCTCAACGAATAAATACAAGGCATCCAAACAACTAATTATAACCAAGAATCAAATGGAATCCAAATAACTCATGCACAATGACTCAATACACCCATCATATTATTATGAAAATAATTTGAAAGAATTCTTCTAAGAATGCTAATAATATACCTATCCCAAGCTTGTAGACTCTATGAAACTTTTCCACACTTGGTTCACGCTCTCAAGGATAGTCATTTGATTTCTTAACTTGGAATTTTGTAATGATTTTTTAAGTGCCATTCTATTTATATTATTCACAAAAAAATTATGGGAGAACATGACAACTTTAGCAAGAAAAGGTTCCCCTCCATTGGATCAAGCTCAATCAGATCATTATGTTGGTCCCTGGCTAAAATAGATAAATCAAGAACCATGTGTATAATTTGCTAGTTGTATTGTTATTGATAACAAATGTTGTCATAAGTATATATCATAATTGATTAATGGGATTTGTCACACATAAATATAACATTTTGTGATGTTGATAGTGTTTGGCAACTTTTGTAGTATATCAAAGTCTTTGGGTAAGCATTGGCAATTTTCATAAGTTTAGTCTTTTGTAGCTTGATATATTGCATTGTATATGGGGTTATGCACAATTAAGAATTATGATGCATAATTAAGCCTATATTTTCATGTGCAAGGTAAATTTTTAACAAAATAAGCAGGCTTGGGTGGATTTGGAAATGTTATGCAGCTTGGAATTTTGAGTAGGTCATGACATTTTGTATGGCTTGGACAAGATTTTGTGGATTCCACAAAAATGGTTGACCAAAGTTATTCACATGACTTTCATAAGAGTGGTGTGGTATTGTGCAAGTATTAATTTTATAACTCTAAATATTTTTGGGTGGCACATGAATGTTCCTCTATCAAACACCCTAGGTGAGAAGAAACTTGAGCTCCTGCTCAAGCGGAATTTGAAGGTCTGACTTAATATGACCAAGTATGAAAATATTTTCTTCAATGATCCAAGAAGAATCTTCAACTCCCCTACCTCTCCAATTCACCAGAAGTTCCTTATGCTCATTTATGTGCATCATCTTCACTATGTGGTCATCTATAATTCATTCAATTTTTATGTACCTTTGCTCTTGTAGTTGGTGTTTCCAATATACTTCTCCATGGTATTATTATCCACTTATCTACCCTTCAAACTAGGGGTATATATATTCTATGTTATAGATAGGTGATATGTTTATCACTATTGATAGTTCCAAATCATATGCATTCTACATAAATATTCTCAGGAATCCAAATGATCTGATCTTCTTCAACTCAATTTTATCATATGTTCCTCATGGGAACCTTTTTTTGCACAGGTGGACAAGAACTAAATCACTAGCCTTAAACTCTAAGTTTTTTATCCTCAAATTTACATGTTCTTTATACAGTGCATTTCTCTACTACAACTAGTTTCATACTTTCTCATACATCTCCTTCATGCACTGCATGAATTCTTCTACTTATACACTTATCCCTTCATCTCACGATAACTCTCATAGCTTTGTAACTCTTCATGGATTTACTATATACACAATCTATAAATGTGACTTCTCGTTTCTTCTACTAATAGAGTTGTTATATAGGATTTTTTCTCATGCAAGAACTAAATATCATGTTCTTACCTTCTCTCCTATAAAACATCTCAACAAATTTCCAAGGATTCTAAAAATAAATTCCATTTGGTCATCAACCTGCAAGTGATACACAAAATGAAAGTTTAACCTTGTGTTTAGTTTCTTCCAAAACATTCAAAAAAAGGTGGACCAAAATTTTGATATCTTTGTAAGATAAAATCATGTGTGGAAACCCATGCAATATCATAATTTCCCCAAAAAAATAGGTTAGCAATATACGTAGCATCATTTGTTTTTTTACAAGAAATAAAATGAACCATTTATAATAATCTATCCACAACAACAAAGATAGAAATAAAATTAACCATTTATAATAATCTATCCACAACAAAAAAGATAGAATTATGACCCTTACGTAGGTAACCCCAAAACAAAATCCATACTCAGATGCTCCCACAGTATCTTAAGTATCTACAATGGTTGATATACCCCTACATTTTGACTCTTCCCTTTAGCCAATTGACATAATGTACATATTTTCACATATCTTCACATAATAATATCCATACATGTCTAGAAACATCTCTCTCTCTCTCTCAATTGTATCAAGGTCTTATATATTCCAGATTGACATGTCATTTCCTTATAACGCTTCTCCTAGATCAAGTTTTCTCTCATTGATCCTTGTTTTATGCACAATTGTGTGCCTACAAACAACAATTATTCTTGTAATAAATAGAGTAACCATATTATGTGGTCGATGCTTATTGGTTCTATGTATGCCTTCCATGCTTCTACAAAATCTACATCTTTTTTGTGGAGATCCTTCATTATTTAAAATCTTACTACACTTACTTGCATATTGGTTAGTAAGACACATCTCCTAGTTAGTGCATATACAACTCTATTTGATTTCCCACTTCTATGCTTCAATAAAAATGAGTAACTTTGTGAGAATCCAACTCATTTCATGTGTCTTTGATTTGGCTTCTCCTAGCTATTGATGAATTATAGTGATTGGTGGTATATATACAACATGAATTCCTTGAGTAATAAATAATGCCTCCACTTTTTCAAACCTTACATAATTCCATACAACCCTTGGTCATTAAATGAATATATTCTTTTTGTGTCATTCAATTTTTCACTAAAATAAATGAGGGGTATTCCTTCTTGACTCGTTATTGCTCCAATGGATACTCCATTAACATCACAATCAACCTAAAATACTTTATTGAAATCAAGCAAGGCCAACATTGGATGATCTATGTTTTTAAAAAAAAAATTGGAATACATACTATAGATCCATAGTCCATCCAAGGTACCTTTTGGCCTTTTGCATCACTTATATTATTAGTGCACAAATCTCATTTATTCATGATCCAGAAAATAACACATGTGGCAATAACAGTGGAGCAACTTCTGAAAACCATAACTTCTACACCGTGGTTCCAATTAACTCCATTCAAAATGTAGCGGAAATCTTGGAGCATGTAGAAAATGATGAAAGAGTTTTGAAATTTGTTCAGAAAATTTTGGCCCCTAAAATCTACATCTAAATGCCTAAAACTACAATTTATATAGTGTTTTCTAAAAATAGTAAATTACTAATAATAGTAAATTCACAAAATTGGCGCCTATGTAACTCACGGAAGACGAACCACCTCGTCTCCCTCGAGATTGGTGACCTTCCACATTCTTCTAAGCTTCTTTTCATATTTCTAAAATTAGTATATAAAAACATGTAACCCACAAGGGAAAGATCATACTTCTCCTAATGAACGTAGCTATTATAATTACAATCTTTGAGCAATATTTACATCTCTTTTCAGAGATATTTTTTTAGAATAGTATGTCTCCTTTCAGAGATATTGTTTCTATTTCATCTAGCACAATTATTATATGTCCTTTCAATTCTGAAACCCCCTTGAGTTTTGGATCAAATCCTCAAATGAACTTCTTCTAGAAGTTAGCAAGTCCATGGAAGCTTCGAGCATCCATGAAATTCTTGGGTAACGACCAATCCAATATAGATCATACCATTTTAGAATCCACATGTGTTTACACCTTAAAAATTATAGGTATGTGATATAAACAATATAAGATATAAGGGTTTGTTACATGGGACTATTCTAAATTATTTAATTAACATTAACCTTCCAACATTAGAAAAATACACTAATAATTGCAACAATGATACAATAATATGACAATTTCTTAAAATACATAAAGGGATAATGACTTAGCTACGAAAAGTGGTACATGGAGGATCTGGGTATATAAAATTTAATGATTTATTCTAAACCTAGAAGTTCTTTGTCTCTAGAATTGGAATTGGAAACTACTTATATCGAGGACCATACCACTCTGCCTAGATCGTGGTATGGTTCTACCCCCCTCTACATGGTGTTGGACCTATTAATAGTAGGGTTTTTAACTTCTCATACCTTTCTCTTGCCTAGAAGGACTATTGTCATATGTTTTTAGAGCTCTTACAATTTTGATACAACCTGTAATGACCTACAAAAATTAGAAACCCTAGATACCTACAACACCCTTCATCAAAGAATTAGATTAAAAAATATAGATTACTGTGTGGGTGATGTTGTACTACCCTTTTTAGCCAACCTTGACTAAACCAATCCAAGTTATGCAATACATCCACTTGATCAAGATCAAGTTTCATGTAGTTATCCTTGTGTAGGTGCAAGTAGTATATGCGATCCAAGCCACCCCTTTATGTGATCCCTCATGTCTCTTGAAATGAATATAACAACATAATTGTAGAGTGGATAATGTACCCAGTGTAGTATTTGTAGTGCCCACTTCCCTTTGACACTTTAAGATATTGATTTTGATACTATTGATCATATTATGGACACTATTATGTTTTGTTTTAGTATGATGGTTAGATGTTAGATCATGGATTAGTATTGATCTGGATTCAGTTATTATGCTTGATGATTACTAGATACATTTTCTATATGTGGTTGATGATATGTTGTTGTGACATGGAGATATTATAGATGTTGATTTGGACTTATGATATTGGGTATTTTGAGTAGATCTAGTATGGTAGATTTTGATGATGATATACTTGATTTATTTAATTAAAACTGGTAATGTTGAATTATTGATATTGTTGTGACCTGTGTGTTTGGATGATTTTGAGATATTGTTTATATCATTTTTGGATGTTCGGATATGGCCACTAGGCCGAAGGAGGTATTTGCATTTTGTAAGTTAAAAATCACAACAATGTCGAGGGACTGGAGACTAACCATATTGAAATTCAGGGTGAAATTAACAAGGTCACCATGACAACTGTGTTATGAGTTTTTGTGTTGTGTTATGTTAGGAATTCCCATGGGGGGATTTCCATTATATGTGACCATGGGATATGTGTTTTAATTGTGTTCCTTTTTAATTATTGTTGTATGTATTTTATTTGTAATGTGTTCCTTCTTTTTAATTAATTTAAATGTGGTAGATTAATGTGATAGTCATATAGTTAAATTTTATTTAAATTTAATTGGGACATGGAATGTAATTAATAAAGTTGTTGATTTTAAATAATAATGTTGGAAGAGTGTGTAAGTTGATATGTAAGAATGTGTAAGAAAGATGTAAGAGTCTTGTAAGGCAGATTTTGGAATGTCAAACACTCCATCTTTTATGAAATTCGAATTTGACCTTGGAGGCCAAATTTGGAGGCTTGTGGGACAAGTTAAACTTGTCCCACACCTCTTAAAATGATCCACCAACCATGCTTATGGGTTGGAGGTTAAATTTAGGCATTTTTAATGCATTTTGAAATGATATATGTAAGTTTTAATTGCACTTCCCTTACATGTTTTTAATTCAGTCCTTTTTGGAGTATGGGTTGTTTTGAAGTGTGGAAGTCATTTTGTCATTTTTATTTATTGTGATTTGTTGGTTGATGTTGATTTCCTCTTAGGGATGAGGAAAAATGATGTGGCATCCCACTTGGATCCACATCATCCTCTCTCTTTCCTTTCCTATAAAAGTGAAGCTTCTTGCTCATTTGGAGGTTGTTGAAACCTTGTTATTTCCTTCTTGGGGGAGCATTTTTTTGGTGTTGTTTTGGAGCTTGTTTGTGGAGGAGCTTGGAATTCTTTTTGCTTGCTTAAACCTTGTTGTTTTGGGACTATTTTGGACATCTTGCAAAGCTTGTGAGCTTGGAACAAACTCCATTATGGAGAGGTAGGCATCTTGAGCTGTGTTTTTATTATTTTTCCTTCTCTTGCATGCATGTTTGAATGGTGTTTGTGTTTGCTTTCTTGGCTGGTTGGGTAGAATGCTTAGGGCATGGTGTAGGAGAATTCTATGGGGATTTCATATGGGGGGCATAAGGGATTGCTAATGGCATTGTGTCATTGTGGAGGGAGTGTTGGTTTGGGATCCACCTTGGAAAAGAAATTGCTTGCATTTCTTACTCTTGGGGGGCATAAGGGATAAACTTGGGGGGGGATAAGGAGGGGTTGGGAGATACAAATTTTATGGGGTTGATATGTTTATTGGCAGTATGCATTTTGGTGGATGCCCAATTCCAATTTAGAAGGCATAAGGAGTTCCCCATAGTTCTTGCTCTTGTTGGCTTGTTTGGACCAAGCCTATGTATTGTGTGTATGTTGCAAATGCAGTTGGGAACTGCTGTCTTGTTGGACTTTGTATTTTATTATTGTTGTATGCAATGTGAATGTTGCTCATATGTGAAAGAAGCCCATGTTGCCATGTGTTGATATTCATGGTCCATTTCAATATGGTTGGGTCTTGGGGGCCAATGGGGAAGGATGGATTCTCCTTTCTTATTAGATGTCTTGGTTGGGTGGAGAGCGTTGCCTTTCCCCCTTCCTTGTTGTGATTCAGAGATGCAAAATGGAGAACTAGCATGTTGGTATTTGGAGCAAGGAGAAATTACAGTTTTGATAGTCCTATCTCTTTGAGAAAATTCAATGTAACTTTTCCCACTTCGAGTAGATGAATGTATAAATGTTGTAATGTGAAGTGATTGCATTGTAAATGGAAGTTGTATTTGCATTGAGGAGTGTAAAGAAGAATTACACTTGTTCTCTATTTTTGGAAAAGAAATGCGAAGGATATTATATTCATTGTAATTTGTATTTTGAAATCAAATTGGAAAAAGTGTTGAGTTGTAAAAGTGTTATTAAATTATGAATAAAGGATTAAAGTATTTTTCAAATTGTATTGTATGCTGGAATTGAATTGTTGTCAAGAAAATGAGATTTCTGTGTTGGAAGAGAATAAGAAACAGTGTTGTACATTTTATGTATTGTATTTGAAAGCAAATGAAAAAGGAAAGTTGTAATATTGTATTTGATGAACAATGAAAGATTGCATTCCTTTCTCAAATTATATTGAATATTATATTTGAGTTATTATTGAAGGATGAGATTGTTATTTGTGAAAAAGAAAGAATGTATGGGAAAGAAAAGATAATGTTATATTCTTGCAAAATGTATATTAAAAAAAAATTAAGTTAGAGATGCATTTTAACTTGAAATGAATGGATATTTTGATCAGTAATTGTATTTGACTAAATTAGGAATCATATGCACATCCAAATTACAAAATTTGATAAACAAATTTAAAAGAAACAACTCACTGTTTTAAAACTTAACTCTAGCAATGTACATTTTGATAAAAGTGAGTAGTTCAAACCTATACTCAACAATAAGTTATGAAACTTTGAAATTCACATTTAGGAAGACCTAAGGAACTCTAATTCACTCTAACAGTCAAGAATGAACCTCCAAAACTTAATAAAATTCAATTCGGAGCTTGCACAATCGTTTTTCCCGTCTATTGCCGGAAAAATGCAAACCTGAATAATTAGACAAATTTACTTCACTAAAACAATCTAAACCCTCCTTAGACTGATCCTCCATGTCCGTTTGACATGTGGAGCGAAGGAGGAGTTCAAATTTAATCAACTCGAGAAGTTGGAAAATACTAGTTTACAAATTAAAAGCCGGCATATCATTTTTACAAAATTAACCCTTAAAACTTCATCAAAAAGCAAATTTTATGTTTCCTGTGCAAAGAGGGCATTAAGAGATTTCTAAAAATACCTCATTTTCCCAAAACTGAGCTTTATAGCTCAAGTTATGGCACTTTGAAGTTTTTGTGCCTTGGCAGGAAAATTTGGGAAAATTTTCCCTAGTGGGCCCGCAACCCAAAAAAATTCAATCAAAATTGCCCTTAGAAAATTTTCGAAAATTTTGACTTCGGGAAAATTTTCATCTTTTCTCCGTCGGCTCACAGCCAATCAGAGGCTACAATATGTCCTCATGGGGCAGCGACAGAGGTACAGAAACTTTTTGCCCTTTGAGTCTTTTGAAAATTTTGGAAAAAATTTCCATTTCACCCCGCCGCCCTGCATCCAATCAGATGGTGCCATGTGGCACCTTGGGGTCACAGCGGAGGTTTGGGAGAAATTTTTATTTTGCACCGCATGGGGAAAAATTCCAAAAAACACCCCGCGACCCTCCAACCCGCCAAAGGGGTTTTCCCCTCATCTTGACACGTGTCACCCTTGGGGAAAATTTGATCCCAAACTCCGTCGGACCATATCTTGAGTTCCCGAAGGAGTTAGGAGGACTTATTTATATCACCGGAAAGGTGAGAAAATTTTCTATCCAATGGGAATGGTTTAGGAAATTTTTAGAACCATTAAGTATGAGAAAAATCCTGTTGAAACTCTAAGCCTATTAGAGAGTGGGTATAGGGGTAGATTTCTCCCTGAAACCAACTAAAACATCTAACCCTAAAATTTGAACCTTGTGAGCTTGATATTAGTTAATAAAGGAAACTTTTGTTTTGGTAACTGTGTTTGTTCTAGAACCTGCTAGTGGAAAACTGTTGTCTGGCAACTCGGTTGTGTTCACTTCTAATTAAAAAAAATTATCCTATAATTTTCTAGCTAACCCTAGGTTGTTTCTTGGGTCTCAAGTGGTTATTTGAATGGGCACTGCAGTTTGGTATCAGAGCAGTGGTTCAAAGGCTTGGACCATTGGACACACTAGAAAACTTGATACATGAAAACTTAAACCTAGCACATTGTAAATCAAGAAAACAACTTAGCAAGAATTTGTATGTTTTAGTAAACATGGAAGTTGTATAACTTAGCAAATGAACTGACTCTCACTTTGGTCTATGCAGGAGGCGTAGACGGAGTGAGAGGAAAATTCACAGAGACTCAGAACCACCACCACCGGATCAGGGTGTAACAGCCATTCTACCTCAGATTCTACAGACCCTTCAGTATGTTAATGCCACTCTATGTGGAGGATTAGGTGGAGGGTAAACAACTAGTCATGATAGAGCTCCTTCCATCGAGGGTCAGGTATCTCCTCGACTCAGTGAGAAGCATATCGGAGAGAACTCCCATGCAGAGTCAGTACGAGTAGATTCACCACCTAGGAGACAGGGTGACAGAGTTCCAGAGCATAAAGAGAGGTCTCGGAGCCCTAGGCTTAGGGATGAGCATGTAGAGATACCTAGAGGCCGAAATACCACAGCAGCGGATCACATCAAGGAGATCCTGAAGCTTAGGCCCTCACATTACTCAGGTGATACAGGTGGATTTCAGGTAGAGGCCTGGCTAGTGAGCTTGAGCAGTTGCTTCAAGCTTTGTCCTTGTTCTAGCAACACGAAAGCTCGTGTTGCGATCCATCTACTAAGGGATGGAGCAGGATTATGGTGGAGGACAGAGGAGCAGAAGCTCCATGTAGATTTAGAGACAGTGACCTGGAATCTTTTGAGGAGAGATTCAGGAGTAGGTATTTATCATGGAGATTCATCCAATAGAGGATTGACAAGTTCCATGACCTCCGACAAGATTCTCTTTCAATAGCAGAGTATGAGAGTAGATTTCTAGATCTACTTCAATATGTAGAGTATATGCAGGATGAGCAGGTGTGGATTCACAGGTTCATCCAGAGCCTGAATTTAGATATTGGAGGTGTAGTGTGGATTCACTGCCCACAAAATTTAGCAGAGGCCATCGAGAAGGATTATATTGTAGAGGAGACTCGGGGTAAAATCCAATAGGCTAGAGACCGAGTCAGGGGCCGCATTCAACAGATGTAAGATGGTAGATCGAGGGGGTTAGTACCTCTTCGTCGTGGTGGCCAGGGTACAACACAGTCATCCTTTAGGCCACAGTAGCATCAACCTTTCCTCCCATCATATAGACCTCCACAGAGAGCTGATGCATAGAGAGGTCGGAGTATGGGGCCTCCTCCTAGGGGTCCCATCAGGACACAGGGTGGACCTAGAGCTTAGTCAGCAGGAGCTTGCCAGCAGAGGCCACAGCTGGAACATCAGAATCCACACCACAGGCTTCTAGGGCACCTACTGGAGGTGTTTCTCCTTGGAGAGGATCAAGTGGTTTCTTTGGATGTGGAGTAGCTAGACATTTCTGGAGAGATTTCCCTTAGAACCCTAACAAGGGTAAGGCACCGGTTTCTGACCTGATAATTGGTGACATGGGACATAGCCACATGATTTATGTAGTGGTTGAGAACCGCCAGGCATAGCACCAGAGCACAATCATTGAGACCACAGGTAGTATTGGTGGTATTCCTACCTCTGTATTGTTTGATTCTGGTTCTTCTGATTGTTTCATTGCACCATCTTTAGTAGAGCGATACAGGCTGGTGGCAGTTAGGCAAGGTCTTAGTTGGGATGTCGAAATGGCTTCTGGAGCCAAGATATCTGTGGACTCCTTAGTTAAGGAGTGTGTTGTAGATTTGGGACCTTTCACCACCACATCAGATCTCTGTATCCTTTCTTTGGGCTCTTATGGAGTTATCTTAGGTATGGATTGACTATCTGCACACAGGGCTAGGATGAATTTTTATCATAAGACTATAGCTTGTGCAGATGATTTGGGAGTTGAGTCAGTGATCTCGGGGGTCAGGAGACCTATTTCTATTCGCACCATCTCCGTTATGCAGCTTAAGCAGTGTGCGCGATGGGGTTGTTAGATGTATGTTGTTACAGTTAGTGATAGGTCAGAGGATGGGTCTAGTGGACCATCGCTAGATGATCATCCCATCTTGAGAGAGTTTTCTGATGTTTTTCTAGGGGAGCTACCGGGGTTACCACCCCCATGTGAGATTGATTTCCATATAGACCTAGTTCCAGGAGCAGAGCCTATCTCACGGGCACCTTATCGAATGACCACCTCGGAGCTCTGTGAGCTCAAGTTGCAACTTGAGGGCCTTTTGGAAAAGGGACTTATCCATCATAGTGTATCCCCTTGTGGTGTACTGGTGATTTTCATGAAGAAGAAGGATGGATCATAGTGGTTGTGTATTGATTACTGCCAGTTGAACAAAGTAACGATCAAGAATCATCATCCTCTTCCTTGCATTGATGAATTGTTTGATCAGATGAAGGGAGCCACAGTGTTCACTAAGATTGATCTCAAGTCAGGTTACCATCAGTTGAGGA